>JANBXA010000328.1:30835000-31327500 GCA_030556225.1 Cricetiscus sungorus | reverse complement strand
CCGGGGGGAGGGGGCTGGAGCTAGGTGACAGGAGAGACCGGAAAGTGGGCCGTGCTCACCGCACAGAGCACGGGCCTGAAGGACAGCAATTGGTTGCTGTGAAGGCTGCTGCTGCCGCTCCAGGCGCTCCAACAAGGATAGTCTCCCTTCTCTAGAATGAACTGCTGTCCCTGGAAATCGGGGTATTCGAAGGCCACCCATCTGAAAAAGGAAAAGGGATCTGGGAGCTATCTGTCCAGTCTCCCTCTCTAACATTAAAAAAAAAAAAAAAAAAAGACCCAGGGATGCAAACTGCAAACTCTCCAACTCTAGACCATTCCCTCTGGAAAATGAAAGCCCAAACCCAGTGCTTTTGGGGGTTGGAAGGGCCTAGGTCTCCCATTCATGGCCCACAGGTTAGAAGGAATGTTTCAGGAATTTATGTGCATCCAACCCTCTGGCCTGCGAAGGGACCTCAGCTCTCCCCAGCACCCCAAGCTGGCTTCTAGGATACTAAAATGGGACAGCAGAAATGATCTGTCCCCACAAAGCCACCTGACTTCGCACAAAGACAGGAGGCCCCATAGATTGTTTCTTGCCTTTGTCTTGGGGAGGGTTGGGGGTTTTGGAGAGGACAAGGTTTTCTGTCCTTGATGAGTATGTCTATGGACACACTAGAGTGTAGGTTAAAGTCACGGTCTCTGACTTTGGCTGGGAGGGGGTGAGAGAAGCTAACACCCCCTAAATTAGTTCAGCGGCCAAAGCAGGATCACTCACGCTCCGTTTTCCACCTTGACTGAGCGCACCCTGCGCAGGGCTCCTCGCTCACAAACATTCGCACAGTCGCTCAGCAGACGGCAGCGACGACCCTGGAAGTCCTCCTCGTCCCAGAGCGTGAGGCAGACGGGCGCTGGGCCCGGCGCGGGGGCGCTGCTCATGCCGCTGCGGGTTGAGGAGGGCAGGATCACCGACTAGGCTCCCAGCAGACCTCTACTTAGTCCAAGCCTGCCCATTCCCTATAGGGTCTGGGATCTAGCCTGGCTCTGGAAATAGGCTGCCAGGGGCAAGGGCTATCCCCTCCTTTCTCCCTCCCTTTCCCCAGCACCAAGTACTCACCTGATGAGTGAACACTGCGCGCAAGGAAAATGGAGAGGTTGCGCGCGAGCCTGATGTGCTCTGCTTTATACCCATGTCTGGCTGCCTCTCCCTGTGGGATCGGAGCGCGGTGGGCGAGCTGAGTCAGCTGACAGGCTTTGGTCAGCTCTGGTCTGCATAGGCAGCGGAGCCACCGATCTGGTCCCAGATCGCTTGGATGACAACGGAAAGTGCTGAGGCGTAACATCGTGTGTCCGCAGGAGCCCAGGCTGACTCTGCGCTTTCTTTCAGCGAGGCTTAAGCCTGGCAGAGACTCCCAGCCTAGGGGCAAAACACGCATATCCTGGCACAGACCTTAAGCCTGGGGCTTAGCCCTTCCTAAGACTACGTGAGCCTGGCACAGCACGGTTCTTCCCAATGTTAAAACTCCCTGGGTGAACATCTCTCTCTTTGGGCATCTCTTGGGAGAGAGACCCTTCTCTAATGAACCCGAGTCAAGCCCCTCAGGCCTCTGATCTGTCCATTGCTTCCCTTTCCTTCCCCGTCCCCTCCGGGGAGGAGGGGGACGGCTGGATGGAGGGTTGGCTCCCCAACTAGTCTCCCTCTCCGAGGTCGAGACCAGGCCTCACCGCCAGGCGGCACTAAGCACAAAAAAGCATCCCGGAGCGCACGCGTTTGTCTGGGTTTTAGGAATACCCTGGGTGCCAAGGGAGGGGCTAACTGTCCTAGGTAGGAAGAGCCTCTCAACCTTCCCCCACCACCTGCGAGAGAGCCTACGTCACCGGAGCCCCTGACCTCGACTGCTGTATAGTCGAGTGGGTGGGACTTAGAGGTGCAAGGAGGTAGCTGCTGCTGGAAGGGGTCGCCTCACCGTTAGCTGTCAGGAGACACAGGCTTCTTGCAGATCTGTAACGCAAGTGCGCTCCTTAATGCCGAGAGGCTATCCCGGCAGCAGAGCGGGGGGTGGGGCTGGGGGTGGGGGTAGGGGAGTGGGAAATAGCTTGTTAACTCCTGTTTGCCAAGGGCCTCCCTTGTAGATTCAACAGCAGCCTGGTGGGTTCAGTTTGCACACACAAATGTGCAAATTCGTACCTGGCCAGTTTCAGAGTTAAAAAGAAAGCTAGCCTTTTTGTTCTTTTGTCTCTCACTCCAACTCTTGGAAGCTTGCATAAGGCGCCCCCTCCTTTTTTTTTCACCTAACCTAAGCCCATTCCCAGCCCAGAGCCTTCCATTTGCCCTTCGCGTTACATGGAGTGATTTAATCTAACGCTCTCGGCATGGCTAGCCCCTCTGCCACTTTGTGCGTGATGTAGTCACAGCACACTTACCACCGTCTGTGTTCTCTACAGCGCTTGTCAATCTATGCCCTCCTCTTAGTTCACGAATGCACAGTGCCTCCTTTACTAGAGCGTAAGCCCCTCTAGAGCGTAAGACGGGTAGGAATTATATCTGCCTTGTTTCCAGTTATCCTCAAACCTACATGGTGCTGGATACAGAGTGGGAATTCAATAACCTGGACTGAAATAACAAGATGGCCAATTGTGGGCCAAATGTTCATGGGGACAGAGTGTACATGAAAGTCTCCTGTGGTGTGACGGTGATGCTTTGCCCATCCTACTACTCCCATTTTGGAGTTCTGGGCTTATGTGTGTGTGTGGTGGGGAAGGGGTCAGGCAGAACCTCCCTTTGGCCTGTTCATTCACTAGTGAGAAGTGGCTGTTGGGACTCACATATATAAACTTGAGTTGAGGCTATAGTCCAAGCCAGAACATGGGTGGAAAATGGGAGAAGTCTGAGGTTTGATTGAGAGTGGGGCCAGAATTACTGTTCAGCTGCTTGACTCTTCCCTAGAGAGGGCTAGACAAACATAAAAGGATTGTGATTTTTTTTTCCCCCAGACTATAGGGGAAAGTCCAGACACCATATAGGAAAGCAGCTACTCCTGAATGCTTAGCTTTCTTGCTTCTGCTCTGTTTCACAAGTCCTGCTGCAGCAAGAAGTGAGGCTTGAGAAAAATAAATATAAATAAAAATAAAAGATATTTTTCCTTCCAACGGACAGTTCTACAGGTGGCCACCAGGGGGCAGAACCAGTCTGCACTGGCAGGAAAGCCAGACCTGGTGTGTGTGTGTGTGTGTGTGTGTGTGTGTGTGTGTGTGTGTGTGTGTGTGTGTGGTTGCTCAGGAGGGGCTGTGGGGTGACTGCAGGCTATACATCTGTGCTGTTGGTGACTGTGGGGCTGTATGTTCGCTCTGAGGCTGTGTATGTTATGTTTTGCAGGAGCTAGGTCTGGGGTAGGGGCAGCTTCTAGTCCATGTGTTGGTTAGAAGTCCTCAGAGATGTGTGTTCCCTCCAGAATCTGGAAAGGCACAGCGGGAAAATGAGATCCTCCTTAGATTAGAGGTGTCCTGGATTTGGGGGTGATGATCTATATGAGAAGCCTATCCTTCCCAGTCCTCTTTGCTGTACCAGCCTTCCCAATCTGTCTGCACCTGGGTTTCCTCATCAAGAAAATATGAAGGTCTCACCACACATCCATGGCTTTTAGTTCTATCTGCAGTCAGCTAAATGGCACATCTGTCACCACCACACCTGCTTCTACCACCTATAGCAACTGAGGTCCCTTGTCCCCCAAGAGAATAAGAAAGGGAAGACACCACTGAAGGACAGAGGCCAAGAGGCTCTCAGGCAGCCCCTACACCCTCATGCCAGAACAAAACTTTCTGTGCTGTAGACTCCTTCCATTATCCTCCCTTCTCCACCAGGCTGGTCCAATTCCGGCCCCTGGTCTCCCCCTCATGCCTCCTCCTATCCCCAACAGCTGTTCCTGTTTGTTTTCCCAGATCAGTTGAGCTTAGAGCTTCCTGAAGGATGGAAGCCCAGGTGGCTTTGTTTGCCAGCTCGGTACCATCCCTTCTACCTCCTCCACATCCACAGATTTGACATTGAGGGAACAGTCAGGAAAAAAGCTGCAAAAACAAAACCCCAGCAACCTCAGACTCACACACCCAGATCACTAGGAGATCTCACAAGGGCCTCATCACAGCAGTCTCCACTCTGGCCACACTGAGGTAATCATCTCATATAGGGACCTTACACACACACACACACACACACACACACACACACACACACACACACACACACAAAGTTCTATCCATATCTCCACTCCTATGCTGTCTACCCCACCCCATCATTTTAACATTGACCCTTAGATCCACAAGGAACCTTCAGACTAGAATTTGATCTCACACTCCACCCATGTGGGGACCTGTAAGACCATGCAGATAAATGTCCAGACCCAATCCTGAGTTCCCATTCACATCTCCGTCTCAGTGAAGGTCCAGAGAATGCCTAGGGAAGGGGCACTGCCCCTATGCACAGTCTCACTGCATGAAGAACCCTACTTCTCAGTTCTGCTGGATAGCTTAGAGGTACAGGTGGCCAATGTCCTCGCCTCGAGGTGGCCTGATCCCACCTCTTCCCCTCATTTCACAGGGAAATCATGCAGGGCCTTGGGGACTGAACAATGCAAATTCTGTGAGTGGTGCCCTCATCTACCCCAATGTCATTGCCAGCCTTTTCCTTTGCAGCTCAGCTCCTCTAGCCCCGCCCCACTTCAGGTCTGGAACAGGCAGATGAGCTCCTTCCCTGGGGCTGTACAAGCCTTGTCTCCCAGGAGACAGAGATAAGTCAGTGTGAGACAAACCCAGTTCATCATACAGATGGCAGCCCCACCCACATAGACCCATTACCCCACCCTATCTCCTCTGTCCCTCAGTAGGGCTGGAGAGCTGATTCCATTGGAGAGGTGAGAGGCAGCTTTCATGACCAAACACTTCAACACAAGGCTACAAGACTCTTCTAGGATGGCAGGGAGAGGACACTGCACACAGTTCATGGTCATGTAGAGGTAGTCACTCTTGGTATCAGGTACATGGGCACGATCCCACAAACTCCATGTGTGAGTCCCTGTCCTGGGACTCGATAGACACCCCAGAGTCTATTCATTTGTGGGGAAATACTTGTTCAGTTGTTAGAGTGTCTTGCACCCAGCATGGGGGGGCTCACACTGGAGCACACCCTCATGCTCTGTGACACACACACATGCCCCCTCTGCAGTAACCCAGAGAGACATCATCTTAACTATTCAGCTGTTATCACAAAGGCACGGAAGACTAGACAGGCTCTGGAGCCATGCTGCTGCCTGACATCAAATCCCAGTGCAACTGTTTAAAAGTCATCTGGTCTCCACTTTACCTTTCCATTTTCTCCTCTGTAAAATGGGAATCGTTGTCTTGACTATTATAGGGATTTAAATGTATGTAAAACACAGGACTACCTTGCAATATACACTCAACAAATGGTAGCAGTTGCTGTTGGTATATTTTCAGGTTATGAATGTCATTGTATCAGGGTTCTCCCCACTTCCTCTGGGATGGGGTGGGGTTAGATTAGGAGGGGTCAAGGCAGCCAGCTCTGGGATCATTAACCTCCTTTTCCAACCTGATCCTGGTTCTAGAGAAGCCAGCAGAACAAGACACAAGAGGCCTTTCACTTTCCATCTCCCAGGAGCCAGGCACTCTGCTAGTTTGACAGGTCAGGGGAGGTGTTCCAAATTCCCCTATTTTTGCTCAGGTATATGCCTTTGCCAGCCCTCCCCCACCTCCATCCCTGTGTGGGGCCTCAGGTCTTTACCTGTAAATTAAGCTGGCTACTGCAGGGGCCCTCTCAGCCATACCAGCCTTGACCTTGATCCTGCCATGTCTGAAGAAGGCTCTCTTCCCTCCCCATCCTGCCTCTGGCTTGCCCCACCTACCCCACCTGCCCACTCACTACCCTGCCCACCTGGCCTAGCCAGAGTGAGGGGGTGAGCTATGTCTCCATGGGGATTAATCCCCAAGAAGGTCACCAAGGCTCTGGTACTAACCTGGCTGGGTAGGGATTAGCATCTGGATGTGAGCCCCCACTCCTAAATCTCTCCATTCTCACATAGACTCTTAGAGGCCTCCAAGCCCAGAAGTTCCAAGGCTAAGCCAGATGCACCAGAGTGAGTGGGGGCAGGGCAGCTGCTCTGCAGGGACCTGACAGGCAAAGATGGATGGAGCCCTGTCCATCACTGCTCAGGGACTGCATGTGTGAGTCTTGTACCTTTCCATCTTCTGGCTCTTAGTGGGAGGAGAGCATTCGTCCCACCAGCCCTGCAGTTGCCATTTGCAGGCTACCTCTATACCCTCCCTTGGGGTCATTTGCAAACACCGCCCTGTTTCCACACTGTCTTCTCCCTCCACACCTCTGTCTCCTACCTCTGTCCACTGGAGCTCTTACCCACTCCTCTCTGAAGTTTCTATCTTCTGTTCTTCCTAAGATTCTCTCTCTCTCTCTCTCTCTCTCTCTCTCTCTCTCTCTCTCTCTCTCTCTCTCTCTGCCCCCCCCCGTGTGTGTGTGTGTGTGTGTGTGTGTGTGTGTGTGTGTGTGTGTATGTGTATGTGTGTGTATGTCTGTGTGTGTGTATGTGTGTATGTGTATGTGTATGTATGTGTGTGTATGTCTGTGTGTGTATGTATGTATGTGTGTGTATGTGCGTGTGTGTGTGTGTATGTGTATGTGTGTGTGTATGTCTGTGTGTGTGTGTATGTATGTGTGTGTGTATGTATATGTGTATGTGTGTATGTGTGTGTGTATGTATGTGTGTGTATGTATGTATGTGTGTGTATGTATGTGTGTGTGTATGTGTATGTGTGTGTATGTCTGTGTGTGTGTATGTATGTGTGTGTGTATGTATGTGTGTATGTGTGTATGTGTATGTGTATGTATGTGTGTGTATGTCTGTGTGTGTGTATGTATGTGTGTGTATATGTATGTGTGTGTATGTGCGTGTGTGTGTGTGTATGTGTATGTGTGTGTGTATGTCTGTGTGTGTGTATGTATGTGTGTGTGTGTATGTATATGTGTATGTGTGTATGTGTGTGTGTATGTATGTGTATGTATGTATGTGTGTGTATGTGTGTGTGTGTGTGTGTGTGTGTGTGTGTGTGTGTGTGTGTATGTGCGCCCACGTGTCTGGGTTCTCTCTGCCTCTGGCCCTGGTTTTTGCCTAGGTCTTGCCTCCACTGTCTGAAGGTCCTGTACCCCGCTTTCCCTGCCTTAGTGCTCACCCCCCCCCCAGCTACAGACACTCTCTATGTATCTTTTACCCCAGTTTTCAGGCCTCTTCTTTTCAGCCACCCCCTTGGCCATTTCTCCTCTGCTGTTTCCCAGTCTCCCCCTCTCCCCAACCTCAGGGCAGCACTTCGACTGATCTGCCCCTTCCCTCTTCCCCCTACCTGCTCCCTCCCCGTTCCAGAGTGCTGACAGGGAAGACAGGAAGCAGGCTCTGGCTTGGAGCAGGAAGGGGGAGGGGCAGCCCGCACACCAGCTGCTGAGTACCCCCCTTCCGCCCTAGCACCTGCGGGCCTGTCAGACTCCACCTCAGGGAGGGGCCCAGAGGAGAGGCCAGATGCCCCACGAGGGCCTGGAGAAGTGAAGCTTGGACGTGGGTAGGGGGTGGGGATATGGAGGAGGAGGCTTTAGGAAAAGGCAGTAATGTCCATCACCAGGCCAGATCCTCAGTCCACTGCATGGTCTCTCTTTTGTCACCCTACTTCCAAGGGCCGTTTTTCATATGTTCTGGGGACCATTCCAAGGACAGACCTCTGTTGTGCAGACTCGAGATCTGGAACCCCAAGGAGTGCTGACTCCATGCCATGACTGGGGAGGGGAGAATGTGCTATCAAAAACACAGAGATGATGATGGAGGCTGCTGAAGGGTAACTCGCTCAGTGCCAGCGGCTAGGGCACAAGTCTATGCCAAGGGAAGACCCTGATCGGGGGGCCAGGAGGGAGATTGCAATACCCATGTGGGGACCTGTGGATCTAGCCTGGCCTTGGGGCTAGCTCAGACAAGAACCCACCCTCTCCTCACCAGAGCCACTTCTAAACTATTCCTTGGGGGCTCAGCAGGTCCTAGGGACAGGGCAGCAGTGTAAGTGGTGGTGGGTGGACAAGATGGCACTTCCAGGAAAATTGGGATTGTCCCATTTGCCGTCTCCCTGGCATTGCTTCTGCCTTGAGTGGGTGGGGTACCACTCTCCACTATTGCTTCTTGACCCTGATGGGGAACCAGTGAGGAGCTCCTTCCTGTTGTGTGTGGAGCCCTTCTTCTGCCCTTAACCTGCGGCTGGTCTTTGTCCCCATACTTCCTCAGGAGGGGGACGGGAAGGCACCTGGAATCACAGGGTCAGACTCACTCAGCTCTGGCCTGACTTCTCCCCAGGCCTTGTGTGGAGCTCTCAGTTTGGGCTCCTCAGCCAGAGTGTAAGACAACCCCCTTCTTGCAGGTAAGTAAGGTCACAGCATTTTAAGTAAACGAAGTGGAGGGAGGTGGCCCATCTTAGATCTGGGCTGAGACTAATGATCCATGGCAGAACTCTGGCTGAGCTGAGAGCTACCTAGACTCAGTCTAGCCTGTCTGACTGGGCTGCAGAGAACACAAGATTCTGGGGTTTGAGAAAGGTAGTGAGCTCCATCCTGTGTCTGAAGACCCTGTGTTCGTCCTCTTTGGTGTCTGCTGATCTGTTATGATTGGACTGAAAGACGGACCCGGGAGGTGGCAGAAGTGAAATTTTGGGTCGTAGTAGCAGCACAGAAGTCCTCAGCTCACCACACCCAGGTTTCTACACCTCACAGCTCTGGCGCGGACTCGACTCTTAGAGGGCCAGGTTAAAGGGGCTCAAGGGAATGCGTAGGAGCCCTGGGCGAAGCAAAGCTGCCTCATTTTTTTTTTTTTTTTTTTTTTTTGCAAATGGGAGAACAGAGAGGCTGGGAAAACACTTGCCCAAGGCCACAGAATTAGCTCTGATAGAGCGGGACTAGAATTCGAGTTTCCACCTGCAGAAGGGGATCTGTTCTGGATCTCAGCCCATTCCAGCCACCCTGCTGGAGCCTGCTCAGCCCGCATTACCCTGCAGCAAGCTGTGCCTGGCAGCTCAGAGTGCGGGCAGGGCAGGCGGGGCTTGATGGGAGCCGGATGTCCCCCGGGCACGGTGCGCAGTCTCTGCGACCCATATGGTGGCGGTGGTGGCGGCGGGCAGGTGCTTGCGTGGCGATCCGGCCGGCCCCGGGGCTGATGTTGAGAAGCCGCCCCTGCCTCACGCGAGCCGAACGAACAAAACGCTCAGGTCCGGTTTGTGCGAGGGGCTCGTCGCGGGGCCGGAGCGGAGGACCCGGGGCCTGGCGGCGGTCCTTGGCGATGTCCCGTGGTGATCTTCCTCGAGCGCAGCGCCACTCCGCTCAACGCCCCGCTAGCTCTCACCTGCGCACCGCTGTGGCTGACACGTCGGCTGCAGCGGCGAACGCCACAGGTGCACACCTGGCCCGCCCCTCCCTCCCGGGCCACCCTCCACAGCTTTTCTGCCCCGCCACCCAAAGCAGCCAGGCTTGGCTCTGTCCCCAGCCCACGCCCCGAGCTTGTGCCCTAGCCAGGGTTCAGAGCGCTCTTATACTGCCAGTTCAGTCCCCGCCCCTACACACACACACACACACACACACACACACACACACACACACACACACACACACACACACCCTGTCCAGGCGCCCGTTTGCTCGGGGCAAATATTGACTCATAGAGGCGGAGCGTCCCCCTCCCCCGCCCCTGGCTCAGAGACCGAGCTTCTGCAGAGGCCTTGGCCGCAGCGACTCGGAGCGGGCGGACAGGCGGGCGGGCGAGGAGGGGGGAACAGGGGAGGGTGCTGGGGACCTGAGCGCCTCTGGAACAACACCAGATGTCACTTTTCCACCCACCTGGCTCTGAGCTCCGGGAGGAGCAGAGGACAGAGGCTGCCTGGCGGGGCTTAGGGAAAAAACAGAGGCGGACGTCCTAGCGAAGGCAGATCGTTTCTGGGTCTGAGGATTGGTAAAGGAGGTCACTTAGTAGCCCCTTACACTGTGGCTTCCAAAAGTGCCCAGATCCTAATTCTGGCCCGCTATTGCGTACCCCGGTTTCCCCTCCTTCCTAACCTTTTTTTTTGTTGTTGTTTTTGGTGAGGTTTGGTTTTAAGAGACAGGGTTTCTTTGTGTAGCTCTGACTGTTCTGGAACTAACTCTGTAGATCAGGTCGGCCTCAAACTCACAGAGATCCTCCTGCCTCTGTCTCCCGAGTGCTGGGATTTAAGGCGTGCGCCACCATCGCCCAGCTTCTTCTTAACCTCTTAGCAGAATTCAGGGAACCAGGCTGACCCTGGAGATGCTGGTGTGGAACAGATGTGGAAAGGAAAGAGAGTCCATCCCACCTCCATGGCCAGCTGTTTGGCCCACCGGGCCTAGCGTGGTTCTCGTCTACCAGGATACACCATAGCAAAGCCACACACACCAACTGTGCCGCTCCTGAAGCGCCCTCCACTGGCCAGACTAAGTCCAGCACTACTCTTGCCAGCCCAGGGGAAACTCATTCTCTGGTTTCTAAGTATGGTGAGCCTCTACGGCCCACACCGCCAGCTCTCACCGTCCACATGTCTCAACACACTTTTTTTTTCTCTAAGCAGGGGGAAATAAAATCCAAGTAGATGTGGTGGGGAGGGGGGTCTAAATATTTTACTAGCAGGAGGGACGGGAGGTGGGTGGGGGTGGTGGTGGATGGGGAGGCGTGGGTTAGGTAGCCATGTAAGAGGGGCTGGGTGCTGACACCAGCAGACAATCAGTAGGGGGCTGCATCCCAGAGCAGAGCCCTTCCTCTTGTTGCATAGGCAACAGGGTGTCTGTCCTGCAAAACAGAAAGCCGAGGGTGGGAATGATGGCGGGGCTTCTGACCACATCTGAATGACTCTCCTCCAAGCAGCGAGTATAACCCCAAGCCCCCACCTGTGCATGCTGACTGGTGGCAGGGCAATGATGCGGGGCCTTGAAGTGAGCACCACCTCTCCACGGCTTGCCTCCACCAGTATGTTTTGGATCATGTTCTCTAGTACCGCCTCCTGCAGGTTGGCAAAGGCTGGTAGCCTGGGAGGGAGGGCGTTGCTCCTGTTAGCAAGATTATAGGCCTACAAACCACTTCTCCACTTACCTGTGTGCAAGAGGATGCAGAAGTGGCTGTGTGGGGCCAAGGAATCCCAAAGAGATAGAATAAACTTCTCCCCCAAAAAAGGACCAGGTGAATGTGGTATCAGGGAAAAAAAAAAAAAGTGGTGTTTGTTCTCTGGTCTTCCCTGTTCATTGAAGAGACTTGGAAGACTACCACCTCACTCCTGGTGGTGTTGTGCTGGTAAGCGCTACCCATCAGGAGTCACACACTACATACAGTTGGGTCCTTCCGCTATTTTGAAAATCCTCCCACCCAAATCTTACACCACACCAAGAGGCTGTCACTGGGACCCGAGCTTTGAAGCTGGGGTTAGCCTCAGTGTGAGGTCCTTCCCAGTCCCCATCTGGCCCCAGCTGCTCACCTTCCAATGGCTTCCCTCTCATCATTTTCTTGCTCCTCCTTCATTATCATTTTCAGATCCTGCTGCCATTGCCACTGCAGGGACTGCTGGGACCTAGATGGCTGTGTGGTGCCCTTAATCTCTGACCAGGTCAACTTTACTCCCTTGTCAATCTCCTCTTCCATTTCCTCCTTGCTCAACTCCTCCTCTTCTCTCTCCTCCTCTTCCTCTTCTTCGGCCTCTTCCTCTTCCTCTTCCTCCTCTTCCTCATCTTCATCCTCTTCCTGTCTTGCCTTCTTTCCAAGGCTGTATTTGTCCTCCCCCTGCTCCTTCCCCTTCCCCTCATCACAGCAGCTGGCGGGCAGGGACAGGATTGGTATTAAGTACAAGCTGCTCTTCTGGGTCAGGAACTTGGCCGACTGCTCATTCCAGAACTGGCAGAAGTAAGGCACCTGTTCCACCAGGCTTTGGTCCACGGCATCAAGGAAATTCTTGTCTTCCAGCAGGCCCCTGGGTAGGACAAAAAAAGAGAACAGATGGGATGTAATGAAAGGGCTTTCAGCTAGGGCAGTGCTGGCTTCCCTGCTTCCTAAGGGACAGTTCTGGTGACTGTCTAGGTCTGGAAGGAGAGGCCTTGGAACAAGGCATCTTTGAGCCCTGTAGAGTCTTAGAGGTCAACAGGATGTGGTGCAGGCAGAGCCAGGGAGTCATAATGACACAGATAAAGGGCAGGGCGCCCAGGGCCACAGGACACTGGCTCCAGATAACATCAGACCAGTCATAGACAGTGACAAAATCAGGACTCGGCTCTCTGAGACCAGTTTGGTCCCTGGGGTCCTCCAGTAAAGGGAACTTGCAAATGAATTCTTCTTTTCTCAGGGAGAGAAGCACTGTGGCTTCGGAAGCGTTGTTGGATGTAGCTGGAGAGATGGGAGGGTGAGGATGGGGCGCACAGAACACTGGGTACCTGATGATGGTGGTGAGACAGTCAACCAGAAGCTGCTTCTTCTGTCTCAAGACAGTACCCTCCTTATCAAGGGTGTCCTCCTCAAAAGCTTTTGACTCTTCCCTGGAGGATTTCTTCTTTGGCAGCTCCCTGGGGTAGACCGAAATATTCTGAGTGGACTTGGGGGGGGGATGCACAAGCCATGATGGTAGCTGCCCAATCATGAGGACATAAATATGCCAGGCACACTCCCAGTCGTAACAAAATGTAGTTACTGTACTCAGAGAGCCACACCCATCCCTTGGGACCTAGAGGCTCCAAGTTGGGAAAGGTGGAGAGTGGGAAGCCTTGGTGGATTTCTCAGGGCCTCTTTATTATCCCCTTGAAAAGTACCTACGCATAAAAGCCAGCCTGGTCTAAAAGTGAGTGCCAGGATAGCCAGGGCTGTTACACAGAGAAAACCAGTGTGGAAAAGCAAACAGGACCTAAGCAGTAATGATGATCTTGGACCCATGGTGCCCAATGACTCTCATCACCCCTGTTCTTGCTTCAACCTTTCCCAAAGGTTGAGTGTGGACATCTGCTGCTCTACAGGGGGGCGGGGCGGGGGGGAGGGTTATGACTAGAGGAAGGTGGCCCATGCTTCCCCCAAGAGTTCACCGGTGCAGGAAGTAGCAGGGAAACTCAGAGAAGAAGTTGGTCAGGTAGTAGTCAATCGCATGGGCCCTTGCAGTGAGGCCTAGACAGAGCAGGCCCGGCACGGGTGGTTGAGGACATGGCCATGATGACTCCTCCTTTGCCATCTTCAAGTTCCAGTTGGCAGGCCGACTGAGAGATGGTTGGTTTGTGATGGGAGGCAGTGTCTTTAGGAAGAGGCAGGCATAGGTGATAGGGCAACTCCACTCCCACTGCCAATGGGACCTTGCTCCCCAGGGTTGTAGATTTGCCTCCTAGTGCTTTCCTCGCTCCCTCTAGGAGGCTGGCTGAGGACTCCAGAGTATTTCTGGGGACAAGCAAGAACCTTTTCCGTTACCCCAAGAATGGCTCTGGGCTTCTCTGGCTCACCTTGTATTTCTTCACGGGTTCACAGGCTGTACAAAGTGCTCTCCTCTGTAAGAGAGATCCCAGCTTAGGATGTGACAGCCCAGACCTTGCTTCACTCTGGGTTTTGCCCACCTCCCAGTGCTACCCTTTCCTCGAACCTTCCCAAGGTAAGTGCTGCCTAGGAACACGAGGGAAATCTGTCTAGCCACGTGAAAAGTGGAGAAGGAAATGTGATGAGGTGTAGGGAGGTGGGCCCTGTAGGTGCTTGCCCTTGGTACCCCGGGTCTTTGAGGCTCAGAGAGACAAGGAAACAGCCTGCATCCTGAAGGTGATTGGAAAGCAGCCCCACTTTCCTATACTGTCTGTATTCACAGGGACCCAAGCTTCAGGGGAGTAGAGCCTTTCGGAGAATTCTATGTGGTAGTCATAGAGAAGATTGAGGGATGAAAGCATGAGCGGAGGCAGGCAGTAAAATTAGGAAGAAACAAGATGTTTTATGTCTACTGTTGGTCTCCCTACAGAGATGTAGCAGCTTGTGTTTTGGAAATGGTAGCCGGATACTGGACTCAACTACAGGCACACTGTATGTATATTAATGCTCACAGTAGCAGCTCCAAAGTGGATATTTCACTAGCATTAGAACATATTTTAAAACATTCATTGTTGACTGAGTGTGGTGCCTCATGCCTATAACCTCAGCACTTAAGACTAAGGCAGGAAGAGTTCAACTCAATGTTTAAAAAAAATGAATGCCCAGCTGGGTGATGGTGGTGCACACCTTTAATCCCAGTACTTGGGAGGTAGGTGGATACCCATGAGTTCAAGGCCAGCCTGGTCAACAGAGTGAGTTCCAGGACAGCCAGAGCTACACAGGGAAACCCTATCTCAAAAACAAAAACAAAAAATTTGAATGCCCATATTTTATATATAAAAGGGGAACAAATGCTACAAAGAATTGTTCAATAATTCAGTGCTATAAACAACTCATGACCATTCTTGTCTTATCTGTCTCTCACCTGTGGATTATCTTGAAGAGAATTCTTAATTCTTGTTATTTTCATTTTATAGTCAAGGGACTAAGAATTAGCAAAGGTTAAAGGCAAGAATCACACCTAAGGCTCTGTCCGGAGCAGCATGTACAGCCACCACAGCTTCATCAGAAGGTGAGCCCTGTCTCACTTCCCGTGTTCAGCACAGGGCAGGCACTCATGAAATCCTTCTGTATGAAGCAGGGAGTTTCCAGTCAGCCTTCCCCACACTGGGTGCTCAGGATGTCTAGAGTCTAATCTCTTTGGGCAGACTGGGCAGTTTCACACGGAGGGCTACCTCAGCCCATAACCTCTGTCTCTTGTCTCTTCTGGTAAAGCCTGTGGCATCTGGAAATGTGAGGCCCGCCCAGCTCTCCTCACCTTTACTTTCAAGTCTGTGATGGTGAACTCAACCTCCTGCCGTGCCTTCTCTTCATTCCACTCCTGTAGCTCCTTGTGGTACTGCTGCATGAGTTCTTGCCTGTATACCTGGGCCAGCACAAAGGAGAGAGAAGGCCTACATCTGGAGGCTGTCAGCTAGAGCTCAACTTGGGCCCTTCTGAGAGCTGTCTCCTGCCTCTCTCTGAGGGCCTGCAGACCTCAGAACCCTCCGCCACCCCATGGTTGGGAGCTGTGGCTCGACCCCCATGTGTTTCTCTGTAGCTGGTCCGTACCTTGCATACCAGGTCTACACTGTAGAAGCTGGCATGAACTGAGGCCTTCAGGGTCACCAGGATTGGGGCTGCCTCTTCAGGAGCCACTTCTCCTTCCATGGGGCTCACAGATACCTGTTGATTTAGGGAAAGAGCCTGTGGATTTGGGAGGAAAGATGGCAGAGGATAGGATGCGGCAAGGTGGTACAAGATAGGATGGAGTGAGACAGAATAGGGCAAGATAGGATGTGATGGAATAGGACAAGATGGGGTGTGATAGACAGAACAAGATGGGATGCTATGGGATGGGACACGATGGTATGGTATAGGAAAGGATGGGGTGGGATTGCAGAGAATAGATAGAGGGTTGACGATGGGATGTTACAGGATAGGCTGGGACGGGACGGGACAGGATAGCATGAGGTGAGATGGGGCAGTATAGATTGAGTCTGGAGCCTTTCCATAAATTCTGATTGTGGGAGCAGCAAGTGGACTCTCACCTCTCCAAAGTCTAAGGGCCTTGGCTGCCAGGTGAAGACAATTGTCTCATTTTTGGAGATGTTGTTGAGGAAGATCAAGCGGCTACACTTGCTCTGCACAGGGATGTTTCCCAGGGAAACATGAGACTGCGACAGGAAGACATTCTGTTGGTGAAGACGGCATAGCGTCAGCTTTGGGGATGTGAGGAAGAAATCGTAGAAACACCACCAGTTCCTATGCATTTCCAACATGTTAGGAGTTTTCCATACATCTGACCCTCACAGTGGCCTTATGCTGTAGGCACACTTGTTCTCTTGTGTTGGGTGTACTGCGAAGGTTCATGCAGTGGCATTCATCCCACCAATGGGTTTAAGGTACTGGCCTTAGAATGTGGCTTCAGTGTGTGGATGTGGTCCCTTATAAGGAAGTGGAGGGCCTGGCTCTCTCTCTTGGGTGGTGGTTTGAGCATCCTGCATCGCAGCTTCCTGTACTTCCAGAGGCAGAAGACTACCGTGGTGGCTATTTACTTTCATTGTGAGTGCTCCCCAAATGAGTATCTGTTGTTCTTTTATTTGGGCATTTGTGGACTTCCTTAACCCACTTTCCCTTGGTGCCCGATGACCCATGACCCTGAGACTAAGTCTCATGCTCTGAGCTAGCTGGGCGCAGGTAACTTTTCCAACTTCCCCTCACACGCAGAGCTAGGACAACTCCCAAAAAAACCTCACCCTGGAGCCTGTCTTGTTCCCAGGGTTCCCAGTGCTCATCTTGAATTAGGGGTCTAACGGGACTCTCAATGGAAAAGTGAGCAAATGTATAGTGAGTAGATGGGTGAGTCCATGGAAAGATGGTTGTATAAAAGGATACATAGGTTAGTAAGTGGTATGAAGTTCAATGGGCAGATGGAAAAGTACATATATGGATAATTGAGTAAATGGGTGGCTAGATGAATGTTCCAGGCCTCCCAACAATAAGCATGTGGACTGAATGCAGTATTCGTGATGACTAATATCTTGAGAAAAAATTCACCTGAACCCAAGAGAGGAACTGTTTTATATGAAGACAGAACCTAGAATATGAAGATTTCTTTATAAATCTATAAATCTTGCAGTATTCTTCTAAGCCCTATGCTTACAAAAAAGGGGGGGTTGCTGGGATCAAGGGTGCTGAAACAGGTGTGGAGTGTCCCAAGCATGCTATAAATCATACATACTCTGTCTAGTATACCAATGATACTAGACAACAGCTGACAGGGTAAGCCTCTTGCAGAGCTGGTGCTCTTTGAAGCTGGAGCCAGGCTAATTCCAAGTCTCACCCTCTATCCCTCCTTAACCTCACTCCATTTCTCCATAGCCTCCCCAGTCCTTGATGCTCGCCACCCTTGACTCTAAGATTCTCCATTGCATCTGGCTTTCCAAGCTCCCTTTCTCGCACCTGCCCAGGAACCATCAGCCTAGAAGATGTAGAACAGTTGTCCCACGAGGAGATGTTGTGGAAAGGGGCTGTGTCGCCCATGACATAGGGATCGTATCCTACTCCTTGGAAGTGGATGACAGCTGAGTTCCATCCAAGGATGTGTATGGGTACATCTACCTGGGAAGTTACAGAGGTGGGGAAGCAGCTGGTCAAATCAAGGTGCAATAAGAAAGCCACAGTTCCAACCCCAGCCATCCCCAGTATTATCTAGGCCACTGCTTACTGTGTAGGTCTTGGCCTCGATGGGTGAGAAGATCCACAGGATCCGAGCAGTCGTGCCTGGCTGGATCTCCCCTTTGGGGTTCAGGCAGCAGAAAATAGGATGATCAAAATTTTTTTCTTGAACCTGTGACAGAACGCTGACCTGGACCTCGTATGTCACAGGTACGGAGCCACCATTGTATAACTCATAAATCTGCAAGGGCAGGAACGGTTAGACGGTCAACCAGCTCGAGACTGCAGAGCAGATGGCCTAGGCCTCTGTCCTCTTGGGGAGGGTGGGTTATCTTCATAATAAACCTAAAGGTGTCTGAGCCCCCCTCCCCAATCATTTTTCCCCCTGACTTGATACTTGGATATTCAGTCCGTAACATTTTAGGCCAGCAGCAATGCTGCTTGTAAAACAGCAGCATACTTCATTTGCCCCCAGTTTACACTCGCCTAGTGTAAGTGTCCCTCATATTGGGGCTTGGGGAAATGGCCACACATGCCTATTCACCGCCTCTATCATCTAAGACTTTCAATCTAGCCCACCACCAAGTCTGTCACTGTCCATGTCTGCTATTAGAGGAAGTCCTGCTTAGAGAGTGGGGAAGGGCTCTGAAGGACCAAAGGGCTCCCTCCCAAGGACGTCTCAGAAAAACCAAAACAGAAACAGAGCTGTTTTGTGTGGGAACCTTCTAAAGATCCACATTCCTACCTTCATCCCTCTGGAAAGAGGTGCTTCTAAGAGCAATGGTTTCCAAACTGTGGCTGATGGGTCACAGTTCAGAACAGAAAGCAATTCAGAAGTCATGATTTGGGTACTCTGTATGTAGGAGCAGATTTGCAGTGATTCTGGTTGAATGTACACGTAAACATCAGAGTGAAACACAAATTCTATATCAGTGTGGTCCATGATCAAGGAAGTTGGAAAACCCTTTTGCTAACAGGGGAAAAGCACTTTTGCGTGGGAATGGAGCCTGGCAAAGGCCTTTAGTACCAGAAGATTCTGGCCTCAAGTCTCCCCAGTTGCCTCATGTAGGGCAGTGTCTGTGTGACACAGACACACAGAGACAGGATCACACAGACCACTGACCTGGCGTGGGGGCAGCGTGTCCCCAATGGGGACAGGAATGAACTGGTGGGTGGTAGAGGTGAAGTGCACGTACTTCTGCTCCAGCCTCACTGTCACACCTATGAAGTGCAGCTGGAAATGAAGAAGGCCAAGGATGGCACGCTGTCCTGCATGCACGGGGACACCTAGCAGAGATACGGGTCCCAGGTCCCCAGGGGGCTTCACTCCCTGCTCCTCTCTTGGATGTCCAAAGAGATCCTGTGGCCAGTCCCAGCCCGACGAGGGAGTGAGATCTCACCAGGATCTCCCGTCCATGGGACACCTTGAAGAGCACCGAGAGGCGATCAGTGCCAATAAACAAATGGCTGGAAGGAGGAGACAAGTTGAACAGTGAGTTCTGGAGTTTTCTCTGAGTGGGAAAACAAGTGTGGCTCTGAGCCAGACAGCCACCTTTGAGTTTGGATGAGGCAGGAATGGCGTGGACCTCTCCTGCAGGAGATGGCTTCCCAGGGGAATACTCAGAGCTAGGGATCTCCTGGAAGGAAGGCCAGGGAACAGGGTGCAGGAGCACCTGTATTTGAACTCCACCATCTGCTCCTGCCCAGGGATCAGGCTCCCAGACTTGGGGTTGATGGAGAAGAGGCAATTATCCTCAGCACGCATTTGGTGGAGCTCAGTGCAGTTAAGCTCGGCTTGCTCTACCCACAGATCCAGGTCCAGCTGTTGATCGCTTGGAAAGAGGAAGGCCCTGGTGAAGGTAAATGAGAGGAGTGAAGTCACACAAAGGATAGGCCAGTCACAAGGACAGACAGACAGACAGACGGGCTTTCAGTGTACCCCACTTCATAAGCTAGCCTAGGTTCTGTTGAGCAAATGTATTGAGGTGGATTCTCTTATCATAAATGTCCCCAACATGGTGGCCCACGCCTATAACACTAGCACTTGGGTGAATGGGCAGGATGACTGCTGAAAGTCAAGGCCACTTTAGGCTGCATAGTGAGCTTCAGACTAGCCTGGGCTAAAGAATTAGACTCTTTGTAGTAGTTTGAATGAGAATGGCCCCTCATACGTTTGAATGCTTGATCCCCTGCCAATAGAACTGTTTGGGAAGGATTAAGAGGTGTGACCATGCTGGAGGAGCAGTGTAACTAGGGATGGGCTTGGAAGGTTTCAAAAGCCCGTGCCTCACTCTTTCTCTGCCTGCAGGTCAGGATGTGAGCTCTTAGCTACTTCTCCAATACCATGCTGGTCTGCTGCCTGCCATCATGGTCATGGACTAATTCCCTAAAACTGTAAGCAAGTGCCCAATTAAACGTTTCTTTTATAATAGATGTTTTGGACATGTGTTTCATCACAGCAATAGAACAATGATTAAAATGCTGCCTTTAAACAAACAACAAAAACTAGAGACATGAACAGACCCAGGCCTTTCATTTTGGGAACCAGGAGCCAATGGTGTCACTTGTACATGTGAGCCACTTAGGGCTGGCCACTGACCCTTCCCTCATATGGTCTCAGGAAGGGGCCATTTGTAAGTCCCGGGAATGCTGGCAGTACCACCCAGGGGCCCCTGGGAAGGAGGGTATTGAGGCTAGCTTGGACACAGGCTAGAGAACAGGTTCCTAGTGTTGGTGATCTTGAAGCAAGCAAGAGTGTGAAGAGAACTCCCCTCTCCCATGCAAGGCCTCACACTGTAGCAAAGTAGATATTGCCATCCAACCAACTGGCAAAACTAGGGGTGAACGGTCCCAAGGCCACCATTTGATAGAACTCCCTAGCCCCAGCAACAAAGTTGGCCAGGGCTTGAACAGAGGGACTCAGAAATAGAAGACAGGAGAGCCGACAGGCCTCACAGGCCTCAGGGGCCTACACTCCAAACTTACAAGGGATTTGGATTCCTCTCCTGTGGAAAATTTGAAAAACAGATTCATGCGGCACTGGTAAAATTCAGAAAGAGCAGGCATCCTCAAACATCGGTGGAGTGAGAGGGAAGTTCTGCTATCTTTTGGAAAGAATTTGGCAGCATCTATGTTGATCAATCACATACGTGTTCTTTGACCCAGAAGTCCTACTTTCAGGAAACCACATATATGATGATTAAAATGCAGACATGAAAATATACCAACACATACTGAACATCTAAAAAATACTTGTGTGTGTGTGTGTGTGTGTGTCCTGTGTGTACATGTGTGTGAGTGTGGGAGCACATGTGCCACAGCACGCACTTGGTCAGAGGGCAACTCTGGGTGTCTGCCCTTGTCTTCCGTCTTGTTTGAGACAGGTTTGTTTGCCAGGGTAGATGTCAGATTAGCTGCCCATAAACTCCCGGAGACTGTTGAGCTCGCGCCTCTGCAACATTGCAATTACAGACATGTGCTCCTGTGGCTGGCCTTACATGGGTTCTGCGATTCCAAACTCAGGACTTCACACTCATGCCCATCCCACTGCCCATCCCCCCAGTCCCACACACTTGTGTACACACACACACACACACACACACACACACACACACACACACACTCACACACACACATACAAAACTTTCTTTGTGGTGGCAAAACGACAAAAAACACTTTTGGTTCCTTCTCCTGGGAACAGAATCTTCCAATAAAAGGGTGGCCTACTAATTCAAGTCCCTTTATACTGAAGAATGTCCCACATCAATATGTACTCAGCTATGAACACTCTTCCTTCACAGGACACATTCTGGAGCGAATGCTGTTAATAGAATGCTGACTGAAATCTGAATAGCCTTGCGTCTTTGCTATACAAAAACCAGAAGAACCACTCTGCAAAGCGCCCAACTGTCTGTGTGGGGGGCAAATGCTGAGCGAGCATGAGCCCTGGCCACCCCAGCATGGGCATGAGCCTGAGGAGGGGGGTTCTGACATCTCTCCCATCAGCTGTGTGGGTTGGCCTGTTGCGGTGAGCGCCACTTCTGTCGTTTTATTTGGGGGATGCTGGCCAGTGGCAGAGTGGGGCTCTGGCTATTTCAGGACCCTCTGGGAAGTTCCTTGCATCTCCTTGCGTACAGTCACTCAATTGGCCTCTCGAGGAAATGATTTCACTGTCTCTCCCCTGCCTTGTTCTCTTTCGTGGTTGATTTTCAAGACAAGGGTTCTCCGTGTAACAGCCCTGGCTGTCCTGGAACTAGCTTTGTAGACCAGGTTGGCCTTTAGCTCAGAGATCGGCCTGCCTCTGCCTCCCGAGTGCTGTGACCAAAGGCACCCTGACTTGTTCTAATGTGCATACTTTCTCTGACAATCTGGAGGATAGCAACACCCATCATCTCCTGGAGATCAGAGTGACAGGCCGTGGTACATTAACCAGGCCTTTGTCCCCCTCTGCAGCTCCCATCGCATCAGTCCCTTACCAAGTCCAAACTCTCCAGAGAAAGATTCCAGGCCCTTCATGTGCTACTCCTGCCTGTACCCCCAGCTGTGTTCAAGGGCTTCCTTTTCTCAATTTCTTCAAAAATTCTCCTCCTGCTCTTCCTCCTTACCATGCAAGGGGTTGAACCCAGGGCTCTGTGCATGCTAGGCAAGCACTCGGCTACTGAGCCACCACACACCCAGCCCTCCTGAAAGTCTCTCTGATGTCACCACCACCCGGCCAAGTGTGGTAATGACCCCTGTGAGTGGTGAGTGTCATAACCCTCCTTCCCAGCATGCCACCCCGTCCTGAGAGGCTGTTCTTTCCTGGGTTCCTGTTACATTCAGAGGGCAAGGAAGGGCCTGGTCCCTATTTCTAACCCCAGGACTGACCTGAAACTTAATGTAAGGAAGCGCCTGGGACAAATTTAGCCAATGAAATTAAAAGAAGAAGAAGAAGAAGAAGAAGAAGAAGAAGAAGAAGAAGAAGAAGAAGAAGAAGGAGAAGGAGAAGGAGAAGGAGAAGGAGAAGGAGAAGGAGAAGGAGAAGGAGAAGGAGAAGGAGAAGGAGGAGAAGGAGAAGGAGAAGGAGAAGGAGAAGGAGAAGGAGAAGGAAAGAAGAAGAAGGAGAAGGAGAAGGAGAAGGAGGAAGAAGAAGAAGAAGAAGAAGAAGAAGAAGAAGAAGAAGAAGAAGAAGAAGAAGAAGAAGAAGAAGAAGAAGAAGAAGCTCACTAGTGCTAGGCAGCATATTTAGTGTCTTTGAGGCTGTTCACTTGAATGCAACCATATCCCAGAGTCAAACACAGCAGAAGTTATCAGGAGGAGAGGGATTGTGGGGAGAAGACAGCTTCCTGGCTCTCTGATCCTCCTCCCCAACTCGGGGTTGCCCTTCATCCTGCCTTCTGCCGGCTCCAGACCAAATCCAATTTCTCCTTGAACCACTGGTCCTGGGAGGAATAAAAGGCTCCTTCCATTCTTTATGAGCTCAGCAGAGAAATGCTAGGGTCTGCAAAAATCATCTTCTAAGAAACCAAAATGAACCACAGCACAAAAAGCACAGGAAAATCGGGCCGCTTGAGCTCTGGAAGAAGCCTGGCCAACTTCCTGTACTTAGGATCTCCTGCTGAGAGGGTCCAGTCCAGTGAGCTCAATACCTGGGTCTTCATAGCCCTGCTCGCCAACCTCCTGGACCTTCTCCACAGAGAATGTGAGCTGGGTCACTCCTACAATGCATGCCTGTGACTACCAAAATATCCCAGGATTCAGGCCAATGCCCCGAGCTCCTACAGACACCGGCTCCTGCCTGCTTAGGGGCCCAGCCAGTACCAAATTTAAAGCTCAAGGCAGGCTCTGGGCTTCCCTGAGCCCTCTCCAGCTTTCTATTTACTCCCAATCCTGCCTTTTCCTGTCAGTTGCCACCTAATGAGACAACCTCCCCGTCTCAACACCATGGAGGCATGGGGCAGTCAGAGATTAGATTTAACCACTACATGCGTACCAGAAAGAGCCCCCTCTTCCACTCTACACTTTTGAGATGTCCTCTGGCCAGCAGGTTCTGACCAGGTACCCCTGCTTGTATCTTCTCCATCTTCTCAGCACCCTCAGGCTGGGTCTTGACTCTCTCTCAACCAATCCAGTTAAAGACCTTTTTTTTTTTTTTTTTTTTTTTTTTTTTTACTTCTTGTTATTCAACCAGAACTGAAAGTCTGAAAACAGACATTTATGAAGTACATTCACACCACCAGGAACATGAACAAGCCTGGCATGGAAATAGGAAGCTTGCTGGGCATGGGTTCTGGGCCCAATGAGAGGGCAGAAGAATGGACAAGCGTGCAGGCTCAGGTTGTTAAGCCTGGCTTCCTGTGACCTGCTAGGTGACTGTTTTGTGGCTGGCTTCCGCTTGCTCAGTCATGCCCTCCAGTGGCAGGCTCCTCGGTGGCAGCAGATGCCTGTCCTGCATGATAACCAGCCACTGACCTGGGACCTGGCAGGCAGCGGGGTGCCTAGACAGCCCTGAGGCACAGAAGCAACTTGAAGCCTTCTTGCTGACTAACTGCTGTAGAAAGGGACTCTGGAGTTGGCACATCTGGGTTTAAACCTGGCTCTGCCTCTAGTAGCTGGGTGTCTTTGACTGAGTCCTTAGTCCACTGACCCTCAGGCCCTGTCTTTTGAACAAGTCTGGGGAGGTCTCTCTCACGGGGACACCGTCAAGATCTAGGATTGAAAACTGGAAAAGCATAGTGCCTGGTCCATAGCATTAATTTAGCTACTGACACATCTGTGACCAGTTTACAGGAACTGCACACTGCCTAGAGCCTAGTTGCAGCCAATGACAGTCCCCGAGTGCTGTGGAAACTGCAGTCTCCTCTGGTCCCCCTTACCCTGTCACTAAGAGACCCACTGGCAGACGTCAGGTTTCCCAGGAAGCCCCAGAAAGCGGCTATTCCCTATGCCTGGCCTCAGACTCTTGTAGCAGCCTCCTTCTGCCCAGCCATACCAGTCCAAGGACACCAATCCGCTGTTCTTCAGGACCAGGAGTACCACCGAAGGGGGAGCGTTAATTGGCGCTGCTCCAAAATTGAAGTCCAGCTTCAGAGGAGTGAAGACAGGGGGTGTAGGGCTCATGCTGTGAGAGTCAGAGAAATAGCTCAGGGCAAGGAGATGGAGACAAGTCAGGGCTCTGACTCTGGGTGTTCACCCCCCAGGTACAAAGTGAAAAGTCTGGAACTCTGGGACAGTGACGTAGCTCCTTAGTCCTCAGATCAATCCTTGCCCTTCCTAGGGCCCTCTAGGAGTAGGTAAGAGTTTACCACCCCCCCCAACCTCTCCCCCATCCACCACTCAGCTTCCTGGGAAAGGCCTGGTGTTGGAGTGCTGTTGGTAGATGCTCTGTGAACATCTCTTGTATTTCCTGCCTGGCCCCAAGCCTAGCTTACCTGTGCCGGGTGGGCACCTTGTAGGTGAGCTCCCTGGGAGTTGGGTCACGTGCCAAGTAACTATTGAGTGTGTCCAGGGAGAAGAGGTGCCACAGGTGCCTCCGGGTGATGCCCTCAGCGCTGCCCAAGGAGCAGACATCCAGGATGGAGAGTAAAGGATATACAGCTACCAGGGACACGTGGCATAGTTCCTGTGTCTTGCCACCCTCGCTATCTGGGGACATGAGTGTGGGGGAGAGCAGAGGATTTAGCTCCCCTGGGGGTAGGTGCAGAACCCTGGCCAGAAGCAGTGACTTGAGCACATTTCCAATGGCAGCCAACCCTTGCCTAAGACCTTCTATGTGTTTGGCACCGTCTTGATTAACATACATCCTGGCGCTTAACTTGTACCACTGCCTATTTCCAAACTCATTGCAATAAAGTGCAGTTCATAGACTGTAAAACCACTCTTTAACAATGCAGTTCAGACAATTCAGTAGGTTTTATGTATTCACAGGCATGCAACCACCACCACCAAGCTTTAGAAAGTTTCTACTGTCCCACTAAAAAACTCAGAACCAACTAGTCAACACTCTTCCCCCACCCCAGCTATCACTATTCTCTTCTCCGTCGGTTTATCTTATCTATTCTGGATGTTTCAAACATGCAATCATTCTGGGTTTGGCTTTTTCTGACTGGTTTCTTTCACTTAGCACCATGCTTTCAATGCCCATCAATATGGTGGCATATGCTATTACTTCATTCTTGGTGTGTGTGTGTGTGTGTGTGTGTGTGTCCTATAGTCTGTGATCACCTCCCTTTTATTGATGGGAAGCTGAGGCATATTTAGGTAGAGCCACAATGCCAGTAAGTGAGGGAGAATCAGAATCCAGTCCCAATGAATATGGATCTCCTTCTGATGCCTGTTCCAGGAACTTCCAGCTGTCATAGGGAACGGTAGCAATTGTCTCATGGAGGAGAGGGCTGAGGATTTGCCTGTGACCTCAACGGAAGGCAGCATGTTTGCTAACACTTGGGTCGCCACAGCTCAGAGACACGTGTGTAGATATCACATGGACACACAGTTGTACACATCAGATCCCAAAGGCACAATCCCCGCCCCCCTGCCCTCACTCACTGTGCCAGTCTTGAACTCAGAGAGCCTCTAGCTTTGTATTTCACAGATCACCTCTTCCCTTCTCCCTTTCCAGGCCCCAAATCTCTATCAGTACCCAGGTACCTCTGTGGGACAGGAGGCAGTAGCTAATGGTCCAGGAATACTGGGAACGGATCTTAGGACAGGCAGTGAGATAGATGGTATCCTGAGAATGAGGTGGCATGGTCCCCTCCAAGTGGTCGAATTCTAAAGCTGCTGGGAGATGGTGCAGGGGTCATCGGCTGGCAAGTGGACAGAGGTGTCCTGGCCTCTCCTGTCCCTGCCCTGGGTCACCGCCACACTCCCTGAGAGCACAGGAGGCTGTGGTGGGAAGACTGGGAACGCTAGGCTTTCACCATGCGTGGATCATCTGTCTTAGACACACGCATGCACACACTCCTCCCTGGGCCCAGACCCAGCCCAAGCCTCCTTACCACAGGAGTCATTGTTGAGGCCCTGGGGCCCGTGCTGCTCCAGGACCAGGCGGTAATAGAGGGTACAGTTGCCATCATTCAGGAGCACCAAAGGCTTGATCTCCCTGCCGTTCACCAGTACGTTCCCGAAGTCCAGCTCTTTTGGCTTCGCCTGAGATCACAGCCAGCCAGCTGCTGGGGGCTCCCCAAACCCCCAGCTTTCAGACCACTCCCCGAAGAAAGGCAGAGCTGAGGTTGTGTGCAAGGATCCCTGTCTTGTCCCCTGCCTTCTTAAGGTTGGGCACTCGGGACTCCCCCCTCCCCCACATGGGTCCTGGCCCCACCTCCACCAGGGACCCTACTCACAGAGAGGCATCCAGTAACGCCCATGCCCACCAGCCGGATCCTGTAGTGCATGGTGGCTCGGGGATTGGTCTTTTGTGGCTGTCTGGCTTCCCAGACCCACATCCCCACTCGGAATAGGTACTTGGTCTCCTCCAAAGGGCTGAAGATCCATGTCAGTGTCTGGGGTCACAGAGATGATTCATTCTTGCATGCATGTGTCTAGGACACCCCTTCCTGGGATCCTGGCTGGGGGAGGTCCCGTTACCGAAAGCTTGATGCCATTTTCCATCTGCCTGTTTATCCAAGTGCTGAGCACTTTGCACACATTTTATTATCTCGTCTCCGGCAGCCTCTCAATCCTACATCTGTGTGCTCTCTTAGACTCCTGTTTCTTGTGTTTATAGGTACCAGGTATTGGTAGTTATTGCTCTGAGTCTGACCTACATCAGACTAGGGACAAAGTTTGTTTTGGGGTGCTAATTTGGGTCCTCCTTTTGTACTGATCTGGATGTCTCCTTTCTCTCCCCTTCTTGAGCGAGTCACCCATTTGAACCATACTCAGCTACCTTCCAGGAACCTTGCTGCTTGGGTACCATGAATGATGATGGAGTTTAGATATTCTGGAGCCCTGGCATCACTAATGCTGCATTCAGTCCCAACTCTGCACTCCTAATCTCCTAATCTTGCTCTTAATTGAATACTCTTCCCCCCAGTCTAATTTCCTGTAAGATGGAGTGGGGGTGGGGTAAGGAAGGTAAAATCTGCTAACCCTCAGGCCAGGGGAGGTGACTACAGAATGCTTAGGTAGGCGTACAACACAGGTCATGAGCATCATAAATAAGAGGCGGGAAAGCTAAGGGTGGCAGGCGCCCTCTGAGCTGCCCTTGGCAATGGCACCCAGGCACTCACCAGGTTCTCATTAGGATTGATGACACCCTTGGAGGGCTGGACAGCCAGCATCTTTTGGTGCTGCTGGGAGACTCTCCATTCGAACTCCAGGGGCAGCCGTGAGGGGTTGTGAAAGGTGAAGTTGCTGGTGGAGGAACAGCCCACCCAGGTAGGCTTGAAGAAGATGCTATTGCAGGTGTCCAGCTTCAGCTGCAGGGGCTCCTCTCTGCTTTGTATGCTCACTTCCTGAGTCAGAGGAAGGGAGGGAGGGGGAGGGAGGGAGGGAAGAAAGGAAGGACAATGCCATAACCTTTTGACTCTCCCATGTTTAGGAGACATGGCTATGCAGGTTTTCTTGACAGACAAAGCTGTCTTTCTGCTTAAACACAGCAGCTTCTCTCTCTCACCAGAGCTAGGGGTAGTACATCACTCCTAAAATCCCAGCACTGGAGTAGGTGAGGCAGGAGGATTCCCTTGAATACAAGACCAGCCTGGTCTACAAATCGATATACTGTCTTTAAAACACAAACATTGCCGGGCAGTGGTGGCACACACCTTTAATCCCAGCACTCAGAAGGCAGAGGCAGGTGCATCTCTGTGAGTTCAAGGACAGTCTGGTCTACAGAGCTACACAGAGAAACCCTGTCTCGGAAAAACAAAACAAAACAAAAAACCACACACACACACACACACACACACACACACACACACACACACAAACCCACAAAAAACAAATAAAAAACAAACAAACAAAACCAACCCCCAAACGATAACAATAACAACAACAAAAACAAAAACAAAAAACTCCCCCACAGACACAAAACTCTCAGGGACCAAGACAGGGTGTAATCATTTTTCATGGGCTGGGATGTGGGTCTGCTATCCATCCCTGCTTCCCTACCCCTGGGCTGGGCACAAGCAGCACTCGGCCACCTGCATTATCAGGCCGGGGTCTCTGCAGCTGTTTCCCTGGCCCCAGAAGCAGCAGAATTGTCTTGGATGGAGCCGGGGCTCTGTCCCTACCATTCCTGTTTGCTAGAGGAACCTTCCCCACCCCCATTTGGCAGGGACCCTAAACATGTGATTTTTGCAAGACCAAGTCCCAGATCATGGCCTAAGGACCCAGCCTCCCTATCCCTGCCTCCTACCTTGAGGTACTGGGGGTAAAAGTTGAACTGCAGGTAGAAAACGTGTTGTTTCCATGAGGTGCCCTTGGGGTACGTGCTGATAAGGAAGACCTGGTGGGCCCCGGGAGCAACCAGCCCAGAGGAGGGCCTCAGGGTGACGTCCGAGCTGCTGCTGGGGGCCAGGCTGAAGGTCAACAGCATGGGGCCTTTGTTGACCAGAAGCAGGCTTCTGTAGGAGGGCTCCCCAGAAGACACTGCCGGGAACATCTGGAGTTGGAGACAACAAGGGGGAAAGGGACCCTTCCTCAGATCTCCATCTCTAGATATATATTCAGGGAATCTCTGGTCTGGATGACTCTGTCTCCAAGGAGACCCAAGATCTCTGCACACAGCCCAAGCAGCAAAAGATTTCTGGGAAGTAAGGGGGGAGGAAGCACACCTGCCACCAAAGAATACTTCTGTCCTCCAAAGACCCCTCAGACATAGAGATGTGGTGTCCCAGTGCCCAGGGAAAGTCAGGCCTGTGCTCAAGGGTAGAGGAGGAGTTGCTTTTATCAGTGATTTCCAGTTACTCTGTGGAAAATTACTTTCTCAGAAGATCGGGGTCCTTAGCTCTTTCTACATGATTCTCACTCAATAGTCCTAAACAGCTCCTAAACACGTCTTAGCTGTCTTGGATATGGCCAGAACAAAGCTAAAAGCTAATCAGCCTGCACAACACAAGGCCCACAATCTCTGGTCCAAGTCCCTGTCTGGCTGTGCCAGCAAGTTCACATGAGTCAATAAAGGACAACACAGGCTGCCACTAGACTGTGGAAAGGCATCAGAGTCACCCTGGGAGGAGCTGGCAAGGGACCAAGAGCATCTGTGAAGACACCCTTGGGCACCAGGGAGAGCTTTATTTCAGGGAGGGTGGCCGTGAGGTGGATGTTAAGGAGGCTCAGGTTTGGGATTGGCTAGCAGAAGCACCAGCTTTGGGCTGGCTTGTCCTTAGGGTCCAGCCTAGGGCTTGGGGCCAGCAGGTGCTCAGTGAGCAGGACAAATGAAGGCGTTGGAAAGCATAAAGGACCAGGTAAAGGTTCCAGATGGAGTGGAAAAGGGCTGGTGCCCACTCTCTAGACTGTTCACGTGCTGGGACCATAGTCCAAGAGCAAGCTTTTCATTGGCCTAGGTAGCTCAGGTGACCAGGTAGGACATGGGAGTGTATTACCGAGGGCACTGGAAAGGGAAGCAGGCTGGGGTCCCTTCATGACGCTCCCACTGTCGTCTGGGCCGGCTTACCTTGGGTGCATCCAGGGAATACTGGGGGATGTGGTGCTCTAAGGAGGCATAGTAGCTGTGTCCTCGAGCCCGGACCTTCAGACACCAGGATGGGGCCACTGTGCAGTCCTCCTCAATATTGCTGTAGCTCTGAAGGACCTGCAGGGGCCAGCCCATGAGGAAGTTCAGAGTTCAGTCTGGCCCTAGAGGACAGTCGCCTGGCTCCTCCCTAGCCCTGAGCTGTAGGTGTCCTACGTGGGGCACAAGAAAGGAGGACTGAGGGGGACAGCAAAGGACAGCCATGCCCACCCCTTCTGCCAGGGCCTCTAACTGCTCTCTGCACACTCCATGGGAGGAGAGCAGGGTAAGATGTGGAAGCAGTGTTCATTCTATAGGAATGAGCCCAGAACAGTGCTAGCTAATGGAAATATAACATGATATTCTGGCTGAAAATGCAATGTTGAATGTTTCGGTGGCCACATTTGAAAAACGTGAAATTGAGTTTAATAATATATTTTACTTAACTTAGTGGTTCCAAACTACAATCACGTTATCATGCAATCATTCTAAATGCTATTACTGAGCTATTTTACATTCTTTTCATATGAAGTATGGATATGTTTTATACTCACAGTACATCTCCACTTAGACCACCATAGGTGTTTATTGGTCATGTGTATGACTTCCCTGCCTTGTGGAACAGCACAGGTCTGGAACCTGTCACCTGAATGCTCAGCATTGGCCAGCCAGAAGTTAGCATCCCATTTCTACCTGTCTCCCATTCTTTCTAATATACAAGAACAGGGACAGTCAAAGACGCTGCTTTGAGGGTTAGGCATAGTGGTCTATGTCTAGGTCTACACAGGCAAGTTGAGGCTATACAGTGAGGCCCTGTCTCATTAAAAAAAAAGAGAGAAGGAAAGGACGGAGGGAGGGAGGGAGGGAGGGAGAGAGGGAGCAAGAAAGGAAGAAAGGAAAGAAGGAAGGAAGGGAGGAAGAGAGGGAGGGAGGAAGGGAGAGAGGGAGGAAGGGAGGAAGGGAGGAAGAGAGGGAGGGAGGAAGAGAGGGAGGGAGGGAGGGAGAAAGGGAGAGAGGGAGGAAGGGAGAAAGGAAGGAAGGAAGGGAGGGAGGGAGGAAGGGAGGAAGGAAGGAAGGAAGGAAGGGAGGGAGGAAGGGAGGAAGGGAGGAAGGAAGGAAGGGAGGGAGGAAGGGAGGAAGGAAGGAAGGAAGGAAGGGAGGGAGGAAGGGAGGAAGGGAGGAAGGAAGGAAGGAAGGGAGGGAGGAAGGAAGGGAGAAAGGAAGGGAGAAAGGAAGGAAGGAAGGGAGGAAGGAAGGAAGGAAGGAAGGGAGGAAGGAAGGAAGGAAGGGAGGAGGAAGGAAGGAAAGGAGGGAAGGAGGAAGGAAGGAAGGGAAGAAGGAAGGAAGGAAGGGAGGGAAGGAGGAAGGGAGGAAGGAAGGGAGGAAGGAAGGGAGGAAGGAAGGAAGGAAGGGAGGGAGGAAGGGAGGAAGGAAGGAAGGAAGGGAGGGAAGGAGGAAGGGAGGAAGGAAGGGAGGGAGGAAGGGAGGAAGGAAGGAAGGAAGGGAGGGAAGGAGGAAGGGAGGAAGGAAGGGAGGAAGGAAGGGAGGAAGGAAGGAAGGGAGGGAGGAAGGGAGGAAGGAAAAGAAAGAGGGATAGGACCAGACACTGGGGGTGTAGTTCAGTTGGTACAATGCTTGCCTATCATGCATCAAGCCTTGGGCTTGGTCCCCAGCACCAATTTAACTGAGTGTGGTAGTTCATATCTGCAATTTCAGTACTCAGGAAAAGGAGGCAGGAAAACCAGGGATTCAAGGTTATCCTTGGCTATACAGCAAATTCAAGACCAATCTGCACTAGGCAAGATCTTCTCTACATAACCAAAACAAAACACCACAGCCATGCTCTGAGGTTGAGGCAGGATGGTTGAAACTAGTTTAAAACCAGCCCTGAGTGAAAGCAATCCTGTCTGTGGGAAACAGCAAAAAACACAACTACGAACTAAAAACAGTGATTTTGCTTTGGATTTATCTCCTTCAAGGAGAAGAAGCCAGGAACCCCTACCTGAGACTCCCAGCGAGCTCCTGCCTAGGTACTAAGTTTTTCCAAAGTGCTGGACCCCAGCCAAGGGGAAGGAGAGGGAGAAATATGCAGAAACAGAGAGGATCTGAGAGAATCAGACCAGTAGAGGGCACTGTCCATCCAAGGGAAAAAAGCAGGAGAAGCCTAGTCGCCGCCGCCCTTCAGGCACTAGGGAAGCACTGTTTCCCCATTTGTTTGGTCCGTGTGCACACACCTTATAAACGGCGAAGGCTTCTAGCTCCACCGCATAGAGGCTGTTGGGGGAGGTTGGCTGAAAGTGCAGGCGCAGGGCTATGGACTTGAGTGGGGGCACATCACTAGTGTCTGGGGTCACCCAGAAAGGGCAGTCAGATTTTCGAGTCCAGACCACAGTGATCTTGCCCTTGGTATGGTTCCTCAGGCACAATGGAACAGGGTTGGGGGTCTGATGCCCAGGACAGGCACCAAAGTCCACATCAATAGGCTCTAGACTGACAGCTGGAGGAAAGACGGCCAGGTCCCTGGTGCCATCAAAAAAGTACTCCATCATGGGGGGAATATGGGGGTACTTTAAGTCCTCCAGACCCTGCATAAGGAGAGATTGGAAAGGGGTCCAAATGTCATTCCTCTCGCGGCTTTGTCAGCTCCCCCCTTTCCAGAAAAGACTGCAAGATCTCCATGTAGGCCACCCCCCACTCCCACCCCCACCCCCAGACACAAGCCTACTCAATGACTGCCAGGGAAGGGACCGGGGACCTGGAGAGGAAGTCTGCCCCTAGGGGGCGGGATGTCTGGCACCCCACATACCTCAGTGGGCAGCATGAGGGCCCCATTCTCATCATGCTTCAGCTTTTTCTCTTTCACCATGGCAGCCAGGATATCGGGAGGGTAAAGCGTCAAGCCCCGAGCCAGATGTGTTCGGTACCAGGTGAGGTGCTGAGGCCTCAGGATGGCTGGCTTGATGTTGGCCGAGTGGCAGGTCCCAATCAGGTCCAGAAACAGTGGGTCCTGCGACACCAAGGTCCCACATCACATGGTGGCATTTGTCCATGCGAGACAGAACATGGGGTAGCTGGCGGGGCAAGGGCTTGTGGGGGTTGGACAGAGGATAGACAGAGAGCAGAGACAGAGAGCTGGGCCGGTCATGGGAGCACCCTGAGAGCTGCTGGCTGCTTGAGGGACTGTGGAAACGTCAACAGGAGCAGCCCAGGACTGAAGATAGGATGCTTCCCTATTGCCTGCCCTTCCCCCACCTCCCATGGATCCTGGGCATTCTCCTACAGATCAGTGCCAATCAGGAGCCTACCAGATTAGCACTTAGCCCCGCCCATGGTGGGGGTGGGGGAGGGACAGCAGAAACTAAGTCTGTTCTATCCTTTCACTCCAAGCCCTCCCCCCCCAGAGTGCATGAGACACTTGTGAGAATTTGGCAAGGAAACCCTTCCCCAGGTAGAGGGGTGCAGCAGAGCCCAGTTGATGAGGATGGGCTACACTTCAGCCTCAGCCTCAGCCTCAACTCCGTCATCATGTCCAGGTACTACCCAAGGGGCTGGGTTTGGGTTCCAGCTTCGAGTTTCCACCCGGACAGCCGTAACAGCAGAAGCAGCAGAGCCTAAGACAACCTTGGCATGCCCACATGGATTAGTGAGCTTTCATGACCCCCTGGCCATGCCCTGCCTCTGTACTATGGCAGAGACTCTAATGGAGGACAGGACCCAGACAGCCAGCCTCTCAGAGAAGAAGGGAGTGCCCACCAAGCCTTGCCTTCATGTCTGGGTCTCAAGGCTTCTCACCAAACAGAATGGCCTCTTTATCCCCATCCTGGCCCCTTCTCCACCACTCACCTGGTGATGGATGAGACAGGCCACCCTCCGGAAGCAGATGATAGGGTGTGTGGGCTGGTAGGCACAGTGCAGGGTCATACGGGTCTTGCCTGCCAGGGTTCCAAAGGCAGGCCTGATGCTAAAGATACTCTCCTGGCAGTCAATGTCAAACTGGAAGTGAGCCGAACACTCTGACTGGTTCTCAATCCACAGGGTCTGCTCTGAGCGCTCCCCGAGCTGGACCCAGCTGAAGTTGACACAGTAGTGCTGTAAGGATATGTTAGGACCTAGGCAGAGGAGATGGGTCCTTGTGAGAGGCCCCTCCCTCCTCGTGTGGGCTGGGGGTGCCAGCCTCAAAGGGGATCTCAGTAAGATGTCCCACTGCTGGGATAAGGTGTTCTCTAGAGCCAGACTGCCAGGTTGGATAAGGCCCAGGATCCCTGCAAATTCTGAGTGCCATCGTCACCGTCGGGAAAGATGGAATCACCAGCTATCCACAATGCTTCCCCACATGGCCACCAGGGGGCAGCAGACACCTAGGCTGAGGGACCAGGACGCAAAGATCTCGCTGGAACAATGAGCTCAAAGGAATGACTTCTGGTACAATGCTCATGTTCGGGGGTCGGGGTGAGGGGGTGGGGGTGGGGAGTGTGGGGTTACAGCCTCCTAGGATAGTCATTACCTTTACAGAAACCAACGACTTGAAGCCGAGTTTGGGAGGCACAACCAGAAGGCACAATGGATAAGTAGTCTATGGCTATGCTGTCCAAGGTCTTGGGGTGGAAGAACACTGACAGGCATTTCTTCTCTCCTGGGGGCACGATACCTTGGCCCGCGGAGCATGAGAAGGTGTGGTCTTTGGCCAGCATATCTTCAGACATTTCGATCTTGAAGGGGGCGTTAACCTGTAGTGTCATCGGTTGGAGAGAAGAAAGGTTCTAGTCGTAAGTCTGGGCAGTCAGAGCATCGTACTGAGGAGGTCACATGAGGATCAGGGACAACTGGTGTCCAGTCTGGCCTGAGTTTCAGGTAACACTAAGAGAAAGAGGCCACACTGTGTGTCCCATCTCAAGACTGCCCAAAATGGGGTCATCTTTTTCTTCTCCTAAAGGTAGTATGAGAGGTAGCCTTAGTCCTAGGGTCTAGGCAATCAGGGGGCTATGGGACAGCTGAACACAGCTTGAGCTGACAGGAGAGAGAACGCCTGCTGGTGTCTGTTGACACAGACTTGTGTGTCCTGTGTTTATGTCAATAGATACCAGTGTGCAAGGCTTTGGGTCTGAGAGTGGAGAGGAGTGAGGATGGGTTATACGGAGTCTTGGGATCCCTGAGTCCTGCCCTCTCCCCTGCCCATCCCGTCCCAGCCCATGCACACCGCAGATGGGTTATACAGCCTGATCTGCCGCTCCATGGTGCAGCCCACGGACACTGAGCCGAAATACAACACCTTCTGGGAGCCCTCCGCGTCCTGGTCCTTTGGCTGTTTGTGCTTTATGCTCACCAGCAGCTGTGCACACTTAGCTGGGGCAGAGATGGGGAAGGGGTTGTCTTGGGGGTCTCTATAGCCCCAGATATGTCGGTGTGCCCTGCCCACCACCAGGAGGGATAGTCTAGATAAAGCCTAGGCAGGTGAAAGGACAAGGACCTAGTGGGGATCTGTGGGGGACACTGAGGTCTAAAACCCCGGGAGGGCTGCAGGGTCTCTGGGGACAGATGGACAGGCAGACTTACCTGCGGCCTGTATCTGGATGCTGCTTTTCTGCTTGGAGCCCTTCCCATACCAGCACAGCGCCTCGACTTCGTGGATGACAGCTATGAGGGGCTCAAAGGTCACTTTGATCCTACAACCCAGGCCTGGCTCCAGTAACCCCGCAGTGGGAAGCATCTGGAATGGATTTGGGACTTCCCAGTTGAAGAAGGTGGGCAGGTCCCTACGAGGAGGGGGTTGGTCAGGTCCTGGGGGTCTGCTCCCCTTTGGCATAAACTCATGTCCTCTGTTCCCTACAGCTTCCCTCCCAGGGGCTGCTTTAGCCCCTCCTCCTCACCCCACATTGTTCAGACAGAACCAGGTCTCCACCGAGTCCCCAATGGCACACATGGGCAGTTGCAGGAATGGCGGGCAGACTAGCTTGTGGCAAGGCAAGGTGGCCTTCAGAGACACACAGAACACCCCTTCTTCTTTCTCAAGCCACAGCTGGTCTGCGTATTCCTTCTGCAGGGCAGGAAGAGACATTCACCAGTGAGTGGTACCCAGGAAAAACTCAGGCGTAATCCCACCCCTGCTAAGTCATCCCTCCAATAAATCCCTGGCAGGTGGGCTGGGATGCAGCCCTCCATGTCAGAACTTCCTGAACTCTTGTATTGTCTTGGCCTCTGAGAAAAGGACCACTTTTGTGGGAAACCAGGAATTCCAAGAAGCCAAATGCGATAGCATGCCCCTGTAGTTGCAGCTATTTGGGAAGCTGATGAAGGAGGTCTCAGGGTAGCCTGGGCCACATAGTGAGACTGTGACTCAGCATAATGGTCCTCAAAAGACAGCGATTCACAGGGAATTCTGAGCAAGTTTGCAGGGATCAAGAGGCTGAGGAATCTAGAGCTTTCTGGTGCAATTACAGCCTTCTTGACCCCATTCCCAATGAGGAAAACCCCTCTATTGGGCGACATCAAGGTCTGAGCCCCTTTTGGAGTCTTCCTAAGGTGTATTGTTTGTTTGTTTGGTTGTTTGGTTGGTTGATTTTTTTTTTTTTCTTTTCTTTTCTGATACAGGATCTCGCTTTGTAGCCTTGCCTGGCTTGAACTTGTTCTGTAGACCGGGATAGCCTTAAACTCACAGAAATCCACCTGCCTCTGCAGGGTGCACTGGTGTGTGTGTGGAAATCCTCTGTTCTCTGGCCCTTCCCCGCACTGCATTGCTTCCCTGGCAGACCTTACCTCTTCTAGAGGTCGGAAGATGATGGGGAGTGTGAGGGTTATGCCTGGGCTCAGTAAGATGGGCTGAGGAAGGATGGTAAAGAAGAACTTGGTCTTGGGAGGCCTGCAGAGAAGAGCCAGGTGACGACATGTCAGAGCTGAGCCCAGAATCACCACAGGAAGCCAACACCGGAAGACTGAGGAAGCTCAGTGTGGGCCGGATTGCAACACAACCTACCCCTTCCTCCTTTTATTCCTCCTTTTATTATTTTATTTTATTTTTGAGACAGGGACTTGTGTAGCACAGGCTGGCCTCAAACTCGCTATATGGAGCCTTGAGCTCCTGTGTCCTCATACCTGGCTCCCTACTCCTTCTATGCCTACAGCCCTTAATATCAAGACCCGTGTCTCTGCTGAGGATGATGGTCATGGGGAGGGGTACGGATAGGCTACCTTGACTTAACTGGGACCCATCAGGGTAGCACAGGCGCAGCGTGTTAGAAAGAACGTGACGTTGATAATGACTGCACCAAAGGTAAGTATAGGCGAAGCAAACACACCCACAGGAAAATACAACTTACAAGACCAACTTGAGAATTATACAGTGAACTTTATGGTCGTCCTGCCCCAAGCCATCATAGAAATGGAAAGGGTAGGCATAATGAAAAGAAAGTACTGGAACAGATGGATTCACAGCAAGTCCCACCTAGCATTAGAGGGAGACAATTCCAGCTGTTCGTTTTGTTTTTAATGTATGGGTGCTTTGCTCACATGTGCCCGCATGCTAGGAGAGGGCATCAGATCCAATTATAGATAGTTTTGAGCCGCCGTGTGGGTGCTGAGAATTGAACTCAGGACCTTTGAAAGGGCAGCCAGTGCTCTTAACCGCTGCCCCATCTCTCCAGCCTGACACCTCCAGTTTTAAGCTCTTCCAGATAATATAGAAACAGTCCCAGAGGCAGAAAGAAAACTACAGACTAATCTCAGAAATAGAATATTAGTTTAAAAAAAAATAATAATGTTGGAATTATCCAGAAATAATGCGGAAAGTCAGTTGATATAATTAACACATGAAAAAAGACAAAACAAATAATATCACAATTTAAAAAATGTTAGTGGCTAAAGAGATGGCTCAGTGGTTAAGATCACTTGCTGCCCCTTCTCAGGTTCACAGGACCCAAGTTTGGTTCCCAGCACCCACGTGGTAGCTCACAACTGCCTCTGACTCCAGTTGTATGATATCCAACACCCTCTTCTGGCCTCAAGGTCACCCATACACATGTGTATGTACACACATGCAGACAGAAACACATATGCACATAAATAAAATTAATCTTAAAAATGCTATAAAACCTAGCCAGTCGGTGGTTCATACTTGTGAGCCGATCACGTATGAATCTGAGGCGAGAGAACTGCCACAAGTTCTAGGCCAGCCTGGTTTATATAGTGAGCTCTTGGTTAGGCAGGGCTATATAGTAAGATCCTGTCTCAAAACCAACAAAAAATTGACAGCCTTCAAAAAACTATCAACAAACAAAACATGAAAACAACTTTAAGCATATCACAAGCACAAGGTTGGCACGGTGACACGTGCCTAGAAAGCCCAGAACTTGAGAACCAGATTGGAGGGGACTCAGTACTGTAATGTGTAATCCCCTAAATTGATTTATATATCCAGTCAAATCCCATTACACAAATAGTACGTGTGTGTGTGTGTGTGTGTGTGTGTGTGTGTGTGTGTTAGTTGACTTTAAATTTTTAAGAGAGTTCAAAGGGATAAGAACAACAGGCAAGGCCACTGGCAGTGGGTCCAAGATCTATCTCTGATGCACAAACTGACTTAGTGGAGCCCAGTCTATATGGAGAGAGGCCTTGTTCAGCCTAGACACAGGGGAGTGGAGGGTGGGGAGGTGCCTTGGTCCTGCCTCAGTGAGATGATGGGACAGACTTAGTAGACTTCCTAGGGGAGGCTTTACCCTCTCTGAGGAGCAGATGGGAGGTGGGGCAGGAGGAGAGGAGGGAGGGGAAACTAGCATTGGAATGTAAAAAATAAATTAACGAAAAATGTTCAAAAACTTTCATACAAAAAAAAAAAAACTATAGGCAATCTTGGAAGGTGGGGGACTTACACATCCAGACATCAAATCTACTGTAAATTCAACTAATTAATTCAGGCTGCAATAGAGTGAAACCCAGGAGAACACTAGTAGACTAGGAGCACAGAGCAGATCCCAGCTACACGCCAACACATCAACAGTCAGACTACGTCAGCGGTAGGAAGGCCATCAACTGGGATGCATCAACTAAGATAGATGATGCTGAAAAAATCGAGCATTCACCAAACAATTCACAAATAAGCAATTCCATATAGATAAAAGCACAATTCGAAAGTCTCTTTAGAAAAATACTCTGGGGGAATATCTTCATGACCTGGAGAAGGTGTATACAGAAAGACAGATCAAGTCGATTTTTTTTTTAAAGGTCCCAAAACATATCCATTTTCTTTCATTTTGAGTTCATAAGGCAGATTAAACGGTATCATTTAAGGGTGTCAACACACATGGAAAATCCATTTTGGAAAAGCAAGGAAGTCATTAGAACAGGAGACAGGCCCGTTCTCTGTGGGGAGGAAAGTCCCACGATGTGGGCTCCAGTTATTATTTCTAGGATTCTTCACACTGCATGTGTTTTGAACGGTCTTCTGAACTGGTGAGTTTTTACAGGTTGTTTTATTTCTTTTTAAAGAAAGCCCACTTTGGGGGCTTGAGGGCTTAGCTTCTGGGCCCCTCATCCTGGTACCTGTACTTTATCTTCTGGATTTTCAAGGAGAGATTTTTGAGCACCAGGTTCTTGCTGCTCTCCTTGCCCAGCTCCCAGCCTTTCCACTGCAGCTCCTCAGCGACCTCGATGCCCCAGAACACTTTCTTCTTCACCTCGATTTGCTTCTTGGCGATGCATATTCTTTTGGTCAGGGAACTTGCAAGCTGTGCAGGTGGCAGGAGAGGGGGGAGAAGCAAAGCCAATCAGTGGGCATAGGATGCTGAGGCTCATCCTGCCTTTAGCACTTAGTGGGTGTGGACTAGAGAGAAAATGGAATCCAGCATCAACACATCCAAAGTCACTGCAGCCATTTGCTCATACTTTTACCCAGAAATGAGGTCTCGCCTGAGCCACCCTATCCAGCTGTTCCATTGGGTTTGCAGATGGCGGTCTGGGCTGCTGGGTTCCACCCTTTGGGCACCCCAGGCACCTCTTCCTGAGGCGCCTACTCCTCCTCTTTCTCAACCTGCCCTGCTCTCTAGAATCCTCTCCTAGCTGGGATGGTCTACCTAGGCATTTCCTCAGAATGGAGGACATCCGAAGTTCCTTCACCTGACCCTCAGTTGGCCATTGGAGCAGAAGAAGGAATCATGTTGCCTGTGACCAACTCCCACTATGCCTTCTTATGCCAACTCAAGTGCTGCTTAAGACTCAGTGTGTCACTGTTTCCCTGACTGTAATAGAGAGAACAAACAAACAAACAAACAAACCAGTTCTTCCATTGATCCATCACTTTTCTAGCTGAGGAGTGGGGGAGGGGGGCTGCAACCCCTTAGGCAGTAAGGTAGAGGATGGGTAACCTGGATACCTCTTCCTGCCGTGGCCATTACCATAACCACTCGAATCACTGCCCTTTTACCTTAGACCAAGTATTGCTTGTCTGCTTTTCATAACACAAGATGGAGCCATTCATTCAGCAAATATTTGCTAATTGCCATGTGCCAGGCACCGTGAGAGGCAATTGGGCTATGAGAGTGAAGAAGACATACAAATCTTTTCTCTCTGTGTATTACACTCTCTGTTTCAATATTTACTAAGAACATTGGATAGCCAATCTATTCTCTTTCTCTGACTGCCTATGGGGGAAATGTGGCACAGATGAGGGAGACTAATCCAATATCAAAATCAGTTAGTGCATCAATCAGGATCCAACCAGGAAAAAGAGGTCACTCTAGTGCTCAATGGCGGGGGGGGGGGGGAAGGAGCGCTCAGGCTCAGTGGGTGGGGTGCTTACTGGGCAAACATGAATAACTGAGTTCAGATCCCGACCACCCATGGAAAAGTTAATTGCAGTGGCATGTGCCTGTAACCCTAGCACTGTGCAGGGGTGAGTGCTGGGGCGCTGGAGACAGGTAGATCCCAGGGACTTGCTAGACAGATAGTCTGGCCCAAAATTACAAGGCCTAGGTTCAGTGAGAGATCTTCTCAAAATGTAAGGTGGAGAGAGAGGGAGAAAGATACCTGATAGTAACTTCCTCTGGCTTCCACACACGCCCATATGGACACACACACACACACACACACACACACACACACACACCTGTGCTGTCAACTAGTACAACACATAGTCAAGGACAGTAAAAACAAAACAACCCACAGGTTATCAGTATCAACAAGTGTTCAGCAGGGTTGGAGAGAGAGTTCAGAAAAGAATAGTCCTTGTTACTCTGGCAGAGGGCTGTGTCAGTTCCCTGCCAGAGCAGCAAGGGTTATCAACAGCCAGTACAGCATCCACCTGTGCTCAGGTCTGCCCAGGGCTCCATCTAGACAGGGCGAGGGCCGGAGTGTATGCCAGAGAGAGTCAGTCAGTCTCTCAGATTCTCTCCACTGAGCTGTCACAACGCCCCTACGTGGTCTTGCCACGCTTCAATCCGCCACCCTGACCACATCCTCACCTGGGTAGTGACACTGTTACTTGCCAGTGTGCTGGCACTCAGACACGATCCTTCATTCACAGTATTCACAGTGTAGTCTCCACTGTCCCGGGGCCTCATAGTGTGACCTGAGTTTGCCTGGGTGAGCATCTAGCCAATCCAGAAATTCCTACCAGATTCACATATAAGGCTGGAGCTGGGAGGGGAGCTGAGACGGAACCTGAAGAAGAGAGATGATGGGAGAGACTCACCACAGTTGAGATGGAAGAGAGATGTGCTCTTTATTCTGACCAGTGCTCTGAGGTGGCTGAACACAAGGTCCAAAGCTTTGCTCGGTGATCTCACGTACCCAAAAGGCTTCTGGGATAAGGTTCATGCAGTCATGTTCTTCTATGGCTACACATGACATTACCCAGTGTTTTAGCTTGCTTTCTACTGTTGCAATAGACACCATGACCAAAAAGCAACGTAGAGAGGAAAAGGGTTCGTCTTATCTTACAACTGCCAGGAAAGTCCGGCAGGAAGTCAAGGCAGAAACCTGGAGGCAGGAACCGAAGCAGGAATAACAGGGGAACATTGCTTACTTATTCAACTTGCTACTTTGCTTGTTTGTTTGTTTTTTAGACATAGCCTCACTATGTAGTTCTGGCTGGACAGTAATTTGCTATGTAGACCAGGCTGAATTTGAGCTCTCAGAGATTCACTTATTTTTGCCTCCCCAAGGATTAAAGGAATGTGTCACCATACCCAACAATGTATCTTGTTTTTAAGACTTTTATTTTAAGCTGGGTTGTAGTGGCACACCCCTTTAATCCCAGCACTCAGGGGGCAGAGGCAGGTGGATATCTGTGAGTTTGAGGACAGCCTGGTCTACAGAGCTAATCTAGAGTTGGGACACTTATTTCGAACATATTTGTATATTTCACACTGTTCAGTATCCTTTTTACTTTTTAAGCAGAAACATCAGTATCTGAAACAGTATCAATTTGGGATAGCCATCTATTGCTAACTGAAGAATCAGGCAGTATTGTAAGATTTTTAACAGATTTTGTTTTTGTTTTTGTTTTTTGGGATAGGGTTTCTCTGTACTTTTTGGAGGCTGTCCTGGAACCCACTTAATCCTCACAACTGTTTATGATTGCATGACACTTGCCACCCTTTTTTGGTTTGTTTGTTTTTGCTGTTGTTTTTGAGATGAGGTTTCTCTGTATAACCCTGGCACTTGCTCTGTAGACCAGGCTGGAAATCACACTCAGAGATTTGCCTGCCTTTGCCTCCCAAGTGCTGGGATTAAAGGTGTGTGTCACTGGCCAACTGGCATACATTAAGTTCCCTGCGCTATCATGTATTCATTCAACAATCTCATGATCATCTTTGTGAGTTTACACACTTGCTGCAGACACTGTCACTCCCTCTCCACCAAGCAGAGAAAACCTCATTTGTTCCTAGAGAGTTCCCCAACCACCGGAGGGAACTACCTCCGTTCCTGTCTTTATCCCATCCATTCATTCATAGAGCATTTACTGAACACTGACTACACAGCCTGAAGGTTCCTACCTCCAACTGTAAAACCGGTGTTCAGACCAGATCCAAGAGAGGCAAGCTGGGGGTGGGGAGGAGAGGCATTACTTTTCTGACATTGGATAGCTTTGCAGTCCTGTCCCCATTCCCTCATCTCTCAAACATCAGGGGATTCAGCAGACAGTTCCTGCCTCACTGAACTGAAAGTCCCCACACATCAATCTATTTCTGAAAAGACCAGAAAAGAGATGAACAGAAATAAAGTAGAAAAGTGGTCCAGCTCCGGCTTAAAGTCATGAGCATGGAGCCTACTGGGAACAAACGAGCTCATTTCCAGCTTTTCTCAGTGAAAAGACAATGCATTTGTGGGGATTTTGCTTTGCTTTTTTGTTTTGTTTTTTAAACCAATTTTCTAGTTTCAAGGTGGGGAAAAAAGATATCATCAGCTTTTTATTTGCCTAATTTCCAATCTTAAAACTTTTCAAAATAACCAGTGGAAAAACGGGGATGGGAGAGGTGGTTGTTACCAAGTAGAGTTGAGGAAGAAAAGGGTAAGACGAAGAGAACAAATTATACTTAGAGGGCTTCTCTAGGTCTCCCTGATGCCGTGTATAATTAATCTCGCCCACGACGAAAGGGCTGTCTAAAAACCCACCACGATTTCCTGGAGGAAGGAGTCTCAGTACAGATACTTTCCTCAACACTTACTTCTCTCGCTGGGCTTCAACGTTCAGAACTCATACTGCCGCCATGCAGACGTCTCCGTAGATACAGGACGCGAGGGACACAGCGTCTCTTGGTATCCCAGGGCAACGACGGCAACCCAAGAGAGCCAAGGTTCAGGGAAAGTTAATGAGCCCATTTTCCCCTTTTCCTTCTTCTCTCCTCTCCTCTCCTCCTCTCCCCTCCTTTTCCCTCCCCTCCCCTCCCCCCTTTTCTTTCCATTTCTTTATTTTCTCTTTTCTCTTCCCTTTTCTTCCCCCCTCTCATCTTTTTTTTTTGGGGGGGGGGTGATGAGGCCCAATTAAGGCATTGATGGTGACGAGGCTCAATTAGTACATTGAGCATTACTAAGCTACATCCCAAGTCAGTGCTGCCCGTTTAATCTCCTTAATGCTCCGAGCTTCCCTGCTATAGCAGTTCTTGTGATCTTCTTCCAGTCCAGACAAAGTAAACACGGCTTCCACGGATTCTCAGGGCATCCTGGCAGTCGTTACTTTAGTCAACAACCATGTTCCTATACTATTGTTGGGCTCAGTACCTGAATGGGAGTCATTCCTAATCTCTTGGGGTAGACATTGTTGATCTAGACTCTGAGCATCTTTCCCTATGATGAAGATCCTTCAATTGAAGACAGCCCTGGCTATTTCTTACTGCACAGTGCTTTGTAAATGTGACCCTTCTACTGGTGAAAGAGAATGCCTTTGGCTTTGTCTGCCAGGGTGTCTTCTGGTCCAAGAACAAGGGGAATTAACTCATTTGAAGAGAGACTAAAGTTAATGTGGGAAGAAATTCTTACATATAATAGGGATTTTTCGGAAGCTCAATTGTGCTCTACTGTGGCTATTGGGAGAAAGGTCTCACTGGGTGAAGACTACATAGACAAAGCTGAGAATCTCAAAGTTCATTCTTCGGCAATTAAACATGTTTTACTGCCTGAACAGTGAACCCATTTCTTCTCAGAATGAAAAGGGTGTGGTATGGTTATAGAGAGAGAGAGAGAGCTTAGAGAGCTGGGGGCAAACCCAGAAAATAAACTAGCAGGATTGGGTTCACCTTTGCAAGGTGGAAGTGGACTGAAGTGAAAAATGCCCCGAGCTGGCTTGAGCGATCACATGACCAGAGGCGGACAGGAGTGCTGAAGAGCAGACCGGGAGGTCAGTTAAGTCATGCCAGTCCGATTAAGCCTGGAGTGTTGTCGTGATTAAGGAATGTGGCACTCAATGAGGGTTTCACTGGTTTTAACGGGATTCTCAGAATCAAAAGCCTGTACTTTGGACATGATGGCTTTTATGCTGTTTAGAGTTCCTGTAATGATTTCTTTTTTGTTTTTCCTCAAGTTCTTTTTTAATCAACCTGACTCAACTAAACCTTATGGACAAAAAAAAAAAAAAAAAAAAAAAAAGGGAGAACCCTTCATACTTATGCCAGACGGACCCTTGAAGCGAGATTTGGTGGGGACTTTAGGGGTCCCAATAAGAACAAGCTGTGACAAAGTCAGGCTTTTTCTGAGCCATAAGTCCTTCAGTCTCCATCCATGAGAAACTCCTTCCCAGAATCCTGTCTGTTTATACCTTGGTGGATTCTGGGTTGGGATGATGAAAGGTCAGTTTTTTTTGTCATCAGGCCCCATGGCCTGTGTTTCTATGGAATTTCAACTGCCTCCTGGAAGCTCCGGAGCGTGACCTCAACTGATGTGGGGACTCCCATGGAGAGGCCCCCGCCTACTGGACTTTGCCCAACAAGGTGAATAACCTGGAAAAGTATGGGTGGGTGCTGGGTGTGAGTGGAGGGAAGCTGAGTTTTCCTTGGAAGTCCCCTTCTCAGGAGCTTAGATCCCTGGAAGATAACAGATGTTGGAGCCCAGTGGTCTCATCCTCCCCAGGCAGCTTCTGTTTGTTTCAAGGTGGCTGTGAATGAAAGTGAATGGAGAAAGCAGGAATGCATGGGAGACCTGAGGTCCTTGTCTGAAACCTGGGGCTGGAGGGGGAAAGCACATTTAGCAACGTGAGCTTCACTGCGTGCAAAATATCTAGGCTAAGTGTCCTTTCCGAGCGTCTTCTCACCACCCTGTGCTGGAATAGAGAAGGCTCTGGACTGGGAAATCAGACAGGTCTGGGATTGACCTTTGTTATCTTCTGGCTGTACGGCTTTGAAAAAGTCACATGATCTCCCCGAACCTTGGTTTCCTTATCTATTTGTTGTGGATTTTTTTTTTCTATTTTGTTTGTTTGTAGATACAAGTTGTCATTTTGTAGATCAGGCCTGCCTCAATGCCTCATACTTGAAATCCCCCTGTATCAGCCTCCAGGGTTCTAGACATTTGACACAAAGGCTTTGTTGATGAACTTCTGAAACACAGTGTGAAGATGGACAGTGTGAAAAGCAGTGAAAAATCACTTTCTTCCCATCTCTCTGACCTCTGTAAACAAACCACCCAAAAAACACTTTCTCCTCATCCCTCTGATCTCAGTAAACAAACCAGCTTTCTTCCAACCTTCCCTTTCTTTCTTTCTTCCTTCCTTTCTTCCTTCCTTCCTTCCTTCCTTCCTTCCTTCCTTTCTTTCTTCTTTTCTTTCTTCCTTTCTTTCTTTTCTTCTCTCTTCATCACTTTCTCCCTTCCTTCCTTCCTTTCTCTTTTTTTTCTTTCTTTCTTTTTTTTTCCTTTTGTTTTTTTGAGACAGGGTTTCTCTATATTGCTTTGGAGCCTGTCCTGGAACTAGCTCTGTAGACCATGCTGGCCCCAAACTCACAGAGATCTGCCTGCCTCTGCCTCTTGAATACTGGGATTAAATGTGCGTGCCACCAACACCCAGTTAAAAATAAAAATCTTTCTTTCTTTTTGTTTATGCTTATATTTTTGGTTTTTTTTTTTTCATGATAGGATTTCTCTATGTAACAGCCTTCGTTGTCCTAGAACTCACTTTGTAGTCCAGACTGGCCTTGAATCCACAGAGATCTGACTGCCTGTGCCTCCTGAGTGCTGGAATTAAAGGCATGGTGGTCCATGCCTTCCCTTTCTACCAGCCTCGGCCTTTCTGCAGTGTACTTTCTCCTTTCTACATCCCCCTTCTCTGTTTCTCCAGGACAGAGGGAAAGTCAAACACAGATTACCTAAGTGCTGGGGGGGGGATGCTCTGCTGACCAGTTGACATGTCCACCCAGCACTTACAGATGAAAGAGCTGTCCTCCGAAACTGAAGGGGTTGGGGGGGGCTAATGTATTGGTTACATTTCTCATCATAGCGACAAAATACCTAATAGACACAGTTTAAAGGGGGATGGATTTTTTTCAGGCTGGAGATTTGAGAGGGTATAGTCCAGCATGGTGGGAAGGCATGGCAGAGCTCAAGGCAGTGGAACATGTGTCTGGGACTCCTCACATCTGAACACATCTGGGAAACAAAGAAAGAACATGCTGGCACTACACCCTTCTGAGTTTCTTCTTCCCCCTTCACTCAGGCCGGGCCTCCAGCTCATGGGACAATGCCACCCACATTCAGGGTAAGTCTTTCCTACTCAGTTAATCTCTCTGTAAACACCCTCATAGACATGCCCAAAGGTGTGTCTCCTAGAGGAGTCAGTCAAGCTGACAATGAAGATTAACCATTACAGCTGTCATGTGACAAGAGACCTCAACGGAGAGGGTTTCCGCCTGTTTAGGGCCAGCTTGTGGGTTTCTAACTTTCCTAGGCAAACCTCACCCCCTCCTAGAGTAAAAACTATCACAGAGTAGGAACCCATATAGGCCAAAGTAAGGGAATGGGGACAAAAAGAACCCCATAATATTTCATTTTTAAAAATTTAAGATCAGGCTGGGTGTTGGTGGCGCATGCCTTTAATCCCAGCACTCAGGAGGCAGGCAGATCTCTGTGAGTTCGAGGCCAGCCTGGTCTACAGAGTGAGTTCCAGGACAGGTTCCAAAGTGACACAGAGAAACACTGTCGGGGGGGGGGGGAGTCAAGCTCAAGTCATGGGTCCATCTTTATCCTTTTTTGCTTGCTTGTTTGTTTTGTTTTGTTGGTTTTTGAGACAGAGTTTCTTTATGTATTCCTGGTTTTCCTGGAGATTATTCTGTAGACCAAGCTGGCCTTGAACTAAGAGATCTGCCTGTCTCTGCTGGGATTAAAGGTGTTCTCCACCATCATCTGGCTGGTTCAGTCTTTCAAAAGCTGGACAATGTCAGACAAATTGTAAAGCCTCCCTTTACTCCTCTGTAAAAGTGAAACAAATGGGAGCTGTATTCAAAATGTGTAACAAGTGGTAAGATAATGAGCACTGGAGTTCTCAGAACAAACACCAGCTTCCTTTGAGCCAGAACAGTGTCTTAGAGCCCACATTGTGCAAGATCTTGACTGTTTAGTTTTTGGGTTGTGGGAGAGAGCCCAGGCATGTGGGGGGAACTGAGAGAACAAAGTTGGGGGAGGGTTCAGTATACCCAGGTCTTTATTTCAACAGGAAATTCCTCAAATCTAAGTGATGGGTTTGAATTCATATTTAGTTTGATGACCCCAGGCACCTTCCTAAGAGCTCTATTATACTATCCTGTCAGGGACATCCTGCCTCTGTTCATTTTATAATCTGGGGGCTTTGAATTAGAGAAAAGAAGCTAGCTAGAAAGCAGAAGGAACCAGAAGGGGGGGAATGGCCAAGACTATCGGAGCTGTCCATGGTGCTGGTGCCTCAAGTAGGCATGGAACCGGAGGGCCAGGAGAAGACCATGTGGGCGGAAAAGGAAGAAAATGCAACAAGCCAGTCTGTCAATGACAACGACCGACAAGAGGAGACTTAGATTTGAGGGACTTCATGCTGAAATAAAGACATAACAGATGCCTTCCTTTGGCCGTGAAAGTCCTCTTGGGTCAAGATGGGAAAAGAGCTCACTTGTAAGATTTCTAACCTTCATTAGATTTTTTTCTTTTCTTTTTACCATGCCAGTTTTTGCTACTTGTGCTGTTAACCCTGATCTCTTTGTTAAAGTGGTGTCTGCCATAGTTCTCCAATATAAAGTTTGATTTCATCTATTCCTTATTAGATTTTAGTTCTGCCTACCTTTTGCTTTTTCTGGATTTAAGAGATTAAAACTGCAGAGTGGTGGTAGCATACATCTTTAACCCCAGCTCTTGGGAGGCAGAGGCAGGTGGATCTCTGTGAGTTTGAGACCAGCTTGGTCTACAAAGTGAGTAAGTTCCAGGACAGCCAAGACACACAGAAAAATCAAAACCTGTCTCAAAAAACAGAGAAAGGGGGGAGGGAGGGGGAGAGAGAGGGGGAGAGAGAGAGAGAGAGAGAGAGAGAGAGAGAGAGAGAGAGAGAGAGAGAGAGAGAGAGAGAGAGAGAAGAAGAACTGGGTGGGCAAGACAGCTCAGTGGGTAAAACACTTGCTGTGCAAGCCTGAGTTCAGTCCCCCAAACCACATTAGAATGATGTCCCAGATGGCACAATCCCATGGCTGACAGTTGTGGTGGTCTATCTATTGGCCATGAGCACCCAGATCGAGGTAGAAATAGAAAGAAGCTGTACAGCCACTTCTGACTTGTTAGAATTTACTTAGCTTCTGGCCCCTGCCTTTCATGAGACCAGGGAAGAGCAGACTTGTGGGTGAATTATAGTTGCCTCATACCCCATCTCGGGTTTCCCCACAGCATTTAGGTCATTCCTCCTCCAAGGCCATCATTTTCTAAGAAGGTTATACCCACTCCTGGACTCATTGAGTCTTTTAGCTGTGGCTAGGAGTGCCTTCTGTTAATACCTTTGAGATGGACTCATCCGTTTCCACCTCTCTAGCTTTCTACTCTAGGCTCTGCTATTGCACCTGGGAAAACAACTTCACCTGTCTGGGCCTTTGTTTCTTCATGTGCAAAGGAGAACGTAGTGATATCCTCACTTGGTGTTTAGAGCTGGAAGCTATGATGTAAATAGCTCATCTGGAACACTTGACCAATAGGAAGAATTCCTGTTTAGAAGAAATGAACCCAAGCTGCTTTCTCTCTGGGAAGCTATTTTTTTTTCCATCTCTGAAACAGGCATACCAATTGTCCTATTCTGCCTCCCCATGGGATGGCAGAGGTTTTAAAGGGGCTGCAGGTAGGGCTACACCAGAGGACAGACCCTGACTTGGCTAGGAAGCCACACACTCCCCACCCCCGGTCTGCCAGTCCTGTGTGCGTGCCTGTACGTGTATGAGGCAGTGGGTGTGGCTGAAGGCAGTGTAGCACACTCTGGACTATCTACTCAAAGGGGCCTTATCAGATTCGGGCTGGCCAGGTTCAACCTGGGAAACAAAGAGGCTTTGAGAAGCTCACTGGGGTGTGGGATGTGGAGCTGAGCCCCAGCAGGTGCAGCCATCCAGAGGTCACGGGGGTAGTGGGAGCTGCCACCACTGGGGAGTTTGTTTGGCCAGGGGCACCCTCTGGAGTGAGCACCCTCTGTGCTCTCCCTCAGAGGCCTCCATTGCTAGAATCAGTCCTCTTTGGATAGTTGGGCAGGTGTGCTGAGCCTATCACATAGGCTGTTAGCCCTGCCCCTGCCACAGTTCCTAGGTTCCACCCCGAATCCTAGACTCCCGCATCCAACACCTTTAGCTCCAACTATTACTTCCTCAGCCCCTGAGGGCGCCTTGAACCTCCCTTCCACACACTAGCTCCTCATGGTCCACTCATCTACCTTTGCCCAAGTAACACAAGGCCATAAAGTCCCCACCTTCTGTCTCTTTAACGGAAAGTGCCTATTTTGGTGTCCATGGTGTTAGACCACCACCTAAAGAGCCATTGCCTTGGCCAGGGTCCACCCCCTGCCTTCCACGTGTGCAGGAGGAGAGGACTGAGGCCCACTTGGCTTCTAATGAGCCTTGCCCAGGGTGATTCCTAAACAAGAGAGAAAGCTGCAGGAATGGCGTGGGGTGAGTACCTTCAGCGAGGCCTCAGCACAGACAGGAGTGGGCACCTAATTGCACTGAGCATCTTATTGAGGGTAGTCTCCCCAGGCAGCTCCTGAGACCCTCACCCCAGGAAATTGTTTTCTGAATCCCAACACTCCAGATCTCACTATCTCCAGGTCTCTTCCCCAGGGTGTGTGGACTTGGACCTGTGGACAGACAGATAATCTGAGTTCCTTCTCCATGCACTTTCAAGGTATGGAGGTGCCATGATTTGATTTCAAAATTCAAGTGCTATAAAAACAACCCTCAGCATGTCTGCGTCAAGAGGTAGGACCTGTTAAGAGGGATAAGGCTGGGAGGACTCCACTCCTGCGCATGCAAAATGCTAATATCCTGGGCATGGGTTGGTCATTGCCAACTGAGCTCCCAATGAAGTGATGTGAACGAGGAGACGGGACACCTGTATGAGAAAACGCTGAAAACCCCTTCAGGGGCAGCCACTGAGCTAAATGGTACTTGTGGGTGGGAGAGGTGAAGCCCACGCCGACGAGCCCCAAACTTCACGTTGGTCCTTTCCTGACAACCACGACCCATCTGGTCTTGACTTCACTCTTTGGTTTTGTTGCTTGGATATCTATACTCTGTCACCATTTTTCTGGCCCCATGGCCACTTCCCCAGACCAGGGAAGTCACCCACTCTTTCCTCAATGAATGGACTCGATGCTTCCGCGCTGTCCCTGCTAGTGCCTCGTCTGTACAGAAGCCAGAGAAGCTGGGAACTCTGGTCATGGGCCCCTGCTTCAAGCTCTCTAGGCCTTTCCCCCTGACTCCTGTTACCTTGGTGAGAATACAATGATTGCCATTACCGTAATTATTACGTTTCTCTTTTTGTTTTATTTTGCTTTCTCTCCTGCTTTCTGACCTGTGTCCCCCTCCTGCTCTATCTTCCCCTCCCCTTTTCCCTCTGTCCTCCACTGCCTGGAGAGCCATGTACTGTATGCATTTGTATTCTCCAACTGTCATTATAACCTGATCTACAGATAGAAAGTCTACCAGGGGGACTGAAGATCTGGCTCAGCAGTTAAGAGCACTAACTGCTCTTCCAGAGGCCTGGGGTTCAGTTCCCAGCACCCACATGGCAGGTAACAACTGTCAGTAATTCCAAGATTTGACATCCTCTCATACAGACATGCATGCAGGCAAGACATCAACACACATAAAAATAAGTAATAAATTATTCTTTAAAAGCCTATCAGGAAACAATGAAAAAGAAAGTGGATAAGGATATCATAATTGTCACCACTTATTTCTTATTATATAAGAGCTGTGGACCTTTTAGCCTGTTGAGCAAGGATCTGTTACAGAGAGATAGGTCCATTCTAGATGTGCCAACACAGCAGACTTCCGGGCCTTGAATGTTAGGATTGTCCTTCCTGAGTAGTCATGAGTTCACCCCAGGAATAGGAAGCCTATGACAATGGTGGCCTGAGAGGCAAGCTAGGATACAAATCTTACTTCTATCCCTTGCAGGGTCATCTCCAGGGTGCTGTCATTTGGAAAATGGCAATATCAGTATAGACACCACATGGGGTTTCAATACGCTTTAATAGGTGGCAAAGGTAAAGTCTAGAATAATGCTTAGCTATAGTCTTCATTCAATGGCAGCCTGTGGGGACTTAGGGCACCACTCCCAAGGACAATGATTACTAGTTAGTTTGTTTGCTTGTTTATTCTGTGTCAAGGTCTTATGTAGCCCCACCTAGCCTGGAACTTCTAACAATCCTCCTGCCTTTGTCTCCTGGTTGGTAGAATTATGGGCATGTGCCACCATGGCCAGATAAAAGATATTTATTTGTTTTGTTTTTGAAACAGGGTCTCATGCCATAGCCCAGATTGACTTCCGATTCTCAACCCCTCTGCCTCAGCCTCCCAGGTGCTGGGATTATAGGCAAGTGACACCTTGACCAGCTCAGGAACAGCACTTTGAGTGGTTTTTCTGAAACTGCCTATTTCTCCTTAGCTCATCTGACTTGGGCAGGAAAATTTGCTTTATGTTAGAAGACCTGAAAGTGAGGAGTGCCATTCTGTCTTGGCAATAAACTGGGTCTTCTCTGCACACCACAGCACTTCTGTGAGGTGGTGTGGTCTGGGCTATGAAATGTCACCCTGTGAAAGCTTGGTTGTGGCACTAACATCTTTCTACAATGATGAGCTCTTAACTGAATGGGCTGTGAGAATGTGGGGCCTAGATGTAGGAAGTAGGTCACCGGAGAGGCCTTTTGATGGATAGATCTTGACTCTAGACCTTCTGTCCTCTCCGTCTGTTTCCCAGACGTCATCAGAGGAACAGTGGACCCAGCAGGCCATGGAATGAAACCTCAGAGACCACAAGACAAAACAAACCATTTCTCTTGTTTTCCTCAAGTATTTCTTCCTGGCAACGAAAAGCTAAGTGGCATTTACAAACTATTCACCTGCGCCTTACATAGGAGCTATAAAGACAGAACTCTGGTAGTCAAGAACACCCTTTACACAAGCTGCCTAGGTAATTCCAATGGTTGTCAGCGGCTAGTCTGGGGGCCTCTGACCTGTCCAAGAAGTCAGTGGGCCACCTAGAAACATGAATCCATAGAATCTTTTCTTTTCATGCTTCAGTCCATTACCAATAGAATAGAAAGAAATCTAAAAGCCAGGCTGTCCCTGAGAAGGTTCAGGACAAACAGGGGAGCTTTCACTAGGGCACAGTGTCATGGTTCTGGGAGTGTGACATGACCATGGATTGGTCACCTCTGTTGTGTCTCTGGCACTGCCATGTGTAAAAGTCCTGTCCCATACTCATCTGCCAAGAAGGACTTGTAGTGATACTGAAGGAAGGCACCTAGACCACTCAGAATGACTGTGCTTAACTGTATATTGGCCCCACTCAGCAGCCTGGATTCCACGGCTCTAACAACTTAAATAATTTTTTTATTACAAAAGAAAGGAAAGACCAAAACATTTCCAAAATTCTTCCATGAGTTTCCCCCTCCATGCAAATAAATAAGGCGAGGAAGACAGGACTGGAGGAGGGTTGGGGGTTGTGGTTCAGCGGACAAGGGAGTTTAGCCTGGGCAGAGGTGGCATGGGCACCCAGGTTCCTCCCCCAGGGCCAAGGTACTGGGGTCACATTGCCTGGAACAGAGACTCCACCCACCGACAGCAAAGTCTGGGGTTATGTCTGGAGGGGTGTGGCCTTCAGAGAAGGTCATGTTTCAGGATGGCCAGGCTCGCTGTGGTCTTTCAGTTCTGGGAGGCAACAGGTCCAGCCAGCTCCCCACTGGCTCCTAGGGAATCTAGCAGCATCAACTGAGGTGTAAGCCCACCTCCAGGCAGACTCTCTTCATACTGTGATCAATTGCCAACAGTGAAGTCGCAAACCAGGCCTGAGAAACACTGGAGTAAGCAGTCCAAAGACAGATGGAACCACCCTCCCTCTGCAAGGAGGTAGGCTGTGGAGCATCGCAGTGAGAGCTAGCTGGGTGGATAAAGAACCTACCACTCCCTTGTCAGCTCAGTTCTCAGCTCTACCGCTACACCAAGGTGAGGGTGTGGGGCCCATTATGGCCTGGTCAAGTCTCCATGTGTCTCCATTCTGGGCAGACAATGGAGACAGCATCCTCAGGCCAGCTGCCTTCCTGGCGAGGAGGCGTTTGGATCCAGCATAGCAGTTTCAGGAGGGCAGTGGCTAGAGTCCTCTCAGCTTCCTGTCCCAGGCATGCCCAGTGGATGGAAGCTGCTCTCTTCCAGTAAGAGACGCCCCAGGCGGTACAGCAGATGAGGGTACCAGTGAACCCCCTCACTTGGGGCCCCACTGCCCCATGCCAAGCTGGGAAACAGTCTCAGGGGCCAGAAGGCTAACTGAGCCAGGTGGTGGTCAGCCACAGCTGCAAAGCAGGAGGCCACCACATCCTCCACCACCAATGTCCCATGCCTTGTGAGTGGAGCATAGGACCCAAGGGCCACATGGGTGGAGACAGCTGCCACCCGAGCAGGCTGTAGGCCTGGCACTCCTGCTACCAGCACATATTGGCCTGGCTGTACATGGCTGGCAAATGTGGCCCGGAAATGGGCTGCTGGTTCTGTGTGATTGTCAGCAATGAAGAGCAGGTGGGCAGGGGTCAGTGCCAGCCGACGTGGGGGATCCTGGGTTTCGATGACCTGGAAAGCTCTCATCCTGTTTGGCTCACGGTCCAGGAAAATGAGCACATCACTGAAGGTGGGGTTCCCATCCTCCCCCATGGCCAGCACCCGGTCTCCTGGCTTCACAGCTGAGAGGGCCACGCGTGCCCCATTCTCTAGGCGCACCTGAGCTCCAGCAGGGAAACAGCCACCCGTCTTGGCAGCAGCCGAATGCTCTGTGGGTAGAAGGGACATGGAGGTGTTACTGCTGGATGACCACATTCCCAGGTACAGTGCCCCTTTCCTAGCCACCCTAGCCCAGGGGAACTGCTCATCACTGTGCCTCAGCCTCTGATGACCCATTCCAACCCATATTATGATCCTCTGTCCCTCTCTTCCCTGGCCCAAGCCCTGGCCAATGAGGGGAGCACACTGAGGCTCTAACACCAGGCAATGTCCCCATTTGGTCACATCCTGCTGTAAAGCAGCCAAGGGCTGGAGATCAGCAGAGTCATTGGCTACTTATGGGCTGACCCAGGGACACTGTGGTCTTGTGGAAGTGGGGAGTTGCTGAGTTTTGCTGGAGTCTAGATGATCTGTTCTACATCTTCATCCAAAACTTCCAAGAAATGGGCCTCCCAGACTGATGTTTCAAGGGCTATGCCAGAGCTGACCATTTGAGTCTGTGGAAGGTAGAGGAAGGCCAGTCCATGGGGAAAACAAACTCCTAAAACACCCTCAGGGTGAGTGTGGAGGGGTGACAACAGTCATCATTTTCAGTTCATGTGTTGGTCACTTATACAGGGACTGGATACAGTGGCATCAGAAGGTGGGGTGGGGGACAGTGTTTGGGGTCAGAAGTAATGAACAGAAGCGGCCACTTGGGGAGCTGAGCTTGAGTCAGTGTGTTAGGTGAAGGTGAATATGATTTTAAGTGCACACAGTTGGAAGGGTGGGGCTGAGGCAGGAGCTGTTGGTAGGATCACCCTTGTGACCCCAGGTGGATCAAAAATACCAAAAAAGATCTAGTGTGCCAGTCTGTGAGTGCAACTACTAACTATATGGTCCCACCTCGAAGACGGGGCCTGCAGCCAGCTGAGGCCCAGAGGAGAACCATGTGAAACATTCGTGAGTGGGTTAAGTGTAAGTGACACTGGGGATGAGGGGCAAGGCTCCAGTGCCTGCCAGTTCTGATCAACAAGGCGGCCAATCTGGGAAAATCCACTTTATTGAGTCCACTTTATTTTGGGCTTTACCCCAAAATGCCCAGCTTCGGGGCGCTGGGGAAGAAGTTGGGGACGCCTGCGCCCCACTGGGAGGTCTGATCTGCATCTGGGTGATAGGTTCTGAACCTTTGGGCTCCTGGTCAGGCATACTGATGTCTGGACACACTCTGGCCCCTAGCTCCACCATGCCTTGTTCTGTATGGACCTGGATGGGGAGAGGGGAGGTGGTGCCTGCCAGCCTGGCTTCCTCCATCTCTTCAACTTGGTCTGTCTTGCACTTCCTGTGGCGGTCTCTGGGCTGTAGACCACCACATCAGCACTCAGTGGCACGGGAATAGGCCCTGTCTCTCTAGGCTCCTGCCACGGCACTATCGGACATGGGAGGAGCAGGCAGTCCAAAGCAGCTGCCCAGAGCGCCGCTGCCGCTGCCGCCGCCTCCGAAATCCTTTTCCCTCGGTTCCCCGCCTCCATCCCCTGGAGGCCATCTTCACCTTCTTGGCCCTAGTGGGCCTTGCGTTGCCTGCCCATGCCCTGCGGCCCCGGCCCCGGGTCCAGCCCCCCGGCAGCGGCTCACCCGACTTGACAGAGCAATGCACGTGGGCCTTGGACTCGTAATACACCCAGTCGAAACCGGCCTCCACTGCCAAGCGCGCCAGCAGTCCATACTTATTTCGGTCGCGGTCTGAGGTGGTGATATCCACCGCACGGCCCTCATAGTGTAAAGACTCCTCTGAGTGATGGCCATCTTCGTCCCAGCCTTCGGTCACCCGCAGCTTCACACCCGGCCACTGGTTCATGACAGAGATAGCCAGCGAATTCAGACGGTCCTTGCAGCGCTGCGGAGAGGACAGAGCTCAGAGTTAGGGAGAGGGGCCCTACCGGGGTTCAGGTAACAGACAAGTTTCTGCCAACTCTCCCACAGCACTTGAGTGACTTGGAAAACTTGGGAGGACCTCTGCCCTTTTCCCTCAGGAATAGAGGACTCTAAATGTATTCTCCCAGCCTAGCAGTCAGGAGTCCCCAGGGAACTAGGCCACATAGTGGCGCCACATATCTGGAGGGCGCATGGAGTTACGCATCCCCCAGGGGACTCCTCCCCAGTCAGTGGAGTTCCACTTGGCTCCCTCTCCCTGATGAGCGTTTGGTTTCACTACAAATGTAGCTATGCTTTTCCAGAGTTTCTCCGTTTTACCTAGGCACCAAGGCCTGAAGGAGTAGAACGGATCACTCCACTGCCTGCGGGCTGACCTACTAGGCATGCAAGGCCAAAGGTGCCCAGTAGGTGTCACCGCAGCCCCAGAACTGAGGCCACCAGACACAGCCTTGCCTGCACGGCAGGTGCAGACCTGGCCGACGTGGGTCAGGGGGTGTGTTGGAGGAAATTTTCAGGTCTACTTAGATCCCTCCAGCAAGTGCCTCATAAACATTCCTTCTTGAGCCCACGCCTGCCCACGCTTAGCTGGAGATACGACAGGCAGAGAGCCAGTATTCTGCCCATTTGACTGGGACAGAGTAACACCCCCACCCCCCATCCCCGCGCGAGGGACCAGGGAACTCTCACACCTCCACCAGGGCGCATTGTCCCTGTTTAGGAAGGGGCCAAAGAAGGACCCGAGCCTTTGATCTCAAGAAACCGGCTCTGAATCTTCAGGATCTTCCTTGAACAGTGCTATGCTATGCTATGCCCTCGGGACAGGGATCATCAGTATTGGCTGCCTCTTCAAGGGTCCTGGTTCTTCACCCAGGGGACCCTGCGGTCGACTGAGGAAAGGGGGTGGAGTCCTCACCCGCAGGGAAGGGGCCCTCCACCGATGTGAGGTGCTAGGCCGGCCAAGTATCAACCTACCTCTGCCCCACTGAGCTCGGGCCCCACAGACCCTTGGACTTAGCCTCCCAGGAGCCAACGGCAACTATCATCCAAGGCCTAGCCAGTGCTCCCGACTGCGCAGCCTGGCTTGGGGTTGCTGATCCCCCGGAGAAGGTAGCTCTGCTATCGCCTAGATACTCGTGGGCCTGTCCTTAGACCTCATGTATGTCCGTCTGCCTTACTAGCCAGCTCCCGTTCGATTCTTCCCCTCTACCCCCTCCTTCTGGTACAGCGCCTGGGCGCTCGCTGTCAATGATTGCCCAGCCTGTGGCCCGGATCCTTATCTGCATTCCTCGGCGCCCAGCCCGGCCCGGCCACCGGCCAACCTTCGGCCCCGACATCGGCCTGCCGGCCACGGCGCCAGGGCGCATGCTGAAGGCCGTGGTTTAGCTGCTCTCTCTCTAAAGATTTAGAAAAGGGGTAGCCTATTCACAGGGAATGGGCCGGCAGACCCCAGCGGAAAGGGGCGTATGTCTTTCCCAAGGCGCACCAGGCTTCGGAGAAGGAAATGTGCGACCCTGATGTCTGGCGGAGCTGGGTCCTACTCCGCGCAAGGAGAGATAAGTTAGTGTCAGCTCTGTTCCCTGCCTTCCTAGGCATCGCTAATCCTATTTCCAATCCTTCTTGTCCGTGCCACCAAACTCAAGGATTCCCCCAAGCTTGGTCTCAGAGCCTGGAGGCTCCAGCACCCCACCCTTTAACCGCAACCGCGCTGCTCAACCCTCGCGACAGACACGTGGGCTTTCTCGGCTGGTTCCCTTTCCTACCTCTGCCTCCAAATTCAACTTTCCCCTGCTATTCCTTGAGCCCAGAGCCAGCCAAGACACAGCTCCAGGAGAGGGCAGCGCAGCTAAACCAGGACACATGGGGAGGAAAGGCCACGGGGGTCCCTGATGTCCTGAGCTTCTTTGCCTTAGGGGTGCCAAGTGGCTTTGAAATGACCAGGGCTGGGCTGTGAGAAACGTTAGGCCAGCAGGGACAGCGTGGTCCCCCGAGGCGCAAGAGGCGGCCAGGTTGAGGTACCTTCGAGTGCCAGATCTGACCTGAGCTGCGGGCTGAGGGGCCGCCCGCCAACCTGCTGAGCTGTGGGACTTGGCAGCAGCAAAGAACTCGTCGCAAAGACACGGGCAGGATCCGGGATGCCAGCAATCGCGCGGGATCCCTTGGCCAACCCGTCTGGGGCAGAAAGACACCCGGGATTCATGAGTGCAGGTGCCAGAGGGGCGTGCCAGGCAGTCGGGAAAAGGTGCCAGGAGAGAGGGTAGGACCGGGCAGGTGGCGGTGCTTCGATGGCGCTGTGAGGACGGATCGCTCTCACCTGGGTCATGAGGCGGTCCGCACCGGTGTTCTCCTCGTCCTTGAAGATGATGTCGGGATTGTAGTTGGGAGTGAGCTCCTTGAAGCGCTCCGAGCTGCGCGCGATCTTGCCTTCGTAGCGCCCGCTGGCGCCCAGGGTCTTCTCCGGCACGTTGGGGCTGAACTGCTTGTAGGCAAGTGGCACGAGTTTGCGAGGCGGCCTCCGGCGACTGCCCACCACCCGGCCCGGCCCGCAACCCCGCGCCGCCGGCACCAGTAGCAGCAACAGCAGGAGCAGACAGAACCGCAGTCGGGGCCGGAGCCAGGCGGGAGACATGGCCGGGTAGCCCGGGAGAGCGGCAGGCGAGGGCGCCTGGTGGGCTGATGGGTGGGCGCGTGGCTGGGAGAGCTTCGGGGGGCTCAGGCGTCTGGGTGGCTCTTGGGGACTCCAGGCGGGGGCGCCATGGGCAACTCGGAGCGGCTCAAGGCCGACGGGACTCAGGTGCGGGGCGGGGGCCCGGGGCCCTGGCTGGTGGCGGCGTGCTGTCCCCCTCGGCGCCTCGACTCTGAGCTGCCCGGCTCGCCGGCCGCCAATAAATAGGCCGGCCCGTTTGTTTTGGCAACGCGGCGACGGCGGGGGGCGGCGGGCGGCGGGGCTGCGGGCCGCCGGGCTGGGCTGGGCTGGCCGGGCCGGCGGGCTGGAGAGACCCGCGGTTAGCACCCCGGCCCGGCGGTCAGGCGGCTCGGGCAAAGCGGGAGCTGCTGCCGTCTGCGCCACAGCCCGGGGTCGAGTGAGAGGGGAAATGGAAGAGATCCGGGCTCGGGGCCCCGCGCAGACCGCACCCTATCCATGTCCCTGCCTCCTGCGCGCTCGACAGCGAACCTGCAGCAAGGGCGGCACAGCCTCCTCCCCCTCGGGCGGGCGGCCCCTAGGCTAGCCAGCCCTGTCCCGCGCGCTCCTTAGCCGCGCGTCCGCCCGCCTGCTGCCCTCTGCGCCCCCTGCGCTACTGCCTGCGTTCGTCCTCCTCGCCCGGACGCGCCTCACCCCGCCCTGGTCTCGCCTCCCGGTTCTTCGCGGCTCCGGGGAGCCCCGCCAGGCGCAAACCTCCCGGACAGGAGATGCCACCCCCACGGAGACCGCAACCCACGTCGCAGCCGGACACAAGGGGCGGGGGGCAGTGGCGGGACCGCACAGCCGCCTACGGTGTCCCCTGCGGAGAAGCAAACCCAAAAGCTGGAGGCCATTCATAACCCGGTGCCCCACCCTGGCACAGGCAACACGCCCTCTTCTCAGCTTGGTGGAGCAGGATTCTGTATTGACACCCCAAAATCCTATTCCTGCCGTGTACGAAACTGGGAAACTGGGGTGTGGGGATGCAGCCTTGTTAAGGGTCAAATGGGCTTCTGAGTTGGAAACTCTGCAAAGAGAAACAGAACAGCTAAAATGGGGACAACCGCAGAGATGGGAGAGCACCGGGTGCCATGGGACAAACAAGGGCGACTTCAGGAGCCAAAAGGATCCAAAAGCCATCCACATAAAGGCACGGCACAGGGGTCACTCTATTCTACTCACAAATAAAAGAGGGCATGGGCTCTATAGAGGGAGTGAACGTGGGTTATACTTTAATAGGACATTCAGGGAGGCAGAATGACTTAATCTATGCTGCCAAAACAAGAAGAGGCACAAATCACCACCACAATGTCAAAGCATGTGTCGGTTGCAACATATTACACAAATTCAATAAAGTTAGAATTTAAAAGTTCCAGCTCCCCCTCCCTCCCTCCCTCCTTCCCTCCCTCCCTCCCTCCCTCCCTCCCTCCCTCCCTCCCTCCCTCCCTCCTTTTCTTTCTTTACAGATGGAGTCTCACCTACATAATCCAGAGTAGCCTTTAGCTCTGGATTCTCCTGCTTCCACTTCCTGAGTTTTGGTATTATAACCGAGTACCACCATGCTAGACATGTTATCTCCCCCCACACACACACACACACACACTCACACACACCATCTGCCCACTTTCCCCTACTAAAGGAGATTGGATTGTTGTCGCTGATCTATATTTGAAGTTCAGGTCATTTGTTCGTTTGAGACAGGACCTCATGTAGCCCAGGCTGACCCCTTGCTATGTAGTCGAGGATGACCTTGAACTACTGATCCTCCTGTCTCTACCTTCCAAGTGAAGGGTTTACAATAGCTAAACAATGCCACTACCCCTTGCTCAAGATTCAGATCTCTAAGCACCAGTGTGTCCTGAGAAAAGAGAACAGCTTTGGAATATAAACATTGTCCACTCCTGCCCCCTCCACCTCTTAGACAAAGTCTCACTATGTAGCCCTGGCTGGCCTGGACCTCTCTGTGTAGACCTTGATCCTCCTGCTTCTGTCTGTCAAGTGTTAGGATTGCAGGCATTCCCCACCACACCTAATTCCAAGTTCTTTGAGGTCAAACTTTAGCCTAACAGGTAAAGTTTACTTCTCAAAGCTTGGAGTTGTAAAAATCAGTCAGAATGAGGGGTGTGATTGCTAGGCATGGGGCCGAGCAAGTATCTCAGTGGTAGAAATAAGCAGGCACTTAGCATGCATGAGAACCTGGGTTCAATCCTAAGCACACATGACCCACGCACCAGCAGCAACCTGTCCACAGGGAAACAGAGAGGTAACCGGGGATTTTGCTAATTAGATAAAGTGCTTGTTACAAACAGAAGATTTGGGGCAGGTCAGCATCCATAGTGTGCTTCTTGAAGGGCACTTACCTTCAATCACTGCACCTAAGTGATCAGCCTAGCTGAGAGCGGTCGAGTCTTGGAGAAACCCAAGCCCTGATAAAGGGGCAGTGCTTCCCTTAAACATGATGCCCAGTTGCAGCCCTACTGAGTAAATACTTTTTATTTGACAATGATCAGATCTTTAGAGACTTATATTCAAAAGACTAACAGTTGCAGTCTGAAAGAATAGACACAAGAAGATAAATGGCAACGTGAATAGATGCCTAGGTACAAGATCCTCTGAAATAATCCTGTAAAAATGTTATTCTTTAAGTTTTGTGCTTGTGTACAACAGCATATCATCATATCCACCTGCTTCCATTTCACCCAAGAAAAGAGTGCTGGGAAATCATAAAGCCTTGGGTTCAGTCCCCATGACTGAAAAACAAGCCTGAAGAAGGGTGGTGGGTTCTCTAGAAGTGACCTGAGTTTGAGTTCCAGCACCCACCACTCACAAATGATATCCAACACCCTCTTCTGGCTCCCATGGGCACCGCATACATGTGATTCATAGACAAACATGCAGGAAAAATACTCATACACAAAAATAAGTAATTAAACATTTAAAAGAACGTAGAGAACAGTTTGGCTGCTGTGCTCTCAGCTGCTCAGTAGATGCAGATGACTTCTGATCTGGACCAGTCCCTGAATGATATCAAACAAAGCCTAATGCTCTTTCTGATTACCACCAAGCTGCCAACATTAACACTAGAGAACTGAGGTGTGCTGTTCCAGAGGCAGCAATGGTCTGGACGATCTTGACCTCGTCCTCAGGAGTCCGATCAGTGATGGCCTCATCAGGGCACAGCACACCCCAGGCTGGGGCTGGCTGGCAGGATTGCTTCTCTTCTTTCACACTTAAATCTCATGGACACCTCAATCATATCTTGTTTTGAAGAACAAAGAAGACTCTATTGCTTTAGAAACATAATTTCTTTTCTTGCCTACAAAAGTAAAAGTTTGAAAAAATGGGTTGCAAAGCGTTGGAAGAGCTGACAAGATGGCTCAGCAGGTAAAGGCCATTGCTACCAAGCCTGACAATCTGAGTTTGGTTCCCTGGACCCACACGGTGGAAGGAGAGAACAGATTCTCACAAGTTGTCCTCTGATGTCTGTGCATGACACAAGCTATTGCTCTTCCTCCCCCCCCCCTCTCTCTCTCTCTCTGTGTGTGTGTGTGTGTGTGTGTGTGTGTGTGTGTGTGTGTGTGTGTGTGCTTTCTGTCTGTCTGTCTAAATTTAATAAAATGCTTTTAAGACCAGTATGGTACCATATGCCTTTAATCCCCGCACTCAGGAGGCAGAGACAGGCAGATCTCTCCATGTTCAATGCCAGCCTGGTCTACAGAGTGAGTTCTGGGCCAACCAGGGATGTGTAGTGAGAAACCTTGTTTCAAAAAACCAAAACAAAACAAAATGTTTTGAGAACGGATTGAAAATACATCATAAGACCCAATAACATCTGTTTGGTAAATGACCATGTTGATATTTTTAGTGAATCTTACTTTAATGCTTTAGTAGTTACAGTATATAATGATATGTATACACACACGCACACACGTACATACTCTATATAGTCACATACACATATGAACTGCATAGGATCCATGTTGCTAAAATACCATTTTTTCTCACAGCTCTGCCATTTATTTGATCAGGTTAATCCAGCACTAAGCCCAGTGGTGCTGGGACACAGCCAGAGAGGTTCCAGGAGTGAAGTTAGTCAAATGTTCTCTCCGGTGACTCAGGGCACAGCAGCTCTGACCCAGCAGGAACAGCACTAGATCTGGAGGGAGCAGAACATTGTCTTTGTACCTTCCGCTCATGTGACCTTTCAGAATTTCAGTTTTCTCATTCATAAGATGAGAATAATGCCAGGCGTGGTGCTCTGTGCCAGTGACCTCAGCACTTGGGGAGCTGAGGCAAGAGGACCACAAATTCCCAGCTAGCAACAAAGCAGCCTATTTCGAAAAATCAAAAACAAGAACAGAAAACAACTCCTACCTCATAGAGCTGTTGAGAGGGTTGAAATAAGCAGTCAAGGGTGGATGCTCTGTGACAGTCACTTTTATTCAGGGGCAGTGGCCATTCTCTGACATCTGTACTCTTCCTACTGGGAATAGTTAAGGATGACAGGTTTTGTGTGCCCTGACAGCAGTGGTCATTAGTAGGCTCTGCAACTTTCTTTTTTAAAAATTCGTTGTGTAAGCCAGTCAGTGGTGGTGCATGCCTTTGATCCCAGCGTTCGGGAGGCAGAGGCAGGTGGATCTCTGAGTTCAGGGCCAGCCTGGTCTACAGAGAGAATTCCAGGACAGCCAGGGCTACACAGCGGAACCCTGTCTCAAAACAACAACAACAGTTAGTTGTATGTGTGTGATATGTGTATTTTGGCAAGCATATGTAGGTGTTCATACATGAGAGCGAGTGCACCATGGTGTACATGCATAGGTCCAAGGGAAAGTCTAAGCCCTAGACTTTGCCTTGCAAATTGCTTAAGATTGGGTCTCTTGGCTGTTTGCTGGTGGGTACACCAGGACAGCTGGCTTGTGAACATCCATGGGTTCTCCTGTTTTCACCTCCCAGCTCCCTATAAGAGCACTAGGGTTATAGATTCGTGCAGCCATGAGCATGAGTATGTGCATTCTGTAGATTCAAAATCAGACCGTCAGCCTTGTAAGGCACAAGCCCTTTATTCACTGAGCCACTGCCCCATCACCAGGCCCTGTATATTTCTATTAGAGGACATCTACCCGGGCATGGTATTGTAATAAGCATGAAGGGAAAGGGGAGGCAACTGGTAAAACAGAAGATGTCGCTTTGTCCCCAGAAACTTATTATTTCACCTAAAAGGCAATTATAAAGGCACAAGTGCTGTTCATAAATGAGCACAGGGAAGTACATTATAAACTAAATGAGTTAATAGAAAAAATGAGTTTCATCTAGAAAACCTCCCGAGAAAAATCAGTTTTGAAGGAGGGAAGGGAATGATTACAACGGGCAGACTAAAAGGCCACTTGAAGGTGCAGGACAAACAGAATGATAGCCCTAGTAATGATAAAGAGCCAAGCGACATGACCTAGGCAAGGGGACCTTTATAAACACCTTAGGAAAGCTGACACCATTATCTTAATTGTTTAGATGAGGAAACCGTTTACAAAAGGCAGGACAGTCTGGCTCAGACCCTGCACGTGAGGAAGTGGGAGTTGGAACTCAAACCCGTGTGACTCCACAATGACATGCTTTCTTGGTGAGTGACTCCCAGGGTAAGCATGCTAGGTTGCTGACCTCTATTCAAGTCAGTTCTTTTTTTCTGTGTAATCTAGAGAGCTGTTTTTTCCTTCCAAGACCTGTTACCTTAGGCTTTTGAGCCCTCATACTTTGTTTCCCCAACTGGTTGGGGTCACTATGACTCCTCTTTAATTTTTTTTTTTTGAAGAGGTTAGCCACTCCCAACAAATTCGACCTATCTGAAAGAAGCATGCTTCTCTTTCAACCCACCGATCAGCTCAGAACACATTTAGAGACCCAATTAGAGCCACTCAAATCTAACAATGCTTTGAAAGCTAGCTATTGATTAGAAATGAGAATGTCAAGTTACCTTTGGCCAAACAATAAGCTCATTACAAGGCACTTCAGAGAGACTCAGGCATTCAAGACTTGGCTTTGATGACTTTGAACCAGCACAAAAAGTCAGCAGTTAGTTACAGAGTGTCTACCTCCCAAGTCAGAGAAAAGATGGTGGGAAAGCCACCATACAGACAGACATTTGCAGATACACACACATATAAATGTATTTCTTGGCCACAGGCCTGCAACCCTACCTCCTTAGGAAACTGAGACAGGAGACAGTTGAGGCCATTTTCTGTAACACACTGATGCCCCAACTCAAAATAAAAAGGGACAGAGAGGTTGATAAAGGTCTATGGTAGAGGGCTTGCACAGACTGTGCAAGCCCAAGGGTGACAAAAGGGAACAGCAAGAGGAGGGAAGGTGGGGCAGTGGGGAGGAGGGTGACTAAGAAATAAGAAAAATATGTCATAATGAAATCCATTACTGTGTACTCTAACTTTTAAGAAAGATATATATTTATATTTATTTGTGTGTGTGTGTGTGTGTGTGTGTGTGTGTGTGTGTGTGTGTGTGTGTCAGAAGCCTGTGGAAGCCAGAAGAGGGTATCATATCCCCTGCAACAGGAGTTAAAAGTGGTCATCATCCGCCTTATGTGGGTGCTGAGAACAAAACTCAGGATCTTTCCACTGAGTCCTCCATCTCTCCAGATCCTGGTGTGCTAACTTCAAGATTTGAGTTTAAAATGTATCTCTGTACAGGATGATGGTGTGTTTACTAATGGGCTTTACTTGTGCCCTACTGTCTTTACTTGGAATTATTTGCTTAAGAAAAAATCTTGGAAACTACTAGTTCAGTAAATGTTCAACGAGGAGTACTGCTCTATGCTAGTGAGTCCTTTCCATGCCTGTCAGCTTCCTATGCTTGAGTTGTAGTTTTTCACTACCGCTGCTACCCAGTCCCTCTTGGCAGATACCACTGAAGGATGCTGAGGCCCTAGACCAATGTTCTCAACCTTCCTAATGTCACGATTCTTCAATACAGTTCTTCAATACAGTTTATGATTGATGACCCCCAACCATAAAATTATTTTCACTGCTACTTCATAACTGTGATTTTTGCTGCTGTTATGAATCATAATGTAAATGTCTGTGTTCTCTGATGATCTCAGGTGACCCACATGCACAGGTTAGGACTGCTGACCTAGGGAACAAAAGCAAGATGGTTTTTCTTACTTCTTTCTACCTGCAGATAGTCTTTCTACAAACCCAAACTCACTCCATCACAGTAATAGCTGATAGAAGATACTTAGCCCCCCACTCACACCATACATCATATTCCCCACACATATAAAGTGCGGTGGATATAGCCACACGTTTCTAAGACATTCCTAGATCCTGCTGATATGAAAATGGGAATGCATGTGAATCTTTTCCATTTATTGACTCAAAAAGACATTTATCTAATGCAAAATTGTTCTTGGTGGCTGGGATATGAGAAAATAAAAATTATTACATTTTAAAATATATTTGTGTGTGTGTGTGTGTGTGTGGGGAGAGAGAGAGAGAGAGAGAGAGAGAGAGAGAGAGAGAGAGAGAGAGAGAGACTAGAGATGGTATTTATAGGTGTTTGTGAGATATTTGAAACAGATGGGAGAGACAGAGAGCAAGAGAGAGAGAGAGGAAGAGAGAGAGAGGAAGACAGAGGAAGAGAGAGGAAAAGAGAGGGGGGAGAGAGGGAGAGAGAGAGAGGTGTATAAGTCAGAAAGGACAACTTTCAGGATTTGGTTTTGTCATTGTACCATCAGGGTCCCAGAAAAAACTCAGACCATCAAGCTTGGTGGCAAGTGCAATTATCCACCGATCAGGAACAAATTAAAACAAAACAAAACAGATTCTAGACCTCATAAAGCTTTATTCTAGTGGAAGGAATTGGGGAGGTAGACAATTAAAATCAAACATAATCAGGGAAAATATACACCATGTTAGAAAAAGCTTAGGAAGGATAAAGAACAAAATACATTAGCAGGGCAAGAGCTTGGGGGTCGACAGTTTGTAGGGGAGGGGAGGGGAGGCCAGCAGGTAGACTGGTGGGTGTAGACCTCACCAGGAAGGGGCAATCTGCAAAGACCTGAAAGAATTGAGGGTTGACTCAAGCACAAAACTGGGGAAGGGATGGTCTGAGTAGACAGAGCAGCAGAGTAGGGCCCTGATAAGCTTGGCATGCCCGACAGAGCAAAGAGAGAGCCTTGCGATTGAGAAAGATGGGACGTTAACCCAGTGAGCTTGACTTTCTACTTTCTGATCCAGGGTGGGTTTTCTCTCCTCTGCCTCCTGCTGCTGTCCCTCCTCCCTTCAAAACATTTTGATTTTAGATTTAACGCCACACGACTGGCTTGCTAAAGATCCCACCTTACGTTCCCTCACCGCCATGCCTAGGACCTTGCACATGCTACACAGGCGCTCTATCACTGAGCTTTTCACCTCTAGTCCCTTGAAGGTAGCTTCCAAACTTTTTTTAAATGAAGCTCAAAGTGAAGATAATTTACCCTTCAAAGGTACTTATGTGTAAATATAGATGAACACAACATAGTTCAGAGTAGGTACAGAATAATATAGTTATATATAACTATAAGATTTTGAAATGAGAGAGGAGATGGGGCTCTGTTTCACGCACTCGAGTAACCCCGAGGGAATAAAACCTATCCTTTAAGAGGTTACAGCGGTAACATAATACCAGTTGGTAGGGATGCTTTGAATTAATGCATGTTCAGTAATTCTTGTTTTCTATCTAATCTCCATACTTTACCAAAACATTGGTGCCACCCCCTTCAAGTCTTCTGTAGCAATCTGAATTGTTTCTTGCTCTGTTGGCCTTTTCCAGCCACTATTCAAGTCCCTGGGTACCACCATGGGTCTAGACAGCCATTTCAGCTTCTCATGTCCTACTCTTTGGTCAATGATATGGCTCGTTGGCTAGAGCTTCTATGGGGACCTTGCTTCCCCCTGAATCATTCCCATTCACCATCTCAACCACTTAATGTGCTTCCGCCATCTTTAGATTATGAAGGTGCCCGGGCCTCTACCTGCTTCGGTCCCAGTTGCTGACCACCATTAATTAAGTTGTTTTGGGGGTTCCCACCCAGAAGTATGCGTATGTCTTAGGTGCTTACTCCCAGGAGCTGCTGGCTCTCCAGGCCTCTTGCTGGTGGGAAGCTCAGCTCCCACCAAGTAGTACCTGTTCTACAATGGCTTTGAAGAATTCTCCCCAGGAATCCTGGCACTCCCTAGATCATCACTTAGCACCCTTAGGAAAAAGTAGTTTCAAGACTTCTTCATTGCTGTGCTGCCCCACCCTATATGAACAGATTAATACAGTTTCACTTGGCACCGGCCTGCTATTTCCATTCTTCAAATCCTAAAAATGCATGTATACTTTGACCGTTCAATAGTCCACAGTGCTGGGCCTGGGCCTCGCTGTAACTCACGTCACTGACTGGTTAACACCTCCAAAAGCAGTATGGCTGCAACCTGTGGCCTGTATGTCTGGGGTGTAAATCTAGAGAAGCTCAGAGTCTGCAGAGGGAACTTTCTCTGTCTCTTACTGAGCAGATCATAATCCAGGCACTGGGCTTTAACTCCCTCTCCTTCCTCCCTCCCTCCCTTCCTTCCTTCCTTCCTTCCTTCCTTCCTTCCTTCCTTTCTTTCTTTCTTTCTTCCTTCCTTTCTTTCTCTCTTTTCTCCTCCTCCTCTTCTAAGATTTATTCTTTTGTCTTGATATTATAATAATTATCTTGCTACATTTAACACAGCTATCAAAGTTAGTGACACAATGGAGCCAGCCACCACCATAAAGCCACTCAAGCTGTCATTGCCATCACCTCCACAGATCTTTGGGATACTGACACTAAGTCTGCCGTCCTATTGGGTTATTAACACTGCACCTTCCCAACCAGTGTCTTCCCATTCCTCCCACGAGTGGTGCAAGACCAACAGTTACTGCTCTGTTCCTTGGGAGCATCAGATGGCAATGATGAGATCAGAAGTCTTTTCTGCTCATGTCCTGAATATAGAATTTCTTTACCACCTATGAGTCCAAGCAGTACTGTTCTTGACACCTCTTATCACTCCTGCTCATCCTTCAAGGCCTGGGGAGGGAGGGAAGGAAGGATGGAATAGCAGTCAAGAGGACTGTCTCTCCCCTACTTCATTCCCCCCTCTCCTGTCACCTATTTCTGACCAGGCTGTCGATCCTATCAGGGGTCCATAAAGCCGGGAGGACTCTGGCCCGGGAGAGGGGGGTAGGGGTTAGGCAAACAGGCCAGGGAGGCAGTTGGTTGAAATTTAACCACAATATTCTTGGTCTCTATTGTTTTGAGTGAGGCCCAATATTTCCACAGCAGGATTATAGGATCTGATTAACCATGTTAGACAACAATGCTGAGCTGGGATGGGCTTCCCCTTCCAGCTGCCAACGTGAAAAAGTAAATATAACACCCAGATTTCAGAAGAGACTCCTAGAAGCCCCCAGGTTCTACTTCCCAGGTCTCCAGCTCTGCCACTGTTTGGGGCCCCAAAGTTCAAGGAGGTAGAGTGGTACTGCATGCTCCTTTAACTACTGGCCCTTGGCCCAGGGGACAAGTAATCCTGGCACAATCTTCCCAGGTGAGTCAATGGCTGTGTGCTCCCCACACCCTGGAGTTCTTTCAATGCCTCTTCCGGGTTCCCCTGGTAGGCTGGTCTGATTCTCAGACGTCCATGAGAGGCGGGTGCCTACAGGCCAGCCCTCATGAGGGTCCAAGGTTGTGGAAAATCACCAAAGGTTGTTGGGGTGCAGACAGAAAAACTGGGACTGCGGTTCTTACCAGCCCAGGAAAAGGAGTAAGCATTTGGTGAAGTGCTTTGGTACCATCTACTGACATCCCATGTACCAGGGTAGAGAGGTGGGAGCCACAGAACTGGAGGGTTACAGAAAGGTTTGCCATAAAGACAGCATCTGTGTGTGAAGGCCTTCCTTAAAGTGTTCTGAGATTAAAGAGAAGGTGGTGGCTGGAGCTTCTCCAGGATTTCCTGGGGTCCCCACCCCTCACACACAGACAAGCTGCCTCACACTCCCTCCTGTCAGTGTTTGCCCTCAAGAAGCATCTTCTGAGGCCCAGGGCAGTGGACCAAGGAAGGGACCACGAGCAACAAAGAAACTTGGGCTTGAGTATCATATAGTATTCTTGGAGTCAGCAACTAGGGACCCCTCCACAAAAGCAACTTCCTCCTGTATCTAAGGGCCTGGTATAGTCTGTTCTGACTTTTCCAGGTAACGGGGACTAGTAACCATGGTATATCACTTACTCCTTTTGAACGGATTCCTCCCTCCCCTAAGAATATTACAAAAGACAAATTACTCAGAGAACGTAGAAAAACATATTCTGATTGCTTAAATGATTGTCACCATAGTTAGATCTTTAATACTTACTATAATATCATTGCAGTGACATTGTCCAGTTAGAGTCAAAAACTTCTCACACAAAAAGAGAACAAAGCACACACTAGAAAATCTGTTAACATAGATTACATTAATAATGCACTTGTGAATTACATCAGGATGGAGTCATTACAGGAGTTAGAGTCCTCCTGAACTCTGTTGAGCAAATCGCTTTAGTTTTAAAGACAAAGTAAGTGGAGAGAAGGAATATTGTCCCTGGCAACATCAGGAACATCAGGAATGATGGAGAAGGAATCCCGGGCTAGGCAAGAGGAGAGACGCAACTCCTCAAGCCTCCCATCCCTAGTACCATCTTTGCAGCATACACGGGGCCCCTGGGACGCTCCTGATGGGCCCCACCTGTAGCAGTGGCAGTAAGGGCTTGGGAGATGGGGTGGGGGGGGATGAACAAGGGGTCCTCCCCGTCTTTGCCACTTTGGGATGGAGGAATTCCAGGGAAGATAAAGACAAGGTGACTCCCTCCTTCTCAGTTCCTTCACTCTACCTTGGAAGCACTCCTGGGTCAGGAGGCTGGCTCCTGGTGTCAAAAAAAAAAAAAAAAAAAAAAAAAAAGACGCTGCTGGGATTTTCCAGGGCCCAGCTTGGGATCGGCTTGGAAGGGCCACCGAGAAACCCCATGAGACACCAGGTAAAAGGGTACCACGGGCTGGAAGGAGTGACCTGCGCTAGCTGGCTGGTCCCTCGCGGACCCAGGGGAATCAATCAGCAAGGCCAAGTAGGCCTCGCGACCTAGGTGGCGCTGTTTCCCTACTTTTTAGGTCCAGTAGCTGCAGGCACTTCCTCGAGGTCCCAGCCCTGCTCCTGGCTTGCTGGCTTGCTCGTGTAAACCACCTTATATTATTTTTTTTTCTAAAAATACTCCAAAGCAATTGAAAGAGTCCCTTCTCCCACCAGCCAGCCCTGGCCCCAGCCCCGGCCCCGGGGAGCGGGCGGGTAGGCGGGGAGGTGGGCCACTGCTTTATTAAACACAGGGAAAACTAATATTTACGGAATAAAATTTATGGAGCAGCCACGAGAATTCGACCCTTTTATGTGCATGGGGTGTGGGGGTTGGGCCAGGCTGGGGGCCTCAGGGAGGGGCCCAAGCCAGGGGGCAGGGCTGGAATAGAGCCTGGTTAGGCCAATTTGTCAAAGCGGGGATTTCCCTGGAGTTGCCCTGGGATGAATGATTCTCAAACACCACCCAAGCTCAGGGGTAAGGGCTTCAATGATGTCTGAGCCAGGACCTCTGGCAGTAATGCTCCCCTAACTAACAACGCATTTGAGCAATGCCCCCAAGGCAGGAGCAGCCTTTAGGAACTCAGGCACAGTAGCCTGGAAGGTGGCTAGGCACACTCTTTTGACAGGGTCCCACAATCTCATGAGAAAATGAACAAAGATAAGTCTAGGGGAATTTTCCTGGCAGTTTTAGGGGATTCATGATTACGAATGCCTGCTTGAGGCTGCCATTTGTGCAGAAGGATTAGCTAGCAGAGGACACTGAGCTTCACTGTGGTGGCACCCGTGGTGTGGCCCAAAGGTAGCGTGAGCGATAGCACGACATGTACACCCAGCAAAAAGTTCTCATCCTCAGGGGCTCCTGCCTTGGCGAGTCTGCATGGAGGAGAGCAGTCTGCTTGAAGGCAGGGTTCAGGACAGACTTGTAGGCTGTGGAAGACTGAGAGAGGACACAAAATCTTCCTGGACATATTTTCAGTCAAGTATCTAATAAGCTGCGACTAGCAGACGTGTTTACTAATTCTGCCTGTCACTAGCTGCATAACCTTTAAGACGCCAATCTTTCAAGACTAGGTTTCCTAATGGGTTACTGTTACCATTTTCAGATGATGCTGTGAGATGCTTGCTCATTTGGACAGACTCTCAGTACATGAACTGCTCAGTTAAAAACTAGCTGTTTATTACTGTTGTTCTATTGTTGTAATAATTAGTACATTAGCATAGCTTGTATGATCCCCATGGACTAAGATCTGGGCAGACAATTCCGTTTCAGGGAGAGAGGGAGGAGACATGGATGAGGAAGCCCTCCAAAGCAAGCAAACCAAAATGGCTTCTGCATGTGCCTTTCTACTTCTACCTAAGTGTCCCAGTGAACATCTGAGTTTACTTTCCACTGCTGTCAACCCAAGTGACTATAGAGGAAGACATGGTAGAGAAGGCCAAGACACTGTGCAGATAAGCCTGGGGGCCCGAGAGTGACTTTTGGGCTCTGCCTGCCTTACACAGCCTTTTCTTATTCTCAGACAAGATCTTATTCTGTGGCCCAAGCTGGCCTTGAACTCATAGCAATCTTCTAGGGGCATGCTAGCTTTACTACAGCTCCCTACTAGACTCTGTTAGATACCAGTTCTGTTCTAGGGGACTTCTGGGATTCCTGTTCCCTAGCATCATAGCTATACTTACTACATTATTTAAAGTGAAGGAAGAGAAGTCAAATTTCGGGGAATATCCTACTGGGTAGAGTACTTGCTCAGCACACAGGAGGCTCTGGACTTGATCTCCAGCACTGCACACACCAGGTGTAGAGGCACACATGCCTGTAATCCTAGCACGAAGTGCAGGCGGAAACACAGAAGGTCAAGGTCATCCCCCAGTACATAGTTCAGGCCAGCACACGCCTTTAACCCCAGCACTTGGGAGGCAAATCTCTGAATTCATAGTACAGCCTGGTCTACACAGTGAGTGCCAGGCCATGTGGGGCTACATAGCGAGACCCTGTCTTGGGCTGGGGGGTGGGGCTGTAGAAAGACAAAGATCACACACACACACACACACACACACACACACACACACACACACACACACACACCTGACTTTAGCTCTAGTACCTGAAGCCATTTGTAATTTGTTCCTGACACAATGGCTTAACCTGTTCTCTGTGCTTTAGGAAACAGAAAACAACACACACCCCAGCTTGACAGAGAACAGTAATCTGTCTTGTGCCACCATGGAGAGTTCTTAAGATCAAGGTTTCTAATTGTGACCAACCTCAGGCCACATCAGAGAAGCTGACAAATACTCTGTAGGAAGGGACCGACAGCTCCATGTGGCCCAGAGATAACAAGGGGCTGAGGGTGTGAAGAGGTTACAGACCACAAGCAGGCAGCCTCACCAGCAGGGCAGCTGAGCGCCTTTTATTCTGTGTTAGGAGAGAATAGGCACTAAGGGGCATGCGGGACTGTGAGGGACCCTTGTGAAAGCAGACAGGTGTCTTGGGCGTGTGGCTCTTTGCAGACTTGCTTTATCTAGGTTCACCATAGGTATGAGCTCTACAGGAAGAACGCCACCGAGTGAGGAGCTGGTTTCACTCGTGTATGGATGCCAGTGTCAGCGAGTTGGAGCCAAAGCCAAGCTTCCGCCAGAGAGGAAGTCCCCATTCGGATGGCCTGTCAACATAAGCTTGAGCCTCCGACTGCAGCTCCATCGGAGGGATACTCTGCTGTGCCAGCTCCTTTCCAGACGATGCTGGGGAGCTGTCGTGCTCTCTTCTCAGTGGCGGAGACATGGCAAGTTAACTGAAGAGTCCTCGTGGCTTCTTCCTCTTGGCCTTTGCCAGCTGAGGTCTCTGCATAGGGCCCGAAGCACCCTAGAGGAAAAGGAATCCCTGTTAATTGCAGTTTTGAAACAGATCTCTCCTGGCTCCTGGTTGGTGTGAAGCCCACCAGGGCTTCATAAAGTATCTCATGTAGAGGTTTTGAGGACTGTTTTAGGAAGTGCTGTAAACCCCTAAGAGGGCCTGTCTCTCATGGGCCATCACCAGAAGCAGGGTAAAGTGCAAAGGGAGTCACAGTTCATCATTCACCCCAAGAATGGGCTCACAATCTCTCTCATACTATCAAGGCTTGTCAACAGGGCAGCAAGTGCTGAGACCATGGCTGCGAGGTTACAGGTGCCAACTTCGCCAGTGTTGAGATAGCCGCCCAGGAAGCTGTTCATGTGTGACTCACCATGGGCTCAGGTTCAGGCTCCGAGAGGGCTGGAGTAGAAGAGACTGGCTGTTCTGGCTGGTTCAGAAGCCGGCTATCAGCTCCTCGAGGGGAGGTGCTGCATGATGTCTGAGACTCTCCTGAAATCAGAAAGATCAACGGAAGGCAGAGGAACGCCTGCTCTCGAGAGGACACACGCACTCACGGAGCGCTCGGACGAAGGGCAGAGTTTGCTATTAATATATTAACAGATTGAAGGATCCAGCTTCCAGCTCTGTTCCTACGAAGACTCCAAAACCCACTTTCAGCACGTAGGTTGAGTTTCCTTGATTCACAAGAGGTGAACAAATCTCTGTGCCTCCCCTGGGTTAATTCTCTGGCTAGTTCTCTTGCTAACTTCTAAGCACCTGGGCTGGCTAGCTATGAGAATGTTCTGTGGTGAGCTATATGTTCTGTAGCTGCACTGGCCACATGGCTATTGAATACTTGAAATACGGCTAAAGCACACAAGGAAATGAATTTTTAATTTTATTTAGTTTTTATTAATTGAAATGTAAATAGGTTATATAGGTAGAACTACTAAACCCAACAGCACAGAGTTAAGCTCTAACTCTACCCCAAGAAGACCAGCTGTGACTGGAAATACTCACTAGAGCCTTGATGCTTCTGTCCTGCTTGGATCTGTTGTTTGGTGACGGCCACATACAGACTCTGCAGATTCGTGGCAAATGGCCTTCCATCACCAACAGTGCATGCCTCTGGCAATTTCTAGAGGAAAGGCAACAGTGTTGTTGGTCTGCCCCACTAGAGAAAAGAGAGGTATATCCCACTGACAGAACTGCCATTAGCCCCAAACAAATCTGTATGGAGAAGTATGACCTGCTATAGGGCTTCCATTTGAAAGCTTGCTGGCCTGCTTGTCATGAAGTCAACTATGCTTTCCTGGGAACACTGCTCAGGTCTCTGGCCTCTTTCTTTTTAAGAGATAACCTCTTGGGGGGCTGTTTTTAGGAAACTATCTTCCTGGGCTGGGGGTACAGTTCATGACAGAATGCTTGCCTAGCATGCACAAGGCCCTGGGTTCAATTCCCAGAAGCACCTCCATACACAAAAGAAAGTAAGCCCCTGAGCTGCACAGCTAGCTGTCTTAACTAAGTTTACTCCTGAACTTCCACAGTAGAATGAGAAAAAGAATGAAATACAGATGTGGGAAGGGAGCAAAATAGGAACACCAGACTGGGAAAAAAGAAAAAATTATGGTGGCATGATGTTTGTCAGTGTGGGAAAGACAGTGACAGCTTTGGAGATCTACCTGCCATCTCATGCGCTATAATCCACCCATGCTTACTACACCCCACATACCCTCTGTGCAGTGGCACTTCTCCCAAGGAGGTGAGAAGTGTTTGCAGGAGTGAAAAAGGTTCCTCTTATGTAGTATACTAACATAAACACACATATAGTACATTAGATGTTATCTTTCATTAGTTTATTTATGCATATATGCAAACATATGCACAGGTTAGACGACAACCTGTGGGAAGTGGTTCTCTCCTTCCATCATGTGGGTTCTGGGATAGAACTCAGGTCCTAAGACTTCACAGTCGGTGCCTTTATCCACTGAGCCATCTTACAGGCTCTACAAACAGGCTTTTGGTATAGCTGTGGAAGTATAATATCCTGAGAGGGGGTGGTTAGGAAAAAGTTGAAGATTCCTTAAGGAGATGATAACGACATGAAAGCTGAGAAACTGCTTTAATTACATTGCCTTTGCCACGGGATGTATGACTTTTATTCACAGCTACACGCCTTGCCTAACTCTTTTCAGCTGAACTGAACTGAAGGAATGGTGGAAGACTGAACTAAACGCAGTAACAATGTGAGGAGAGCATGGTGTCTGGTGTCCCAAATCAGCTGCACTTCAGAGTCCTAGAACAGGTCCAGAAAGTACTTCGCCTGTCCTGAGGCATGCCAACAATGATGGTTCCCAGCCACATTTAGCAGGTCTAGGAGAGTAGTTAGGCCAGAAGCTACATGAGAACCAACTCTAAAACCCTCAGCCTGCACACAATCGCTCATGCCAAACACATTTCCTGTGCTATAAGAACTTTGTTCTTTAAGGTGCTGGGCATCGAACCCAAGGCTTCACATATGCTAGGTGATGCTCTAGCACTGATGCTGCAGTCCCAGCCTGACGTCATTTCTGAAGCACACTGAGGGGAAAGAACAAAACGGAGACCTTGCTGGAAGCAGTGAGGCGGCTGCTGGATCACTGGAGTTCTAGTTAGCCTCCTTGATGGGGTAGAGGTTGAAGAATCTGTGGATCCACAGGGATAAAAGCATCCATCTTAAGCCAACCTCACCTCCATGAAGATTACCCCAGGCTTGGACGTTCTTTCATTTTATTGCAACATAACCCAGGTTTCAATAAGGTTTGGACTTTCACTGAAACCACAGACAGTGAATCAAGGAGCCTAGAGTCTAAACTTTGCCTCCAGCAGTAATCCCAGAAGTTATCATATGAGCCATCTTCAGCTACACTCCCTGAGGAGTGACCTGAAACTGAAGGCAAAGCAGCAGGCCACAGTGCCTCTACTCCACCTCCCTTTACTAGCTGAAGCCCTCTAATCCTTAAGTCACCTCTCCCAAAATACAGCCCCCTGCTAGATGGGCAGCAGACCCTGCAGCAAAGAGGACAAAAGATGCTCTCCTTTCTTCAGTGTCTGGGTTCTTTGCTCAAGAACTGTATCTCTTCTTGGGTCCCTCACATACAGCTTAGAAGGCACAGCAATTCTGCACAAATGGGCTTGGCAGAATGCAAGCAGCCCAGGGTCATTGACTCCTGCCCTTTATATGGAAGGAGACAGACCCATTTTCTAGGCTTATCTTTATCCAGCCCATGAAGTGCTAAGTAAAAGCCATTCAAGCGTGGCTACCCTGGACCTAAATCCAAGTCTAGAACTTGATCTTGGTCCCTCCCCTATTCTCCCCTTCTCAGAGAGATCTGGTCCTGTAGTTGCCAATGGCTATCCTGCTCACTCATCTAGTCTCAGAAAAGTACTAGAGATACCATTACATTTACTAAATGCCTACTGGGTGCATTGCTCTAAGTATTTCAAATATTAACCCATTTAAAAGAAAATCTTTTTCTTTACCACTTTTCTGTCACCTAGGAGAGCTCCTCACCTGCTGGGGACTCAACTATTTGTGAATAAATGAACGGGGTAGGCATTAGTATGACCCGATTTGACTGAGATGGCTAGGCACCACTAGTAAGCAGAAGAACAGAGTTAAGTTCCAAGCAGTCTGTTTTCAAGATATAAACATAAAGCCACTACTTGTTTACTTCTCTGAACGACAGATTCAGTCAACATAGAAATCCAGCCTTTATCAGGATCAAAATCCACAATCTCTTACATCATAGTTTATCTGTTATCACTAAGGTGACAAGAAAATCAAACAGATGATTAAAAAAAAAAAGAGAAGCAACTGAATGTAGGAGGAAAAATTAGCAAATGGTATAGACTGGAGCCCTAAGGGGCTGAGCCACGGTAATCTATTTGCAGTGGCTCTCCAGCATGACTGAATCCCTGGGCATCCCCTTAGAACAGCGAGAGAGAGAGAGAGAGAGAGAGAGAGAGAGAGAGAGAGAGAGAGAGAGAGAGAGAGAGAGAGAGAGAGAGAGAGAGAGAGAGTGTTATGCGGCCACCTGAGTTAGGAAAAGAGCAACATTAGCTACCAGGACAGGACAATGGTAGGGGCGAGGTGGGGCAGGCCACAGAGATCAAAGCGAGAATGCTGGGGTTGGAACTAAGCAAAGTAAATAGTGTCTCCTGCTGTAAGTACGCCTAGCCAGGAGCACCGTGTACCAGCATAGAGCGGGTCACTGCCCAGAACGGCAGGGCAAGAAGAGTCAGGTGAGCCTACTACATAGCCCATTCATTTGATTAGCTTAGAGACAATTCTAGCTGGGGAAAAAGTGCCTGGGATTATAGATAGCAGGCACTATAGGAGGAGCTCAGGGGATGCTCACCCCAGTCCCTCCATCCTCACAACAGATCTGAGTCAACAACATAGCCATAAATAAAAATCCTACCTTCGATTCACATTTGCATGTGTGTGGTAGACATATTTATTGTTTGGTTTTGTGTTTCAAGTGATATGTAGTAACAGAATTACAAACCAATGGTGACAGGAACTCAGAGAAGAAAGGGGCGAAGTCCAACTGAGAGCCCTGGAAAAGGCCTCAGAAGTGGCAACATCAAGATGAACCTTGAAAGGCAGGCTGAGCACAGTGGAAATGTGTGAGGTACAAAAGTGTGGAAACAGGGGTGTGTCCTGCAGAGTGCAACTAGAAAGCTAAACTCCTACCCTCTGGATTGCAGCCCACTTTCTCTGAATCGGGGCTATGTCCATGGAGATTTCCTTGTGTTTCATAATTGGCTTCCTCTATTTGATGGTGTTTGTAAAGCTTTCTTGGCGCCTAAGTAATACTGAAACAATGATGTGGATTCAGAACTTCCTCCAGGTTCCACTTTTAGATTTTTTACATTTATTTCAATTCCTAGTCCTTCTTCATTACTGACTTCAATAGTCATAAGCACTACATGTATAACCCTCCCATCATCCACTGCATAACCCTATCACCACTGTATAACCCTCCCAGCATCCACTGCATAACCCTATCACCACTGTATAACCCTCCCAGCATCCACTGCATAACCCTATCACCACTGTATAACCCTCCCAGCATCCACTGCATAACCCTATCACCACTGTATAACCCTCCCAGCATCCACTGCATAACCCTATCACCACTGTATAACCCTCCCAGCATCCACTGCATAACCCTATCACCACTGTATAACCCTTCCAGCATCCACTGCATAACCCTATCACCACTATATAACCCTCCCAGCATCCACTGCATAACCCTATCACCACTGTATAACCCTCCCAGCATCCACTGCATAACCCTATCACCACTGTATAACCCTCCCAGCATCCACTGCATAACCCTATCACCACTGTATAATCCTCCCAGCATCCACTGCATAACCCTATCACCACTGTATAACCCTCCCAGCATCCACTGCATAACCCTATCACCACTGTATAACCCTCCCAGCATCCACTGCATAACCCTATCACCACTGTATAACCTTCCCATCAGACACTGCATAACCCTATCACCACTGCATAACCCTCCCATCAGACACTGCATAACCCTATCACCACTGTATAACCCTCCCATCAGACACTGCATAACCCTATCACCACTGTATAACCTTCCCATCAGACACTGCATAACCCTCCCACCTGCCATTGTGTAGCCCTCCCATTGCCGACAAATGTCTGCCTCCTGAGATACTTCACTAGGGCTCTGGCGCCTGTTTAAACCTTATCAGAAACTTTAGGAAAACCAAAGTGAGAATCTCCATGGGGTATCTTATTTTCCCTTCTTGTCCCTTGTTGCAGTCCATATTTGTTACTAGAGACCACCTTCTTTTGTGGTCCTTCCTACTCTCATCAAGTCCAAAACACATACCCAGTGGTGAAGAAATTCAAGGAATCCTAGAGGATTGTTGACAAGATCCCAATGGGCACTTTCAATAGAGGTAAATGGTCTGCCTCCTCCCCCCACATTCTTTCTACCAGGATGTCCCAGAAAAGAAACCTTAGAGTCCTGAGAAAGGCTCATGCTAGCTCATAGCTCCCCTCTGGATATGTACTTCTGTCTAATGACTGACCTAATAGACATAAGGACAAGGGGAAACAAGCTAACCAGAACCCTCCAGCATCCTCCTTTGGCTTGCTGCTGGCATGTGTTCCAGAGGCTTGCATAGTTTCAAGGCCCAGGGACTAACACTCACCCTGTCACAGCCACCAAGGTTAGGTACCCAGCACGATTTCTCTAAAGGTAAGAAGTTAACTCTGCTGTCTTCCTACAGAGCCCACACTTCTGTCTGGGACTCTGGTGATACTTCATTAGCTTCTCTTAGAGACAAGAAGCAGCATTAGAAAACTCCTCTAAGGCTTTAACCACCAAAAGGATTGCCAAAATAAGCAGATAGGAGCATGACAAATTATTTAGGAAGCATCTAATGAGAAAGTCTCTTCAAAAAACATGACCATCTCTGCCAACCTATTCAAGTCTAAAGAATGCAAACCTACTAAGATCTCAGGACTGTGCAGGTGCTGCCCTCTTGAGGCTTACACTCTAGAGAGAAGACCAAAGACAAACAGGCTAATTCCATACTTCCAGGGGCTCGCTCAGTGGGGTAAAGGCACTTGCCCCAAGCCTGATGACATCAGTTCAATGCCCAGGACCTACATGGTAGAAGGAGAGAAGCAACTCCCACAAGTGTCATGTCACAAGTGTTACCCTATTTCTCATTCTCTCGTTCTCTCCCGCCCCCCCACACACACACACAGAGTCTTGGGAAAAAAGAGAAAAGAGTCCATGAAACAAAATAACTTAGCCAAAGTATTGTGGAACGAGGTAAAAATTTTATGCACTGTTTTATTATTTGTGTGTGTGTGTGTGTGTGTGTCATGCCCCCAGAGGTCAGAAGAGGGTGTCAGGTCCCCTAGAGGTGAGTTACAGGCAGCTGCAGCCAGCTGACGTGGGTGCTGAAAACCCATGCTCAGTTCTTTGGAAGAGCAGCAAGATCTATTAACTACTGAGCCATCTCTCCAGCCTGTAAGTTTTAAATAGAGGTCAAGGAAGGTATCATGCCGTACATTCCAAGACACTCTAAATGGGAAATTAGAGAGTAATCCACGTGGTTGAGTTATTTTCAGTTTTCCTGAAATGGTCCAGTTTAAGCTTACCATCCATTTTAGAGCCTCTTTCTCTCTTACAAGTGTCTTGATATGAACGATAAATCAGGAGGTCACCCTGCATGAAAGGACAGGCATGGCAGGTACACGGATATGTTCCTGTGTTTCCTGGAAATCGTGACATGGTATAGCAGAGGCTGGCATGGTTCACTTTATGTTCAGAAGGATCTCTGAGTGAGGAGAAGAGAGCTTAGGGGGCTGCAAGGGATGGCAGACACACCTCCAAGCTGATGGACTGGGTGTCACGTGACAGGAGTCAGGCAAGGAGCAGGTCTAGAATGATCTAGAAACCTAAAATGGAATCCCTAAGTCAAAGAGAAGCTGGGGTTGGAACATACATAGTCAGTGGTAGAATGTTTGTGTAGCTTGATGACGCCCTAGGTTTGATCTCCAGAAATGCGTAAGAAACAAGAAAAAGAAAGCAATCTGAGGTGACTTGTGGGTCCACAACAGAGAAAACAGGAGAGGGGAAGAAGGCGGCGAGGACAGCAGGAGGCTGAGATTGTGAACACCTAATGCCACAGAGCAAGACAGGTGATTAATAGAGAACGGAGCAATTATTCAGGAAATAGATGGTCTTCTCTTTGCAGGGCACACTGGGACGTATTGTGTAGCTCAGGGTGGCCCCACACGTGTTACAATGTATCAGGGACTGGCTTGAAATTCTGATCCTTCTTCCTCCACCTCCCTTATAGGCATTCACCACCACCTAGGGCCAACTTCTGAGCCTTCTCTTGCCTGGTGCTATTCCTAGGCCAAGCTGACTCAGGGAATGTCCAGATGATAACACATATAGAGAAAGCAGGGTCTGCTCTCATTAACTCGTTGTGACTGGCATTCCAAATACAGGATCTCCAAATAATTTAGTGATTAGTCAAGATGCAGGTAAGGAAGAGCTCAGGTTCACCATCTCCTACCACCATGCCAGCATATTTCTTAATCTCTGAAGACCAAACGAGTAAGGTTCCTGCATGAGAAGGCCTGGGTCTAGATCCTACCTCTGCCAGTGCCCTGCCCTATCATCACTGCTGCTCTGAGAGCTCCTGCTCCCTCACCAGGGAAACAAGCCACCCAGACCCACTTTGGGACATAGTGCATGGATCCTGGAAGATGATTAATATTGGCTTTTTAGGAGATTTATTTTTATTTTTTAATTATGTGATATGATATATGGAGGAAGGTCTATACATATGGAGTGTATGTACTGTGGAACCTGGACCCTCTGGAGCTGGAATTAATTATAGAAAGTAGTGACTCTACCCGACCTGGGAACCAAACTCTGGTCCTCTGCAAGAGCAGCAAGTGCGCCTAACTGCTGAGCCATCTCTCCAGCCCTTGGTGTTTGTGACAGACATCTTCTCAATACAGGTTATGGCTCCTCATTTTTGAGAATCTTGTTGATTCTCAAAAATCGCCTTTGTTCTCCCACTTCTCAGGACCTGATCAAGAGGTCAAGGCTTCACCCTCATTCCATCTCACCTTTGTAGGGAGGGAATGAGAACTAAAGAAATTCAGTTATAACTCTCTCCATAAAGCACGCAAAGCATGACCTCCATTGGCATGCCATGGCATACACGTGCATATGTGTACACACATGTACACACAATTTAAATAATTTTTGAAGTATTAAGAGATTCCAAGCTATCTAGCAGTGTTTCAACTGGGAATGCTTTCTCATAAATATTGATATTTCCTGCCTCTAACAAGGCTAGAGAAGGGCTATGCTACATAACTCCATAAGGGCTCTTTAGAAAACAGAAAAGCATGCCCTCCAATCTGTCACTAAAAGGGTCGACAGACAAATGGCTCTGGGTGGGATTAATCTCTTGGGTTCCCCAGAGTATGAGAGGGAAACATGAAGAGGACCGAAAGAACAGTAACACAGTAGTGACACCTGGGCTCCAGATGACAACTGTCCCATCCTCTTTTCCACAGCAGCTTGTCCACATAAACAGTTTCTGAGTTTTAGGCAACCCCATGAGGGATTCCCCTGCTTTGTCCCTCCCTGTCATAACAGTCCCATATCAGATGAATATAACCAAAGTACCCTGTACATAATTATGAAAATTTCATGATGAAACTTTTTTGTATAAATTGTATTGTATAAATAATGTAGGGAAAAATAGTCGACCCCTCTATCTGCTCAGATGAGAAACCTTGGTGTTTTGAGAAAAGAACACACAGCATCCTAAGGGCATACTGTCCTTGAAGGTCCATGTGTGAGATCAAAATACAGCTGACACTGCTCAGTGTTTGGTCTGACTTAGCTTTGTTTGGGTCTGTGCCTGTCACAAGGCCACCTCTAACTATTCTGCCCTGCCACCACTGACCTCCACAATTAGCCCTGTCACTCCTAAGCATCCACACAATGCTGGGCTAGAGAGAAAAATAACACTGAACAATCTGGGCATCACCTTGTGTTTAGAGACCTTACAAGTTAATTGTGGCTTAGAGATCCTGAAAATCACTTAACATATAGTCTATGTTTCCCCTTCTCTTTTACAATGAGGTGGGGAGAATGGAGGCATGTTCACATGGCACATGCAAGCATCACATGTGTCATCCAGTTAACTTCCCTGATGGCTTTCTGAAGCCTGGCTTGTCAGAGGTATTTCTAACATCTGGTTCTCTCCCATGCTAGAACTACAACAGAGGCAGCATGGCATGGGAGAAGAGTTCAGCACAGCTCCAGGCAGCATCAGGTCTGTTTGTGCTATTTAACCTTCTCTCCTTCAGTTTGCGAAGAAGGAAGGGGAGGAAAGGTCCAAGCAGAGGCTGGAACAGGACTTCCAAGACTGAGGATTTTGGTTATTTGCTTGGTTTGGTTTGAGTTTTTGGACAGCATCTCACTGGGTAGTCGGTGTTGACCTTGCTTGTGATCTTTTTGTGAATGTCACCACACCTGGCTAACTTAAAAAAGTGATGTGATACTGCAGAGTCACACACACTAAGCACACCCTCTACCACCAAGTTAATAGCTGCTGTCAAGAATAACTAACTTCTTAAGTTAACCCAGCAGACCTCCATACTTACCTTATCAGCCAGGCAGTAAAATATCCTCATTTCATATATGAAAAACGCAAAGGCCCAAAGGATTACTTAGTTCTCCCAATGCACAGAAGAATGAGAACACAGAAGATCCAAAGGGGGACCTTCAAACATTCCCCATGACCATTAGGCAGAAGGCCTCAAAGAACCATCATGGACAAGTCCATTTCTCCCCTGAGAGAGGGGAGATCTCCCCCATTCAGAGATCCAGCAGCTACTAGAAACTAGCTCTGCGGGCCTTCTTAAGGCCCCAGATGACCCAAGCTGCAGAGAGGGGGTAGAAACAGCATGCCTTCTTGAGGAGGTGAGCTGTGCTTACCCTACACAGCCTCCCAGGGCACCAGGAAATCACAGAAATGACTGCGGCACAGGGAGACTCTAGATTCTGAATCGCCTTTAGAAAGAAGCACAGCCTCTCAGAGTCATTGCAGGAAGGCCCCAAAGAAAAATAATGGCAGAGGGAGTGGAGGTGGGGGGCGGGGCAGCAGCTCTCATAAGAGCCCTTTGTGGTGGCTGCCTCTGAAAGGAGGTTTTGCTAGACAAGGTGGAACTTCTCAAGGTGACAAGCAAATGGCACAGACTAAGCTGTGACCCTCCGCTCACTCCATAACCACCCCCTCCCCTTTGGAGGGCCAGAGCCCAAACTGTCCCTGGAGCCCCACCCACCCTCAGCACAAACCGTGGCTTTCTAGTCTGCAGAGCAACTAATGAGTGGCAAAGGGGCTCGAGGGAGCAGAGTGGTTTCCTGGGGGGATGAGTCCTCTGAGCCTCCAGAAAGTAGAATCGCAACTCCAACTCCCTTTCCTTTGCTTTGCCCTCCCCCCTTTCTTTGCCCCAAACAAGCAACTCCTGTCCCTCTGGCTCCAGCTGGCCTCACAGGGGGAAGGGCAGTCTCAACATCAGGTTATCACCTCTCTCACATTCTGCTACCTCAACATCCCTTCCCAAATGGAAATAAAACAGTGTGGTGCAGCCACAAAGGGAAACGCATCAAGTTTAACAAGGACCTCATAGCTCTAAGACTTAAAAGGCCGCGGGTCTGCCCTGAGCCATAGCCCTGTGCAGATTTCTCTGCTTCCCTGGGCTTGTGAAGATGAGAGGACAGTCAGCTGGGCCTGCAGGCGCAAAGGTAAAGTGGGGGACCAGCAGTGTCCTCTGCAAAACCTCTGGCACCAGGGAGATTCTTTCACCAAATTACATGCTTGACAGCTGAGCACACAGTCTGCGCAGGGTTCAAGGGCTTCCTGCCTTCACCTGCCTGCTGCCTGCTCTCTACAGGGTGTCAGTATCTTCTCCCTGAGAAATCCCATTCCACTGGACGACGTACCACTTTCCCAAACATGCAAAGAGGGCATATGCACACACCCATCACTGCACACACACATGTTCATCAGGTACTGGAAAATATGTGATACAACCTAAACTCTCACAATATTGGGGCCAGCAAGATAGCTCAGCTGGTAAAAGTAACTTCCCTTGCAAGCCTGACAACCTGAGTTCAATCCCTGAAATCCACAGTGGACAGAGAAAACTGATCTCCACATGTGTTTCATGAGCACATGCGCACGCACACAAATAGTAAAAATGTTTTAAAAATGTAAACTCCCAAACACTGCTTTACAGGAATAAACTGATGTGATCACTTTGAAAAATGACTTGGCAGTATCTACTAAATCTAAATATTCACATATTACCCGAGAGCCAACCATTCCAATTCACTGTGCTCATTCAAAATACAAAGGGACAAATTGTGGCATAGTCTCAGAGTGATATAGTCCACAGAAATAAAAAATATGCCACAAACATACAATGGATAAATTTTATAAAATTTATAAAGAAGTCAGACAAAAATGAATGTATGTAATATGACCGCATTTAGATAAAATTTAAAACAGGCAAAAATAATAATTATATGAGAAAGTCAGGACATTGGTTACCCTTCTTGAGGACTGAAATTTTATAATTCTTTTTAAATTTTTTGAGAGTTTATTTTTATTTTATATATATGAATGTTTTGCCTGAATATATGTCTGTGCACTACATGTATATAGTTCCCAAGCCAGAAGAGGGCATCAGGTCCTTTGGGACTAGAGCTATGGTTGTGAAGCCACCATGTGGGTACTGGGAATTGAACCTGGGTCCTCTGGATGCTGAGCCATCTCTCCAGGCTTCCAGTTTTTAATTTTTGATTTGGGTGCTGGTTACACAGCTGCTCATTTTTCAGCAATTCTTCAAGTTAGGTACTTATTGGCATTTAAAAAAAATATTCAACTTATATTTTCAGTTGAATTTTCTTTTTGTTTTGAGACAGTGTCCTATATGTAGACCTGACTGGCCCAGAGCTTTTATGCAGACCAGGCCAGCTTTGAGCTCATAGAGCTACACTGCATGTGCCTCCTGAGTGGATTAAAGGCAGTCACTACATACCTAGCTGCATCTTAACTTTTGATTCAAAATACTTAGTAATAAAAGAAAAGCACACTCCTGAAAGCAGTAAGTCCTCAAAGAGACAATAGATCACTCTGTGACTCAAATGTTCAAAGCTGAAAATATGGTCACACAAAAAAATGTGTACATTTTGGGGGTGTGGGTTTGTGGGAGAGTGTAACCCTGGGTCCAAACCCCTCCACCACAAAACTGTCCACAAACACTCACAGCAGCATTGTTCATGGATGCGGAAAAGGTGGAGAGAATGTAAACACCCATCAGCAGATGGAGGGAGGGCTAAACAAAAAACACAGCGTATCTGGGCTGGTGAGGTGCCTCAGGGGGTAAAGATGCTTGTGTGAGCTTGGTGACCTGAGTTCAGTTGCCAGAACCCATGGTGAGAAAGAACCAACTCAACAGCTGTTCCCTGTCCGCCATGTGCACACCATGACATCCATGCCCACTCACATTGTGCCGCACAAATACTTACATATATTCAGTAATAATAATAATAATATAAAAATGTTAAGGTTTGTTTTAAAGGGGCCCCTAAGCTGAACAACCTGCCTAATTTCTGAGACCCACATGGCGGAAGGAGTCAGCTGACTCCTGCATATTGTTCTCTGGCCTCCATGTGCTTGTTACAGCACCCCACACATAGAAAACAAGTAAACATAACTAAAAATACCCGTCGGCTGAGTAAGCTGGAACATACATTTAACCGCAACACTCACAAGGCAGAGGCAGGCATATCAGTGGTTTCCAGGCCAACCTGGACACCCAGAGCTATATAGTGAGACCCTGTCTCAAACAAACAAACAAAATAGCTCCCAAATTTGTCAAGAATCCATAGACTGGAGTTTTATTTATTTATTTATTCCATAAGCAGGCATGGAGTGCTGATACTTGCTTTCAAACATGGACCTTGAAGGCACAATGTTAAATGAAAGAAGCCAGGCTCAGCAGGCAGCCCACAGCAGGGTTCCACTGTATGGGATACACAGAACGGCCAAATCCCTGGAAAGAGAGGAGGGCAGGGTTTCTAGGGACTGGAGAGTAACTGCAAATGCATATGGGATCTCTCTGGGGTGATGAAAATAGATATTGGTTACAACTGCACAATCATGTGACATTTAAATCACTGAATGGTGCACACGTCTTTAAAACCATGTATTTCATGTATATGAATGTTTTGTCTGAATATGTCTATGTACCACATAGGCCAGAAGAGGCATTAGATTCCACTGGTGCTGGAGTTATACATGGCTGTGAGACACCATGTAGGTACTGAGAACCAAGCCTGGGTCCTCTGCAAGAACAAGGGCTCCTAATAGCTGAGCCCTCTACTGAATGCATTCTGGTAATAGCTCAATTAAAAAATTATTCATGTGTATTTGTGTTTTGCTTGCCCATATGCCTGTACACTACATGCTTGCCTGGATTACAAAGTCAAAAGAGCTTGGTCCCCTGGAACTGGAGTTACAGATGGTTGTAAACTACCATGTGGGTGCTGGGAATTCAACCCAGGTCCCCTGAAAGAGCAATAAGGCGTCTTAACCACTGAGCAATCTCTCCAGTCCCAGCCATTTTCTTAAAGGGTTATAAAATGAATAAGTCTTCACTATCCCATCTTTAGTTATTTTCTGTACAGGTCCTTCTCTTAGGAATAACCTGTCAGGCTCCGAGTTGGCCTGACAACTTGTTTGTTTTGAGACAAGGACTAACTATGTATCCCTGGCTAGCCTGGGAATTCAGAGAGCTGGGATGAAAAGCAGGCACCATTACACCCAGCCCCTGAACAACTTTTAAGTAGTTCAGACAGGTCTCAGCCTCCTGAGTAACTGGGCTATCAGGAGTGAACCATAGTTCAGTCAGATCTGAGCAACTCTTATTTGTTTGTTTGTTTGTTTGTAGGCAGGGTCTTGTTACATAGCTGTGGCTGGCCTGGCATCACTAGATAGATTAGGCTGGCTTGGAACTAGCACCAGTCTCCTCCTGCCTCAGTCTTCCCAATGTTCTAAGGTCTAGACACTGTGTGTGCACATATTCATGTGTTTGTGATGAAGACCATACATTGATGTTGCATGTCTTCCTCGATTGCTTTTCACCACCTGGCTGGACAGTAAGCCCTGGGACCTCCCTGTCTCTGCCTCCCCAGCACTGGGACTCAGGCATGTGCTGCCACACTTGGCTTTTTTATGTGGGTACTGGAGACAGAATTGAGGTTCTCATAGTTGGTGTGGCAAGCACTTTACAAGCTGACCATTTCCCCAGCCCAGAGGCCTAGACAGCCTTTAAAGGGTGTCAACACAGATACCCAGTGCCTGAGCAACAGGAGTTAATTGTGGAAAACCTCAGAACCTAGAATCAAACCGGCCTAGTTTTGAATCAATCCACCACCTAGATACTTGCTATATTATCTTGGCCAAGCAACTTAATTTTTTTTTGTGCTTCAACTTTCTCATGATACTAGTAAAATAAAGGTTGCAGGTGCTGCTAAGAGGTGAAATGGCTAACTAGCATGTGTGAGGGCCTAGATTTAATCTCCAGCATCTCTCTCTCTCTCTCTCTCTCTCTCTGTCACACACACACACACACACACACACACACACACACACACACACACACACACACACACACACCGTAAAGTAAGTCCTTATCCATGAGGGCTGTCACAATGATTGTCAAAAGAGACAATGTAAGTGACATATTAATTCTGCTCCCTTGTGAGTTCCAAACACTTGAAGGCAACCAAGAAAGATACTTAATTTCAGCAAAACACTGGGATTCTGTAGTCAAATGGCTAACACTTAAATCTCTAGGTCTATTACTTCATCGTTCTAAAACCTTCCCCAGCTGTGGAAAGGGAACGATAGTTCTATTTTGATTATGGAGTTATTACTAGGATGAAGTGAGATAATGCAAGGGTTTACTACAGTGCCCGGCCCCTAGAAAGTACACAATAAATACCAGCTGTTATTCATGTAGTCGCTAAACAAAATCATTGAGTACCCAATCCCAAGCTGTGTCCTGGGCTGAAACAAGCTTCACTGCCCTCAAGAAGCTCATAGTCTGGTTAGGGAGTCAGACACATAAACAACCAATTGTTCTCATGGTCAGCCACACACTGCAGCCTTTGATTCAGTCAATAGCAGCAGATCTGGGGCATCGTGGAACAAAGCTGGATATGTAAGGAACACTATGGGGAGGGGGCAGCGGTGAATGGACCCTTCTTTCCCCACAAATTGCCTACGAAAGTCTAGATAAACAGCCATGCAGACTTCCTCTGTGGCATTACTACAGGCTGAGCTGAAGGATACCTCTTTCCTATCTGTCTTCCCTGCTCTCACAGTGGCTGGGACCTTCTCATCACTCAGGTCACTGATCATCCCAGCATCTGTAATATCTGCTTTTGGAGCATTCTGTCCTTTTCCTCAGAACACCTATAACATTTTTAGTTACTCAAGTCCTTTTTGTTTTTGAGACCAGATCACATATTTAGACTGGCCTCAAACTCTCAACTCTCCTGTCTCAATCCACCCCCCACCCCGAAGATTACAGAAGTATATACCACTATATCAAGCCTCAATTACCAATTGTTTACAGGCTTCCAATCTCTCCCCTAGGCTATGAGGTTCTAGTATCCAAGAACCATTTGCTCAGACAATGTGTGCTGAGTACCTACCATGTGCCAAGCCCTGAATTAGGTACTTGCAATTCAGATGGGAGCAGAGATATGCTCAAGGAGTTTACAGTCTATATTCATTAAAAAGTTTTGAGTTGGATGTTTCTCCCAGTTCTGGCTGAGAACCCTATTCTGATTGGTCTGGTTACATATGGGTTCTTGTCTATTACTTAGAATGTTTAAAAAGCAAGACTCTAGAACACAGTGCAGGGGAACCCAGTGCCTCCTGGAGTCCTGGATACCCATGTCCATTGCCCAAAAGCTTATCCTAGGGCATACAGCACCACCACAGAGTCATTTCTGCAAGATCTTCCCTATGGAGCTGTGTTGGGCATTCTAGGTGTAAGCATGGTAGATATCAAGCCAGAGACATATTGGCTAGGTAGAGGGTGGGACAGAAAGTGTGGAGCAAAGTCCTCTTAGGTTCTGGAGAGATGAAATAACCACGCCTCAAAGCGCTCAGCCCTCCACAATTGCAATGTCCTGAGACTCCCAGGTGGTGGCTGCTCACAATCTGTGTTTCTCTATCACTGAGTCTGACTTTATCTGAGAGGCTGTTTCCTGTTACATTCTAGCCTGAGGTCTAGAGATGCTGAATTCAACTCTAGTTAAAAAAAAAAAAAAAAAAAAAAATATGCAGTAGCAACTCCCTAGAGAGGCCAAGGGCTGGAAGACAACAGCATTAGAAGGCTCCATGAAAAGGTTGCTTCCAATTCTTTATTAAACGAAGAAGGGAGTGTGCATATAAAATTAATGAAGCCTGGCATGGTGGCACACTCCTTTAATCCCAGCACTTGGGGGGCAGAGGCAGATGGATCAAGTCTGAGGCTAGCCTTATCTACAGATCAAGTTCCAGAACAGCCAGGGATACACAGAGGAACCCTGTCTCAACTCCTGCACCCCCAAACAAACAAATAAACAAAATTAATGAATAAATCCTTGCTTAACAGCAGGGAATAATGTCCTGAAAGTAGAATCAAAGACAAAGTCTCAAACCACAGAAACACATATTTAAGAAGGACTGACCAGGCACCTTCACTAAGCCAGGCTATTCTGGGTACAAAGAAATAAACAAATGTCTATGTGTTTAGTAAAATCTTGAGTTCTGTGATACTGGTCCTTATACAGCCTGCTTTGGCAGAAAATCGGGAAGCCCATAGGATTATCCAACAGGGATTTTTCTTGCCCCATCCCCAGCTCCCTACCCTTACCCTGAATCAGAAAAGACCAGAAGCAATAGTATGCATCAGGTGATTTCTGGAGGAGACAGGAGACGGGGAGGGGGGGGGAGAGATAAAGGCATGTCCATAAACTCTAAAGAGCGTACTAGGTTGAACAGAGGAAGGAAATCCACGGAACCAGACAACTAATAGCTGTGACCCCAATGACTCCCCCACTGACCTGCCAGAATTAATGATGCAAGCATCATGGGAGAACAATGTTTACAAGTAATCTATATTAGCTTGTCCTGTGAAAATGAAATGATTTTTTTCCATGCTAGGAATCAAACCCAGGACATCATGCATTCAGGGTAAACATTCCACCTAGTTGAGAAAAATGAACTTCTCTGAAAATCTCTTCATTCCATTTCCAAAGTCAGCCATAGGTTAAGAGAATTTTGTCCTTAGCATTAATCTCTGCTGACCCTCTTTGGGAAGATAGCAGGCATTATGTTGTTCTGGTATAAGAACTTTGCATATTTTAGATCAACATTCTAAATGCATCAATTACAGATGTATCTTGGAATAACCTCTATTTTAGAGAAAAACAGATATGTAAGAATAGTAGCTTTCCCAGAATCACTAGATCCTGAGACACACACACACACACACACACACACACACACACACACACACACACACACACCGAGTAGTAATAAAATTATTTATATGTAAGAAAACAGGGGCATTGGAATAGCAAAGTTTGATGCTAAATGTTGTGTGTGTGTGTGTGTGTGTGTGTGTGTGTGTGTGTGTGTGTGTTTTTATGTATGTGGGTTTGTGGAGTCAGTTATCTCCATCCATCTTTCTGTGGCTTCCAGAGACTGGACCCAGGTGTCAGGCTTGTGTAGCAAGCACCTTTGCCTGCTGGCCCATCCTGTCCTTTCATGTCATATTAATATGCTACTTTGTACCACCAAGTAGTACTTCTCATTTTGGATGCATATTGATAGGTCTGCCCTTCATTACCTGGCTCCTTTAGTGACTATAGCACACATTTTTTGAGATGGATGGTATAATATGACCAAGGAAGGGAGCATTTTACATCAAAGGTAATAAAAGTTAACTAGGGTGGCCAGCGTAGGCATGCTCCCTGAAAGCCTCCCTTGAAATCAGGCATGATAGTGTATGCCTGTAATCCCAATACTTATAACACCGGAGCAAGCAGATTGCAAATTCAGTGTTAGCCAGGGCTACACATAGTGAGATGCTCTCCACCAAAAGAGAAAGGCTGAGGGGCTGGAGAGATGGTTCAGCAGTTAAGATGCAGAACATCCAGGTTGGTTCCCAGCACACACATCAGGAGGCTCACAAATGCTGCAACTCCAGTTTCAGGAAATCCAACATCCTCTTCTGCCCCCTCACATACCTGCATGCATGTGGAACACAGGCAAACACTCACATGAAATAAGTATATCAGTAATATATATTATTAAGTCAAAATATTAAGTTGATTAATTGAAATTAATTGTGCTGAGACTATTCTAGATAAATATTTTTATTCATACATGTTTATAGTATGTATATTTATTTATACAGATTTAGTAACCCCTTATCCAAAATGCTTGAGACCAAATGTATTTTAGATTTCAGATTTTAGAATACTTGTATATGCATACTAAGACTCCTTGAGGATGGAGTAAACATGAAACTCTTTTATGTTTTATATCTTATATGCACTTACTAAAAGCAATTTTATATAATATTTTTAGTACCCATCACATGAGATCGGTGTAGACTTTCCCAGGTGTTATATTAGCACTCACAAAGTTTCAGATAAGACATCACACACTTTTGTCATAGGATACGAGGAAATCAAGTTGGCACTGACCAGGAAGCTTCCACTCCATTGGTTAGCTTTCATAATACCACAGGGTGCTATGCAGGCTGCTGCAGGGGAAACATCATCAACAGTCATACCCAGCAAGAATAGCTGGTGTGGCAAGATATGCCTGTGGGTACAATGATACTATAGAGGTAACCAATCATTTTCTAGTTGGAGTTAGGGCCCTCTCCACAGGAAATGCATGTCTGGAACTATAAATATGGCCAAGAACCCATAGTTGGAGAAGTCACTAGCTCCAAGGGTTTTTTTAATGGGGACAGCATTACACTGTCCTCTAATTCATATCTCTACCCCATAGAGATATGAATTACAAAAGCTTCTTTGTGCAGTGAGTAGTGGCTAACTCAGAAACCTACACTGGTCAAAGTGCAGAGATTACGTCTATGTGGAGTGTTTTCATCCCTCCCCTAATGCTCAGGAACATCATAGAAGAGGGGGTTAAAAGACTGTAAGACCCAGAAGTTAGAGAGTATCAAAGTGAACAGCGTCTTTCGGACATGACAGGCCTGATGCTCTCACTGACTCAGCAGCTGGGGGAGGCTACACAAGGCCTGGACAAGACCAAGCCAGTCACATTCCAAGAGTGAGGAGGGCTTCATGAGCCCCTACTCCTAGCTGAAAACTATTGTCATTTGGCGGGTCTTAGAGGAAGGAGAGCGATTTCCTTCAAGAGTATTGTCTCTAATAGGTCACCTATGGTCCAGTGGATGGCCCCATACCCAGCAATATATGGGCATCACAAACTGGACTTGGTGAATGACCGAGGGGGAAAAGAAGAGGACATAAAGTTGTGAGTGGGTGAGGAGATAGGGGCATATTCAGGGGAGTGAATATGATCAAAATACAATGTATGCATGTAAGAAATTCTCAAATGAAAATATTATGTATAATGTATATTTGTTTCTGATATGGAGAGCCAAGCTTGGTAGTGCATGCTTGTAATTCCAACACTTGAGAGTTGAAAACAAGAGGCTCAGAAGTTCAAGGCCATCCTGGGCTACACATTGTTTAAAGTCATTCTGGGCTACTCGAGACTGTCTTAAAACAGAAGCTTCAGGTATTAGAATAGTTCATATTTTGGATTTTCATATTTTGGATACTGGATACTAGAAGTTTAGCCTATATCAATACCTGATTGGGTTATAAAGCTTAATTATTTCAGAATGTAATTCTATTACATAGAACCGTGGCTGCTGAGCTCCATAAACCTTCTGTAGAAGGCACTAATGACAGCAAGTGCTTCCGGGGAGGAGGGAAATCTGTCTCCTGTCTGTCTATATGGAGATACATGGAGCTCACGGGAGCCAGACAAATGGAGCAGGATGAATAATCATCGATGAAGTTACAGCACTATCTGAATCATACATCTCCAGGATTCAGAAAGGCAAGGGCAGGGGGGGCGGCCAGAAAGGCCAGAACAGACCAAAGCTGTTCTATTTTACTGATGAAGGGAAAACTAAGGAAGAAAAGCCAGAACAATTTCTTGCTATAAAAGTAACACAGGATGGTCAATGCCTAAACCATCACAGGAGACTCAGGCCTACAGCCACTCCTGTGACAAAGGGGGCAGCACCTCCTAGGGCTCTCCAGCTGGGACTACTGTAGTTCTTAATCCCCAGATCCAGCACCTAGGGAAAGTGCAGGGATCCACAGAGCTCCCAGGAAAAGATGCATTATAGGAAGGAAAACAAAGCGAAGAGTAAATGGTGCTTGGGCATGTGTCATGTCACATGGGGACACGTTCTGAGAAATGTGTTGTTATGTGTTCCGCTCTTGTGTGAATACCACAGTGTACCCACACACACTGAGATAGCTACAATGATATCAGGTAACATAATCTTAGCGGACCATCATTATAAACATGGCCCATTGTTGACTTTTAGTCATGCAGAGCAGGATTATTCTCCAGTTTAGAACTAACTCAGAGCAGGAGGCCGTGGTACTATGGGGGAGCAGTGCATAGGTTCTGGGAGAAAAGGCTAGGAGAAGGAATATGTAAGAATCTGCAGAGGAGCCAGGATGAACCAGACTGAGGTCAATCTGGGAGCTGGGTGACTTCATGAGGCTTCAGATCTTTTAGTTTAGATTTTCCATATCCCGGTTCTTTTTCCTGGGAACAGTCAGGTATCCTTAAAGCCAAAATCAGTTCTGACTCTGTTCAGTGCATCTCACACTCTTTTGGTTATAGGTTTTATTATACCCAAATTAATTGATGCAAAATTACTTAATTTAGCATTTCCTAAAAACTAAACGTCTCACTTTCTTGTAGTAAACTGTAGCTTGTGTGTGTTCAATTCTCAGTGATTTGTTACTATCTCATCCTTGAGATTGGAGACAAAACCAGGCAGTCTGACACCAGGCTGACCCTGAGCAACATAGCTGCTCTGAGTCCTCAGGGTTCATCTTCAGGTGAGGGATGAAGGGATAACAAGATCTAGGCTCTGGTTACAGAGCATCTAGAACACCTGCTGTTAATAAAACACTGTCTGTCAAGGCCTTAGCCCTCCAACCCACCAAAGCAGAGGGAAGGGATGAGAGAGGAATTTTATGCCCTCTGATTTTCACCCCAGGGAATTACCACCCCCACATCCTACCCCAACTTCTAACTAGTAGAGAAGAGTACCAAATGACTCGGAGAATGCTGCTGCCATGGTGAGAGGAGTTGTATCAAGCTCTCCCAGCAAGGAACACTGGTCACTGGACAAGGGAGAAGGGTGAGAGAAAACCTGACCAAATGAGCTCCCTTCCCATCTTCATGGGGGCCTAACTGCCAGAGCAGCTTCTGTAAGATGTATGGGAGACCACAGCAGGGGAAAGAGTGGGGGAAAGGTAACCATAACAAAATAGAGATTTTGGCAAGGGGCTAAGGTTGTAGCTTGTTGGTGAAGTGTTTGCCCAGAATGGATGGAGCCTTGGCTCATCCTCAGCTGCAAAAGGCTAATAAATAGGGGAGGGTTTTTTATTTTTTAATTTTGTACTGGGGATGTAGCTCAGTAGTAGAGCTATAAGAGGAGGTAGAGTTCCAGCCCAAGATGCCAGGCTTCATTTGGCAGGGAGCATGATTGTGAGAGATAACTGGTTGTTCCCCAGTACTTCTTACTACTGATATCTCACCCCCTGTTTCCTTTCCATTGTTCCCCCTCCCTCCATTCTTTCCTTCTTCACCTGCTCTTCTTGATGTGTGCTTCTTTTTGGCATAGCACAATGCTTTACATTTTGTGCTCACCTAATAGCTACCTCACCTCTGCAATCAAAACCTTAGACCATTCATAGCCTTCATCCCTGACAATTCCTTGTACCCAGGCCTGATCTGGCTCAAGACAATCCTTACCTTGGAAATAAGAGCTACCAAATCCCCAGATGAGACAGCACCAGCTAGAGCAGGGATTTGTCTATCAAAGTGGGCAGTGTGATAAATGCAATTAGAGAGCTAAGGGCAGGCCTCACCGTAAACACTGAAAGACAGTTTCAATGAGGTAATAAGGAGAACTGAAGGCTAGATAAAGAGCTGGGAGAAGCAATAAATACAACGATAATGGGACATCAGAAGGGGGACCAAGCAGAGAGACTTTTGAGAACTGGCGAAGTGGACCCACTTCGCGACAGTGAGATGTCGCAACACTCGCCTGGTGGCTTCTTGGATCTGTGGAACCCACATGGCTGATGGAGAGAACTGACTCCTATCCTGAAAGTTCTTCTCCGGTCTCCACACATGCATGACACATGCATGCGCACACAAATAAAAAAAAACAGAGGAAGAAGAGGCTCAGTAAAATAAAATTTAGACAGAGGAGAAAGACAGTCTTGCTTATCAAGGAACTACTGGGGAAGCAGCATTATGCTTCACCTGTAAATACTTTCTAAATTGAACTCCAGAGTCCAGGGATCAAGGAGCCAAGACTGTGCAAGCATGAGGACCTGATTTCAAATCCTCAGAAGCCACATTTAAAACCAGGAGTGGGCTCATGCCTGTAATGTCAATAGTAGGGAGACAGACGGATCCCTAGGGATTGCTGGCCACATACATGCATGCACACATGTGCACACACACATATTCACAAACATATACAATGAAGAGGCATGAAGTGAAACAGAACTTTAAATTTAAGAGTAGGGGTGAAAGCCTAGAGACCAGCAAGGGGACCACTGTGGAATAAAGGTCATTCAGTGAGGACCAGCAAGTGTATCTCATGTCAACCTGGTAGAATTAGAGGCAGATTGTGAATTTAATTTTGGGAGATGAGCTATCAGAATCTGATGGATCAGATGAGGGACATGCTCAAGCAGTCAACCACACAGTGTGGAAATCAAGGCACAAAGACTGCGGCCCTGAGACTGAATGGGACTACTAACAGAGACTGGAAAGGCCAAGGTGCGGGCAGGCCCTGAAGTGGGTCAGAAGAGACAGGATCGGCAAAGAAGGCTGTGAAGATCATGACTGATCTGGTGAGATGGCTTGGTGAGCCGAGTTCAGTCCCACAGAAAATCAGGTCAAAGGGTCACACCTCGGGCATCAACTGAAGAAACGGGCCAAGAGAGGACAGGTGCTCAACTGCACTGAGTGCTTTTTGTACACCAAAGAGGACCAGAAACGTTGGCTGGATTTGCAACTAAAATCAGTAGTGACATTACAGGAATAGTTTCAGACTAGAAAGAGCCAAAAACCCACTGAATAATCTTAACTAAGAACAGGAGAAAATGGGTGGTTCTTATCAGGACTTATCAGGGGGGAAGAAGGAGAGTGGTGATAGGTGGGCAAAATGGGACAGCAAGAAGATTTCCCTGTGTGTCAGGGGGCAGGGCCTTGTGTAGACCAGCCTGGCCTCAAATTCTCTGTGCAGCCAAGTGTGATCTTGAACTTCTGATGCTCCTGCCTCAACAACTAGGATTAACAGGTGTGAGCCACCATACCTGGTGAGGATTTTTTTTAAGATGGAAAAATAATAGCATGCTTAAACAAAACAAAAAATTCGAAAGAGAATTATTGAAGCTTTTTTCTCCTTGGTAGAAGTAGTCAGGGGTATAGTGCACAATCATGGGGATAGCTTTTAGCCTCAGCTGCTAACTTACCCAGGCAAGTGAGTGCAAGGGTAGTGTCTGCGTGGACAGGGGCTTATGAGAAGCAGAAGTAGAGTTTTATTTCTGCAAAAGTTAATTTCTGAGTGATTCTCTCCACCAACTCAACACTAACACCACCAACACCTCCAGCAAAGTAGGGAACAATGCCAAGGCGGTGAAGGCTAGAGGGAAGAGAAACCGTTACACAGGATGATGGGAGAATGAATGGCTTAGGGCAGTATATTTACCAGGCAGTATTAAGTACATATTAGACACAGTCAAGAATTTGAATTTAAAAAACCAGTCAGCATGTTTTGTTTGCTTTGTTCTGATTATATCTGGATATATATGCAGGTGTAAAGGAGATAGAAATATATTTTAATTATACACCAGAGATGTATAAAAGAACCAAGGATGTATTTAGGTAAGGAAGCAAGGAAGGCAGGTCCTGAAAGGAGTCAGGACAACAAAAGGAAGGGAACACCCACAAACTACAACACTCCACTAGTCTGAAGAAAAGCTAGGTGAAGGTAGAAAGAAGAGTGGAAAAACAGGTGGAGAAAATGATCAAAAGTACAATGTGCAGAGCTGACGTCTCGTGTATGGAGGAGTTATAATCACTGGTGATGACGAAGCTTACAGTAGATTCTAGAGTAGGGCTGCTTAACAGTGACTTTGATGACGCTTGGGGCTGTCTTATGGACTCTAGGATGCTGAGTGGTGTCCCTGGAATCCAACCGCTACACCAGTTTCAGAGCACCTCCTAAGCAAAGACAACTAAAATGCCTCCATGTGTTGCTAACTAGTCTCTGAAGCCAAAACATCCCGTCATGGAAAACCACTGCTCTAGAGAACATCCAGGAAGTTGGTGAGGAAACAGCGAGAGTCAGGGTGATTGGGTAAGTTCTGGGGAAAGCAGGAGAGTCTGAAACTAAGGCCTTGAGGTTGTGACTCAATCAGTGCAGGATGCTAACAATTAAGAGGACTGGATGAGACGATCCAGTGACAAAAGACTTGAAATTGGGGCTTCTTAGCAAGAGGGCAGGAGAGTGGCCAGAAGGAGGTCATGGATTCCCAACTCCCTAATCAGTGGGAAGAGGGCTGGAAGAACAAGCAGCCCTGTGAGAAGACAGCAGAGAAGGGAGCATGCTTAGAGCAAAGCCAGGCTTCTGACCAGGAAGGAGAAAGTGATACTCTGAGAAGACGCTGAAGATGAAGATGATTGTGCTGATGTGAACTATTAACTCCAGAACACCAAGCTTAGAGACTACAGAAGAGTGAAGAAAGGACAAAATGAAGAAACACAAGATGCTTCACAGTCAACAGTGGGATCTTGTGTGGGTCCCAAAGGCATCATGGGACTGAGGTATCAGGGATTTAAAATAAGAGAAGGAAGCCTTTGTTATTTAAATTGTTAATTACATTTAATTTTGTAATCTCTCTCTCTCTCTCTCTCTCTCTCTCTCTCTCTCTCTCTCTCTCTCTCTCTCTCTCTCTCTGTGTGTGTGTGTGTGTGTGTGTGTGTGTGTGTGTGTGTGTGTGAACCTGGGCCATGGCACTCATGTGGAGGTCAGAGGAACAACTTGAGAGCGATGGTTTTCTTTCAGTCATGTGGGTTCCAGGGATCTAACTCAGGTTGTCAGTCAGAGGTTGTCAGCAAGTGACCCACTAAGCAATCTCACGTCCCATTGTGCTGACTAGTTTATGTCAACTTGATACAAGCTAAGAGGAGGGAACCTTAATTGAGAACTTGCCTCAATAAGACCAGGTTGTAGGCAAGCTTGCAGGGCACTTTCTTAATTAGTGACTGATGTGAGAGGACCCAGCCCTCATGCTGGTGGACCTGGGTTCTATGACAAAGCAGGCTGAGCAAGCCAGTAAGAAGTACTCCTTCATGGCCTCTGCTTCAGCTCCTTCCCAGTTTGAGTTCCTGCCTTGGCTTCCCGAAAAAGCCTGTGATTCTGGATACATAGGCCAAATAAACCTTTTGCTCCCAAAATTGCTTGTGGTCATGATGCTTCAACATAGCAATATTAACCCTGACTAAAACACCCACCTTTATTACTTTTGCAGGAACATGAACATTAAGTTAAGAGTCAGTTGGAAGTTTGACAGCTGCCACTAGGAATCACATCTACCCTACTGAGAACTAGTCTGGCCAGAGATTGGTAATCCTCTAAGCTTCCTCAGCTTTAACATTAGGAGATAAATAAAATAGGCAAGTCTATACAGAAGTGACAATGGGGTTTCCAAAAGTCCGAAAGGTAATGAAACCTTCAAGAACGATGACTCTTATGCGAGGTAAGTTCAAACAGGCCTTAAAACACATTGGGTCATTTAGAAAAATGCCTTTTTTTGGGGGGGGGTTGAGACAGTGTTTCCTGGCTGTAACAATCCTGGCTGTCCTGGAAATCAATTTGTAGCCCAGGCTGGCGTTGAACTCACTGATCCACCTGCCTCTGCCTCCCAAGTGCTGTGAGTAAAGGTGTGCACCACCACTGCCCAGCTAGAAAAATATCTTTTCACAAAAGGATGAAAACTGGGGGGCTGATCTTAAAGAGAGGACAAAAAAGAACAGAGTACAAAAAAAAAAAAAAAAATTCAGACAACCCGTACAGAGCTCCACACTCTGTGGAAGAACTAGAAAGCAGGTTCCCAGAGGGACAAACAATCCCACCATGCTCAAAAGGCTCTAGGAAGAAACCTAGGACTAGCGATCCCAGGGTGTGAGCCAACTAAGCTACAAAGTGGCAAAGAACTCCATCAAGATATGGAACTAGGGGCTGGAGGGGGGACCCCGAGCTTAACAATGAATGCTTCCTGATCTTTCAGAGGACCCGAGCTTGAGTCCCAGCATCCACATTGGGAGGCTCACAACTTCCTGTAACTCCATCTGCAGGGAACCTGACACCCTCTTCTACCTCCGAAGGCACCCACACAAATAATAGTCAAATAAAAACCAAACATTTTTAAAAAGTGTTGAACTAGTGCTAAATAAGATCAGCCATTTGTATTCTTTCTTTGTGGGCACTTCAGAAAAATTATAAAAAAAAAAATACAGAGTCAAATGTAAGCACTCTAGAGGCATATACATAAAAGTAAGAGATCCTCTTTACTTTCAACCTGCTCTTCTGCCTATACTTGAGAAGAGACTCCTATGAACAACTTGATGTGGACCTTCTTAGACTTTTTCTATCTCATATAAACGGACCCAGGTGTCCTCCAAGGCTCAGGGAAAGGGAGCATGGTGGAAGCAGAGGCAGAAAGAATGTAAGAGATAAGGAGAGGGTGAATGCTGTGAAACACCGTCTTCTGGACAGGACATTGCCATTGTACCCATAAACTCACAGCAGCTGTGGTTACCTACAAAGACCTGGATAAGATGTGGTCCACCAATATTTCATCATGGATGGGGAAGGACTCACAAGCCCCCCCCTCCCTGAGGAAGCTGGTTATTAGCAAGTAATGGTTGCTAGGGAAGAGGAAATCATTTTCTTCAGTGGTGTAGCCACCCATGCTGCAGTAATACCATCCACCCGTGTTTATGCAAGCAATCCTAATTAAACTAAGTGGATCACAAACAAGACACAATACAACAAAACACAAGGATGGGAAAGCATGAGGGACACTGGTGGGGGAGGAGGACAATGACAGTAGGATGGGGGATGAGAGAGTGTAACAGGAGAAAATGACCCAAATAGATGACATACATGTATAAAAAATACAAAATCAATCCACAGGCAATGATCCCCAAATGGGATAATAATATATATTCATCCTTTTTGTTTTGTTTTGTTTTTTTCTTCCCTCTTTTGGAAACAGGGTATTATTATATAGCTAAGGCTAGGCTTGGACTTGAATTGATACTTCTGTCTCAGCCTCCTGGGGGCTGGGATTATAGGCATGTAACCTGATATTTTGTTTTACATTATGTCTATTATTTTGCATCTTTACAATATATAATAGACATATTTTGGAAGTGTATTTAGGCTTATCTTTTCTTCAATGGCTCTACTGCATTCTGTTGCATAGATAAACTATGATTTACTCATATTTTCTTTTCTCCTTGTAGTTGTTATTGTTTTGAGACAGGGTCTTGCTATGTAGCCTTGGCTTTCCTGCAACTCTGTAGACTAGTCTGACCTCAAATTTGCACTGATCCTCTTGCGTCTGGCTCCTGATTGCTGGAGTAATAGGTGTATGCCACTACACCGAGCTACTTTCCATATTTCTAATTTTCTGTATTGTAAACACTGCTGTGTTTGTATGTATGCATGTGTGAGTGCACACGTGTGTGTGCATGTAGAGGCCAGCCCCAGTGTCTTCTCAATTGCTCTCCCCCTTACTTTCTGAAGTAGACTCTCTTACTGACCTTGAGGCTCATCTGTTGGTGAGGCTGGCTGGCTAGCAAGCCCCAGGGATCCTCCTGTCTCGCCTCCTCAGCCCTGGGGATGACAGGTGCACCCAGCTTTTCTGAGGCCATTGGAGGCTGAACTCAGGTCCTCATCTTGCATAGAAAGCACTTTACTGACTGAGCCAACTCCCCAGCCCCAGCATCACTACTTTGAAAATGCTTAATCAGAATCTTTGCACATAAATAACTCTTCAGACTACATTCCTACCTGCTAGACTAAAGGACATATCTGATGCTGTCATCTCCCACACAAAAGCTATCAATTTACCTTCCTACCAAAGTACAGAGTATCCAATCCCACTCTCTTGCCAAAGCCATAACAATCTTAGTGTCTGCTAACTGATAAAAGGGAATTTCACTCTTGCTTCAATGTGAGCATTGCTTGTTTTTGGTGAATAAGAAATATGTCTGTCTACGAATACTAAAAATAAATTTCAAATTCATGGTATGCATAAAACAATGAAACCAGAAGATAACATTTTCACTAAGTGCTCTCTAAAAGGAAGGAAGCTTGGGAACAGTGTGTCACAAACAAAGCTATTACTTTTGAATGCTTATAATGTTCAAATGCCAATAAGAGTACTTCTATCTAGTCTCTTATTAAACTCTCACAACTCTATAGAGAGCTGCACTGGTTTGAAAGAAAATGGCACCCAAAGGGACTGGCACTATTAGGAGGTGTGGCTTTAATGCAGTGGGTGTGGCCTTGTTGGAGGAAGTGTGTCACTGTGGAGGTGAACTTTGAGGTCTCATGTATGCTGAAGCCACACCCAGTGTTTCAGACCACTTCCTGTTGCTTGTGAGTCAAGATGTAAGAACTCTCAGCTCCTTCTCTAGCACCATTGTCTGCCTGCAGGTTGCCATGCTTCCTACTATGACAATAATGGACTGAACCTCTGAACTGGAAGTGAGCCACCTCAATTAAATGTTTTCCATTATGAGTTGCTGTGGCCATGGTGTCTCTTCACAGCAATAGAAACCCTAACTAAGACAAGAACCTTAGTCTTATTGCACAAAAAGAAACTGAAACCATACAGATTAATTTTTTCAAAGTCACACAGGAATAGAGGCAGGTTTGAATAGAGGCAGATCATCTGACTTTGAAGACCCCATTTAAACAGATTAAGTAACCAGCTCACCCCAAGTAGAACAAGTGAGTAGTATGGTCAGACTTCAAACCCAGAGCTGCTTAACTCTATAGCACTTGTAGGTGACTTGTTTGTTTTATATAATTTATACCATCTGTATAAATAATATGATAACAGTATGGAGAAGATTTTCTCACTATCCAAACATGTTTTAGATTATAGTTTTGGTGTTTTGGATTTTTTTTTGGCATTGCCTTGACAAACTGACAACCACTGCACTGTGTCATTCCAGGAGCATCATGTTTGTGCGAATAGTACACATGGTACTCAACATGCGTGACTACAGGAAAGGGAAAATTTCTGCCTATTGGCTGCCAAGGTTAAGGGGAAACACAGTGTCCCCTGGTGGTTGAGAATGGTATTGCATTTTGCAAGAGTCTAGCTAGAAGTCCAGAATTGAGAGTACTGGAGTACACCAAGCACCATTGCCTTCTCTACCCTGGGTGTTCCTATGAGTGAGTATGTAACATCTCCCAAGACTGCTCAACAGACACAATGCACAGACACTCAGGTCCAAGAACAACACACCTACCCAGTAAAGGATGACTGGACAGAAGAGTGATTTGTATCATAAGAGAAAGGGAAATATACAGAAATAGACTCAAGACTAGATCATCAGTTCTGGAAACTTCTGCGCAATCTTCCAATGCCACCCCCTTAAAAAAAAGCACTAGAAAATTAGGAAAACCTTGAAAATGTTCTCAAGGGAGAAAATGATGCTAAAAGAAACCCAGATGTGGTAAGTATAAAATGAATGGAATTTTGGATTCATTCCTACTGTCAGCCTCTCTTAGAATTGAGGCAAAGGCAATTGCAGACTTGGGAAGAAAGGCTTAACTTGACCAAATTAAAATGGCCTAAAGCCATGAAGAGACCATGGGTAAAAGAGAAACACACATCAGCAAGTAGAAGACAGACGAAAGTTAGTGCATGACTGAAGGATGTGGAGAAGCTGCAGCCACAGCTAACATGATCCCTGCTGAGTGCTGATCTCCACTGATTGAGGAGATACTCTAGCTAATCACATTTTCTACTTTAATGTTTACCATTTGTTTCTTATATAGATTACCAATTTTCAAAGAATTAGAAGGTACATTATAAAATAAAAATAACACGAAAATATAAGCCTTTGCATTATCTTCCAAAAAACATGGGGAGTTCATCAAAAGTGCCACTCATCACTGTTGTCTAAGGGTTGTGCAGAATCTGGTCTCAGTTACTGAGCTGTCAAAAGAGCTGGCAAAGAAGAAATACCTAGACAGACTTAGATGGTACCAAGTAAGGAAATTATGATGCTCAAACCAACAAAGCTATTCTTTGTTGTTCAAACAATTTAGTACTGTTACAAACACAGTAAATAACAGCAGTGGGAAAGAGGAAATGCCACATTTTAAGATTCAGTTCAATGAGAGAAAGGACCTTTGCGTTGGTCATTACCCAACCACTGTTTTCAGAACACTGACTGGATCATAGTAGGTACTCAGAAGTCTTGGCTTTGCAGAAGGAATGTGTGTTCCTGCTTAATATGAGACCCCTTTCTTTAAACACATTCCCTGTAATAAGGATGAATGATGTAGCTAATATAGTTTTTTTTTCCCTTAATTGAAGATATTCTCATACTTCAGGGTCCAGCTCAAATTTCACTTCCTCAAAGTCTTCCCACATCTCTTCCTACTGCCCACAGCCCTGCCTCTCTCAAAATGTCAGAACTAAACCTTCTTAATTCTTTATTCTTCTTTATTCTCTATAGCATACTACTGGGTCTTGCCATATCTATCTTGTTACTGTTTGGGACTATATATATCTATAATTAAATTACTCAGGCTGGCCTTGAAGTCACTCTGTAGCCCAAGCAGCCATCGGACCATAATTTTCCTGCCTGAGATTCCTGAGTAGCAAAGATTACAAAGCCCACATCACCAGGCCTGGCTCATTTATTCTATGTTAAGCTATAATGTTTACTTCTCTGGCCCTTCTACAGAGGGCACTGTTCTAATGTAACATATTCCTGTTCAATAACATCATCGTCATCTCCTATTCTTCCTCCCTCTTTTTGTTTGCTGATAGTCTCTTATGTAGCCCAGGTTGACTTGGAACTCATGATCTTCTTGCCTTAGTCTTCCAAGGGCTAGGATTAGCATCATGCCCAGTACAAACCTCCACTGTCCAACAGAACAAATGCTTAAATGTCTGCTAGTTTTCATAAACTAGAAATATATTCTTGGTGTCCAATAAGATACCAGCATAAGCCAGGAGGTGATGGTATACACCTTTAATCCCAGCACTCGAGCAGAGGCGGGTGAATCTCTGTGAATTTGAGGTCAGCCTGGTCTACAAAAGTGAATTCCAGAACAGCCAGGACTGTTACACAGAGAAACTTTGTCTCGAAAAACCAAAACCAAACCAAACCAAAATCAGCATATATTAGACGCTTACAAGTGTTCATTATATAAATGAATTGAAAGAAAGGTAATTCCAATTCAGCTTAAGTGCTACAATTCCAGGGCTGCAAGACATGATACCTCGAATATAGAAAAATAATCTCTCTCTGTCCCTTGTTTCTAAGCAGACGGTCTTAGTTTATCTATAGCTGTGATAAAGTACCAGGACCAAAAACAACTGGGAAAGGAAAGGGTTGATTTCATCTTACAACTCTCAGGTAACACTCCAGATCATTGAGAGGAGCAGGGCAAGAGCTCAAGGCAGGAAACCAAGCAGGAACTGAAGGAGAAGCCAAGGTGAAGTGCTGCTCACCAGCTTTTGCTCCCCAGGGGTTTGCTCAGCTTATGTTCTTCCTCTTCTTTTTTTCACACGTCAATCCCAGTTCTCTCTCCCTTCCCTCCTCCCCTGCCCCCCCATTCCTTATCCCACCCCCTTACTGCTTCTCGGGGAAGGTAAGTCCTTCCATGGGGAGTCTTCAAAGTCTGTCATATCATTTGGGGCAGAGCCTAGTCCCTTCCCCACGTGTCTAGGCTGAGAGAGTAGCCCTCTATGTGGAATGGACTCACAAAGTCCATTCGCATACTAGGGATAAATACTGATCCACTACCAGAGTCCCCATAGATTGCCCAGGCCTCCTAACTGACACCTATGTTCAGGGGGTCTATGAGCTCTCCTTTGTTCAGGTCAGCTGTTTCTGTGGGTTTATCCAGCCTGATCTTGACCCCTTCCCTCATCACTCCTCCCTCTCTGCAACTGGATTCCAGGAGTTGGACTCAGTGTTCAGCTGTGGGTGTCTGCTTCTCTTTCCATCACCAGCTTGTGTTCTTACAGCATCAGAACAACCAGCCCAGGGTGGCACCATCCAGGGTGTGCTAGTCCCTCCCACATCAATTAGCAATCAAGAAAACGTATCATAAGTCAATCTGGTAGGGGCATTTTCTCAACTGAGGTTCTCTCTTCCAAAATGACTCCAGCTGTGTCAAGTTGACACAAAGCAGATCAGGCCTTGCCTAGATCCTGTCCCCAATGTTGAACACTGGCACCAAAGCTGTACAGATAAGTTTGAGGGAGTTCCAGCAGAAGAAACATAAGCAAGGCTGGTGAGATGGCTTAGTAGTTAAAATGCTAGAGTGAGGACCAGAGTTCAGATCCTGAGAACCCAAACAAATGTCAGGTGGATGTGGTGGCCTGCCTGTAATTCCAGCTTCCAAAGGCAAGGACAAAGAATCCACAGTATAAGCTCAAGCTCATTAGTGAGACTAGCCACGTTGGTGAGCTCTGGGTTTGACTGAGAGACCTCTGCCTCAGTAAGGTGAAAGATCAATGAAGAACAAATTCCAACATCAACTGCAGGCCACACACACACACTTGCATGTGCACACACTCATGTGTTGCCCACACATGCAAATATGCATGCACATACATGCAATACACACACACACACACACACACACACACACACACACACACACACACACACACACACGAGTACCACATAACTGACGTGGGCTGGAAGAAAAAGGGGTAGAAAAAGGAGAGCTCAGGTGCTCATGCTAGGCAGATGTGTTAAGTGACATCTGAAACTAGACATGATAACCTTCTGCTAGCACTGGGAGAGGGTAAACAACTGAAAGGGAGGAATTGTTTAGCCTGGCCCAACAAGCTCAAAGCAGGAGAAAGATTGAAGCCAGAAAGAGATCAAAGCCCTATGACAGGAGGGTGAAGTAAAAGGGACATTGCTCTCTTTGGACTGAGAAAACAACCCCATACGCATTTTCATAGGCATCAACAAGTGTTACTATCTTCAGTAGGAAGCACAAAGGAGATCTACACACAGATGGACCATTAAAGCTTGAATAATTGAAGCTTAATGTAAACAGCCTTTGCTTAGAATAGGAAGTCCTTTACCCATTATACAAAACATAGCCTCACATCCAGTATTATTAAAGTGGTTGTCCAAAAGCCCACTGATTATGACTGCTCTAGGAGTGACCGTACCTTCAAGAGATGATGAGGAAAGAAAAAAACAGAGTCAGCGAAGCCATGGAATCTCCCAACCTCACATGTGTGCAAACTAGCAAAATCTTCCAGATGTGTTCTGACTATCCCCCACTGCCCCTCAAACTGGAGTTTGTAGAACACATACTTACTTCTTCCTATTTTCTGTTTCAATTAAGTGTGCCTGCCTACCTTCTGGTAGGATCTAGAGGACCTCAGTGATTCCTATGACACTGACAGTGATTGTAATAAGGAACAAATGGCATTCTTCTCCAGTGCTTTGTAATCTGCTTGAGAGATATTAAAAAAAAGTATATGAAAACCTTAAGAAAATAATGAAAAAAATACAATACAGGGGAAAATATGATAAACTATGGAATTGCTGTGAAATATGGGGAAGGTAAAACTGAGGCGGGCTTTCCACCTCAAAGGAGCTTCCCAGAGAAGAAAGGCAAACATTAATTAGCTGAAAACATTTAAGATGTATGCTGTCAAAATTGCTTGTTCAACAGATGAATTAAACAAAAGCCAGGGATCTTAATTAATATATCCAAGTGACAAAGAAAGAAAAAAAGAAAGAAAGAACTAAAATACAAACCAAAGTGTTTCGGCTTCAAATCTAGAGCAGATGCTAGGCATTGGTGAAAAGAAGCAAGAAATGTAAGGTAGGATAGGAGGTGGAGTTGGCTGGATAGAGGGGGTAACTACAGAATAATGAGGAACAAGCAGCCCCTTCTCCCAAATAATCTTAGTGGCTCCTTCTCTTCAGGAATACCTGCCACATCTTGAGTCAGCCAGAGGGGCCCTAGAGCACTTCTGTATTCCTCGGCAATGTGCCCAGCTCTAGGACATGCTTCCCTCTTTGAGGATGCCATCCTCATTCCCAGATGCCTTACTGGTCCTCAGGGCCCTTGAAGCATCACGTTTCACATATGGCACAGCTAACTGAAGTCACTCAACATATGAACTGGCTCTGCTCACAACTCCACCCTCCTCTCTTGCTCCCACCAATGCTAAGGAAACCAGATGAATAAATGGTTAACAGAGGGGAAAAAAATCCCACCCAGACCACTTGAAACGCGGCTAGTCTGGCTGGGCTTCCAGTCTGCTCAGCGACTGCTCCATGCTGCTATTTATAGTCTCTGGGTGCCCAGCCCAGCTTCCAGGTCACTAATTGTGGCCCAACCCTGAGCCAACTCCACACCTCCTCCTCTGCCCTGCAACATAAGGAACAAGAAGCAAATCCAGCTTTGTCTAGCTGAGAACAGCCAGGGGTGAGACCTGAACCCAAGACCAGCTTATAAATGCCTTGCAGAAGGTATCAAAGTTGTCTAAGGTCTGCTGCCCTTGTACTGCATGTGCTGCAGTGCTGGAACTGTCTCACCCTCTAATGGGCAGAGTCTCACCCTCTAATGGGCAGAGTCTCACCCTCTAATGGGCATCTCTCCTGAATTCTCTAAGTTCATCTACAGTAAATCCAGAGTCCAGCCCATCACCATACTAGAGAGGGAAGATGAGGACTTGACTAAATGTCTAAGCATTCACAGAGCTACATGCCTCTTCCTGAGTCCGTTGGCTTATTCGCTGTTCCAGTTGTCCACAAGAAAAGCAATTAGAGAGGAGGCATGCTCAGAATTAGACTTCTCACAAATGCTTCTTTAGCACCTACAGAATGCATTTAAATCTTCAACATTCTTAGTTTCAGATAGAGACCCTGAGAGGATGAGTTTTCTGAAAATGTTGTGAATAATCCCTTCTGACTTCAAGATGCTATTATTTGAGTATTATCCTATGATAACATACTTTCCCCATAGGTGCAGAATACTAAAATGGGAAATGACTATTTTTGGGCATATGAGGCTATGTGAAGTTATTCTTAGAGCAGAAAAGGTCTTATATTATCTATATCTGTATCTGTATTTATATCTATATTTATATCTATATCTAGCTAATGCCCATATACAGAGAGGCAAAAGTGAGCCCAAAGACTCACTAAGGCTTTTTGTGCTAGATCTGTGTCTGAACTGCACTGGAAAGCCATCATTGGATCTCAGCCTCCACCATTTCTATATCTGAACCTTTGGTCCCATCCATCCCAAGTCAATTGTTGTCAATGATGTTCATATTCAGAACAAAGGACAGGGACTAGAGATGAAGAAAATGTAGAACAACAATATGATGTCCCCCTTTCTTCCAAAAATATGGTCACCATTCTTCCCAGACAGTGCACGTCTCCTCCCTCTGTGCCCTTGACTTAGACCACTCAAGACTACACACCCTGATGCCAGTCATCTTCTCATCTGGGGTTCCATTTAGCCATTGGTTTGTATGCCAGGGATTCGAGTTATTCTGAAGGGCCAGAATGTTGCTGCGCTGCCTCATCATCACCCACAAATACCCATTTCCAGCCCCAAATCTTTCCTCCCAAGACCACAAGGGGGAAAAGTTTCCAAATTAAAAACCTAAAACTGGCAACAAAGGTGCCCCATGGCAGTAACCTTTAAAACTGGCCATTAAAGTTTATAAGTCAGACGGGCACCAAGTGAATGATCAAGAAGAGAAAAACAGCCCCCTCCCTTCAGGACCCAGAGCCACAGCCTCCCACCACACAGCTGATGTCACAAGACGCACTTGCAGCCATCAAGGGCTCTCTGTGTCCCAACTACATTGATCACGATATAGGTAGCCTCTGTGTGTCTGGCTACCTAGAATGGGAAGAAGAGGAACAAAGAGTCATGGTTTGGGGTATGCATGAAGTAGAGAAAGAAAGGCAGAAAAGGGGAAGAAATACCCAAGATCCCTTCCTAGTAGAAAGACTGCCTGAGAGTCACAGGCCAGGGGGAATGGACCTCATCAGACTCCTAGGACAGAAGTTCTCAACTTTTCTTTCCTCCCAATGCACATGAGGTAGAGCACAGATTTCCACCAGTTACTATGATTCATTCTTCAGTGACCCTTAATTGTCCTAGGACAAGGGGGTGCATGTCAGAGTTGTTTTGATGAAAGTCTGAGTAGCTTAGAAAGCCTTCTAAATCATTATGACCACCTTCTTTGTGAGGTGTGTACCCTAGGAAGAACCATGGATTTGGGGTTACTACTTCTTTCTTCCCTCCCTTCCACATGAAAGATGTATTCAATAAATACACCCAGAGAGCTTGTGTACCAGGCATTGTTCTAGGGGCACCGGGAGCAGGTCTGAACACACAGACCCAAATTCCTGCTCTCACTGAGAATCTGAGCCCACCAGAGAAAAAGAAGCAATACACTAAAAAAGCAACATCTGCAGAATATGGGCCCCAGTAAATGCTAAGAGAAAACAAACAAACAAACAAACAAACAAAAGGGAGGGAAAGAGTTGAGAGCACAGTGTTGAATGTCATTAAAGCATTCAAGAGGCTAAGACAGGAGCAATGCAAGGTTAAGGACAACTCAGGCCACAATCTCTCCAACACAATGCTAGTTGGGGTTGGGATGGAGGGGAGGCTGAAACTGTAGATTAGGTGCTCAATTAGAAGGTAACACTTAAGAAAAGATCTAAAGAAAGAAAAAGAAGCATGGGCAAGATGGGTCAGCAGTTAAGGGCACCTGCCACCTACCAAGCCTGCACACCTGAGTTCAATCCCAGGATCTACATGATGGAAGGAGAGAATTGACTCACCGTCCTCTCACCTCCAAACATGTTCTGATGAGTGTTTGCCCCAACCCCCAGCACACACACACACACACACACACACACACACACACACACACACACAAGAGAGAGAGAGAGAGAGAGAGAGAGAGAGAGAGAGAGAGAGAGAATGAGAATGAATAAATAAAAATGTGACTTAAAAGAGAAAATGAACTATGCATATATCTGAAGAAAGAATTTTCAGTAATGGCAAGAGCAAATGACCAGGTTTGAGATTGAAGCACATATCTAGTATATCACTAGACATGTTAGTATAAGGAGGTGGCCACAGAGCTGAGCCTATGTAGCACTGACCAACACAGGGTTCCTCCTCTATCTTGGATCTTTAAGGGAGTTACGGGTTAACGGCCTGTTGAACTAAATCATCCAGGCCAGGGGCATACTAACATGCAGAAAAACTTAAATAGCTTGGTGGAAGAGCAGATGAGTGGGTAAGGTGAGCTTAATATTGAACTCAAAGAGATTCACCTGCCTCTGCATTCCAAGTGCTGGGATTAAAGGCTGTGCCACTACCACCCAAATAGGACTTCTTTAAATATCTTCAAGTTTCCTTAACCAGAATCTCATCTATCCTCACAAAATCTGTATAAGAAACAGAAGCTATATCCCTTAGTCAAGAACTAGCAAGGAGAAAAAGGATCATTTACTCAAGGCTCAAGAAGCACTTACCAAAGTTAAAATTCAAGTTTCCTAAGAAAGGGTTAACACTCCTTAGAAAGCAAAATAGTGGTGCAGCTTTTGAAAAAGAGAGGCCAGTTCTCTCAAATCTCACATTCTAGAAACTCCCCTGCAAGGAAAGATATGGTGATGATATCAGGGTCATAGAAGACCAAACAGTACCTTCTGTCTTCTCACCCCCCAAAAGCCTAGGTCCACTGTCCTTTATCTAGCTCCCTTCAGCTTAATGTCTTTGGGAGACAGAAGCTTCAGTAGCAAGGGGCAGAAGGCTCTGAAGACCAGAACTAAATCTGTAACATAAATCTACAAACACACACACACACACACACACACACACACACACACACACACACACACACACGGGGCAGGCAGGGAGTTTGTGCATGCATGCACAAGCGTGTACAGTCAGTGGCAAGGAAAGGAAAGCACACATACAACACAGCACAGCAGGGCAGCTGCAGAAAACAACTGCTTGTTAAGTTAAAATTAAACTCTGCACAAATATTGACCTTTGGAGGGGACAGAAACCCGTCCCATATTTACCAGCTTTATAAATGGGATTGACCACAGCTACCCCACGTGCTTGGCCAGCATGATGGCAGGATGGGGTGAGGCCCCACTTTGGGGGAGGTGGGAGAGGAACAAGAGGAACAGAATACATTTTAAATACTTTCTGAAATGTACTCACTCTTGGTAAGTCAAAGTTCCAAAGCCTTACAGTGGAATTTCTAGGAAAGCAAATAAAAGAGTCTCAGCAAGTGGGGATAGGTGTCAGAGAAATAGGAATACAGAAGAAAAGGGAAATACCTAAAAGGCAAAATGCTAAGAAGAATGGGATGCAGAATACATTAAAGCAGAATGCAGAGAACACTAAGAACTTACCCTTTTGAACCCTGGCCCTTGGTCAAACAAAAGTCATAAGGTAGACCAGCTGACCAATTTAAGTAACCTAGGAGAACAACGTGAACTGGCCTGGTTTGAGTTTTGGCTGTGCTGCTTAGTGGATATGTAACCTGGGGAACTCAATCACTCCCAGTTTCCTCATCTATAAAATAGAAATACTAATAAGAATGTTGCTCTAATTCACAAAAACTAAAATCAAAAGAAAGCAACATGAGTGAGAGTGCCTTGCCAACTGTAAAGACCACACAGATATCAATCATTTTATTCATTCTGTGCTAGCTAATCTTAATATTCCAAACTCATGGGCAAACTAAAATCTCCCTTGGGCAAAGTCATGGGCTAGAAAGGAGAGCTTTCTCTGCCCTGAACTGTTTGAAGGCTCCTCCCTTGCAGTAAGGTAGTAGGAAGCTGGCCTGATGAAATAGAGGCTCATGACCAATCCAGACTTGGGTTGGACATGAAGGAGGAGAAAGGACTCATGATGAGATCCTGCTTCCCTGAAAGTTGAATTCAGGCAACCCAAGGTTTTACAGGAACAAACATCAGAGATGCTAGGAAAATTAGTTCTGTTCTGAGTCTCTGCCTTCTCCCTCTTTTATGCTCTCCTATATGATCATGATCTACATTGCATAGCAAGATGCATAAAAATCTAGATTCACTTCCATGTGGAATCACCCCACAGGCTCATAGTTAAAAGTTTGGCCCCCTGTCAGGTGGTGGTGGCACATGCCTCTAATCCCAGCAGAGGCAGGTGGAGTTTGAGGACAGCCTTGTCTACAGAGGTAGTTCTGGGACAGCCAGGGATACACAAAGATACCCTGTCTCAGGGGAGTGGGGGTGGGGTGGGAGGGTGGGGGTGTTTGGTTCCCAATCAATCAAGGCTGTGGGAGAAGTAATAGGCCTATGAGGCTCTGACCTTATCAATAAACTCCTAACTTGATGGTGCTATTGGTAAGTGACAAAAACCTTAGGCAGTGGGACCTAGTTAAAGGGAACGGGGCTTTGGCAGCACACTTTTAGAGACTGTATCTTGTCACCAGGCCCCACTCATTCTACTCTCTCTGCCTTGCAGACAACAGGAAATGAGCATCTTTGCTTTGCCCCTTGTTCCTCACCATGATGTTCTACCTCACTAACAACCCAGGAACCCAGCCATGTCTACAACTGAAGCCTCTGAAACCCTGAGCCTAAATACCCTTTTTCACCTTTAAGTTCTTTTTCTCACATATCTCTGTCTTGGTAATGGAAAGCAGACTAAGATACCAATTAAAATTCAGAAAGTGTTGCAAATAAAACGTATGTAGAGGTTTCCTCCCCAAAATTAGATGCCAACCTTTGCATGATGTTCTTGTGCCTATATGTGGTATACTGATCACACTATACATCTTAAAACTATGGAGTAGACAAGCAGCTACTATTTATGCATCTGAAAAAGGTGGTAACTCAATTAAAGTTCTCTACTTTCCTGGTGCCAAGCTAATATAAACTACTAGTGTCTTTTGACTCTGCTTTGCTCATTCAATGTTTTACCTTAATATATTACAGTTTATATTGTTGAACGTGTGTCATAAAACACAATGTACAGCAGAGCCATGTCAGCAATTCGGGAAGAATTCCCAACGTTGCAGTCTCTGTGGTCACACAGCAGGAAGATGTTTTTGCATTCACTGCACCAAATATGTGCTGAAGCACAGACTCAAAACAAATTGGGGAGGGACAGATGAACAGGGATGGACAGAGGTGGATGGGGAACTAAGCTGCAGGTGGAGGAGTGTCTCCCTTAGATACTGATCCAAAAACTTACATCAAAACTCTAAACCTTAGCAATTTCTATAGCCCTCCTGCCATGGCTTTGTCCTCAATGGGCTCGAGAAACACACTAAGCCACTCACAGAAGAGTCCTTTCTTCACACTCATCTTTCTCATGGACAAATGGCTTGCCTAGGTAGTCTGTCTTCTACAGAAATGTAGAGACAAAGAGCTAGCTGGCTTTCCCTAGATAAGCCTACAATTCTGGTTGAGTCCATTAGACTATAGCCAGAATGGATATTGTTTTAAAAGTGTTTCATACTTGTAGAAAAAGGGAAGGAAGAGTTCCATAATTACAATTGCCATCCATTTAAACACACACACACACACACACACACACTTTTTTTTTTTTCTTAGTGCTCAGGCTCCCAGGAGAAGCCCCAGATAGAACTTGGTCTACCATTCTCCAGATTCTTCCTCCCACAATATTCTCACCCCCACCCCCCAATCAATAACTCTGGCAGGGAAGTTCTAGGGAGAAGAGCGGAGCAGAGACGGGAAACAAGCATCATATAAAGCAAAACATTCTTTATAAGAAATCTAGGGTTTTGCACAAACTAGGAAAAGTTGTGAAAAGAACAAAAGGCCCACAATAAGACAAATGATTATCATCCCACCGAAGACATGGCACATCCATTTGTTTACAAGGGTTTCCCAATTCTACCCACAGCCCCATCTGCGACCCTCCTGACATTTCCCAGGCTAATTCAAGCCACCCAACTTTAACAGTTTTGAAAACTACAAGCCCACATAAGATTTACAGTTAAGTAAATTTATTTTCAGTGATCTGTGTTCCCCTGGATGAGTGGTAGATTGATCCCTGAGCAGATCATGTGACATTAGAACTGATTCCTATTTAGAATGTCTTATTCAAAGTAAGCAAAATATTATTCCTGGAAGCTTTTGAGCAAAGGGTACTTTAACACAGAAGATAATATCGATGTAAGTACTCTATAGGTCAATAAGACACAAAAGGATTATCTACAGGTATGAGAAATAGAAAAGGAAGGAAGACAGGTTCCTGGGAAAGTGAACAGACGTGGCCCAACAAGAAGAAGAGTCTTAACATGAAAACTGGATGAGAGAGAGAGAGAGAGAGAGAGAGAGAGAGAGAGAGAGAGAGAGAGAGAGAGAGAGAGAGACTCACAGCTAGATGTAGTAGCATACAACTTTAATCCCAGCACTAGGGAGGCAGAGGTGGGTAGATCTCTGTGAGTTTAAGGCAAGCCTGTCTTATGTCATGATCTCTAGACTATCCAGAGCTAGGCCCTGTCTCAAAGAGAGAGACAGAGACAAAGGGAGGGAAGGAGAGACTCACAGACCTAGTGGATGTGTCCACACACAGGCGCTGACATACTTTCTATCTGAGACCCAAGCATGGGAGAAGTTTCTGGCTGCCTTAGGACTGTCTAAAACACAAAAACGACTAAACTTCAAGCATACTAGGGAGCATCGTCCACTGTACTCTTTGAAGCTCTCAGAGAAGCAATTAAGGAAACATTGCTACCAGGTACCTGTGAGTGCTGCCGACTCACCAGCCCCGGGAAACGGCCTGAATAGAGTCTTATTCAGGCCAAGGGAAAATGCTGTTAAAACATACAAAACTCCTTTGACTAATGTGAGAGGGGAAAGAGCCTCTATAATTAACAGAGACTGTCACAGGCATCAGGGGCCTCGACGTGTTCGATGTAAACCACTTGAAAAGACCCAATCTTTTTGGAGAAGGCTGGGGTTTGTGAGCAGGGCTCCAACAGGCTGGGGACAACTTTTCCAAAAGCATCCCACCATATTTAAAAAGAAGAGAAATGGAGGTGGAGTGTGGGGAGGAAAAACCCCAAACCTCAACTTAATGTTTTCCCACCACTGGAACTAAAAAGTGAAAAGAATAAGTCCAAAGGCAACCAGGTTTCAATTAGGGTCTAATTAGAAAGGAAAGTGGCAGTGCTCTGACAGATCTGGGGGAGAGGCACAGTCAGGCCTTCTTTTGGGCTGAGCCATCCACTTGAAAGCTGTGATGATTAGAGGACAGTTGATGGGGAGAGATGGTGGAGGGGAGGGAGGAGCAGAAAAAGAGAGCTTGGGGCTGGCCGATCCTGCAAGTCAAGGGCCAGAACAGATAGACACACACACTGATCAGCCGCCATATGTAAAGCATTACACAGAGGGCAGCAAGGGGGAAGCACCCACCACTACACACAAACAAACGTGTTCTGGGAATTTTAAACTCCACTTCTCTTGAGATGCAAATTCACACGGATAACTCACATGGCCTCTCCGCATTTCTCCCAGGTCCTACTAAGTTTTGTACCTGACACACAGAGACTTAGGAGCAAAGCATCCTATCATCAAATATCCCTGAATGAGGAGATCTGGGTTTGCCCCAGCTCTCAAAAGAAGGCAAGTTAAGCTGAAGCTTATGCCAGCAGGCGGGAGAATGGCTGGAAAGGCATTGTGTATTTTCCTTATGATCACAGGGTATTTAAGTCCGCTTTCTATAGGAAGGCCGTAATACACAAGAGCAGGTAGAGATGAGCCAGGTGGGCGCCGCTGTACACAGGGCATGAGGGTAGGAAACAGCCTGTTCCTCTCACAGGTGCAAGACTCAGCAGTCTGATTAGGCAGCATGGAATACTTCCCCTCTTGCTCGAGGGTACGCTCTCCCGTGTTGATTTAGTCCAGGCAACTTGGAGGAGGGACAGGAAGGGCTACAGCAAACATGTCACAGCCTGAAGTGAATGGGCCAACTGAAAGGAGAGGCAAAGAACAGAGCCGAGAGGAGAGGAAAAGAGGAGAGGCCTCTCGTCCCATCCCACAGCCTGGGCTCCATCCAACACAAAGTTAATTCCTAACCTCGACTTCACCACCCTGCCCACTGCTTACATGATTTATCCCCCTATCTGCCTGCATCGCCTTTATAAGCCTCCCGGCCCTACACACCATTATAAAAGATGTCTGTGCTGCTGGCTAACCTGGCCCAGCACTGGCTCCTGCCACGCTGCGGTAACCCTTCTCCACCCTTTCATTTTACAAGCCTTCCACCATCATGGACATCTGAAATCCCACGAAAGAACAGTAAACAAACACCACAGGGGAAAGAAAATACCTATCCAGGCCACTCAGGTCAGCAAAAGTCACAAATGGATGGATGTCTATAGGCCAGGGATGAAGGCCTCCACTCCAGGCACCAGCAGTGAGCGGCCTTCTTGGCTGCCCAGCTGGACTGTAATGAGGAACTCTGTACAGAGGAGCTGATCCTTCATGGCACAAGGCCAAGTCTGAACCTCAGTTTTACTCCCTGTTCTATGGGTGATATCAATTCATAAAAATGAGACAGTTAGCGCTTGGCACACAACAGGTACACAACATAGTAGCTATTATGATCTGGGTGTTAAACATCTGAAAAATGGGGGTAGGGTAGCAATCCTATTTCCTCCTAATACAAATCTAAATTTTTCATTCTGTACAAGCTTTCCCTCTCAAAACCAGATTCCACTGATTGATCCAACCCAAGAATAAGCCAAAGGAAGTTTTCTAGGAGTGGTGTCTGTTTTACTCTTTTTGTTTGCTTGTTTGTTTTTTGTTTTCTGAGACACTCTCTCTGTAGCCCACGCTGACCTGGAACTCAATACGTAAACTCAGGCTGGTGACCCACGTGTCTCAGTCTCGCAGGTGCTGTGCTTACAGATGTGGATCACCATGCCTCCATCTCCCTGATATCTTGCGTAACCTGGTCTCTTCATCACTTTGAACCCACAAAATCTATGTCTGCTCCTGCATCTCCTCATATATCCCAAAGACTCCTTCAGCTCAGCGTCAAAGGCTATGCTTTCTCATCACAGGCCTCCAGAGAACCTGCCAATACTGCTGGAATCTTTTCTTTCCCTAAAATGCCCTCTTACCACAGGGCCTAAGCCAAAAATCAGGGTCAGACCTTCCCCCAGTTAACTTGGCTGAGAATGGACACTAAGGAATTCTCGGCAAGTCTCTGGGGTTCCAATTGCTCTGCCAAGGAGCCTGAGCACTCCCCCAGGGTTCTCTTGTTCACTTGGGGTTAAGGAGCCAGGAGATGGAGGCGGAGGGCAGGAGGGCTGGGGAGGGCAGGAAGAGAAGAGAGCTTTGATTCAGCGACCAGACTGAGTTCTCTACAGGCCGGGCTCCGCTGAGGTTTCTCGGGTGAAACGGGCCTCTGTGGTAGCTGTGTCTGTAAAGCGGATGGAAATGCCCATAAAGCCATATCAAACCCTGTGCAGAGAAGGACAGGGATATATATAGAACCAGGAACCAAAGGAGCCACAGGGGATTCAGGCGGCCAGCTCCGCCCAGCCCTTAAACACGCCTCAGGGAAGGGGGAGGCCCAAGGAACAAGCTCCAGGAATGAAGGCTGGAGACAGCCCGGCGGGTTTGCCAAGGGAGTGGGGAAATTAGGGGCGTCTCAGGGACAATGCTAGATGGGAGCTAACAACTAGGCTGTTGGAATCAATCAAGGTTTGGGGCAGCCTCGGCCTGCGCCAGCTCAGAGATGCTAAGAAGCCAGACTTGGGAGTTTGATCAGATCCTGAAAGACTGGGACGGTCTGCTTTGGTGTCCCAGGCTTGACAACTCTCTGCTTCCTTCTCAGAGCCAAAGAGCCACTCATCAGTGTGCTTCCCTGGTCTTACTCTCCCAACCAGCACCTCCACTTTAAATTAGTGCAGGACTGGGGTGCACCATCCTCCCTCCTCAATCCCAGTCTCCCATTGAAACTGGAGTTGAGGACAGGTGAAAAAGAAAAGAGAAGAAAAGGAAACCTAGCCTTAGGAAGTGTCTTGAAACAAAGAAAATACCCCAAGAAGAAAATCTGTCACAAACTATAATCAAGTCAGGTGGGATGGTACCCACCTGCATTTCCAGCACCTGGGAGGCTGTGGCCGGGTTACTGTGAGCCCTAGGTAAGCCAAGCCTATATACCAAGTTTGAGGACGGCTTGAGCTACATAGTGAGACCTTGTCTTAAGAAAACAAAGGATAGCAACAAAAAGAAAACAGAGATGCCTAAGAAGGTCAGTTACAGCAGGGGACACACTCAGCAGGCACATGGCCCTGGACTGATCCAGTACCACAAACAAAACACCCAAAACAAGTTCACAGAGAGAAGGGCAGCTCCAGGAGTGAGGCCAGGGCCTCACAAAACATGTACCCGCTAGCACTAGGCTCAGAAGAGACCGTCGGAAGCCACCAGGCTCACGGCTCAGATGGGCTGGGATCCCTCCCTCCCATTAACCATCTTGCCAAAGAGGTCTGTCAAAACCCAATGCCTGGGTAATGCGGGCTGGGGAGCTAGAAGACACCAAGCCTACATGAATTTCTTATCTGAGCCACATTCCGGCACCCAAGTCTCCTGCTCCCTAGCCCCAGTCAAGAGACTACCTCCCTCCCTCCCTCCCTGAATCACGGGTCCCAGGCAGCACAAGTATACCAGGGTTTTGGCGCCACCTGCTGTCTACTCGGTAGCTGAGTGGACAGGATGGACCTGGTATTTGCCTTAATTCACCACAAGTGCTAAAGGAACAAAGTTTAAGAGAACATTAACTCTAAGTTCAGAAACCAGAATAGAGCTCAGTGATACAGTACTTGATTAATTTTTACCAAAGGGTGATCCCTGGAGAAATTCACTCTAGCTTCCAAGTCTGACATCTTGGAAACTCCAACTACAATTCCTTTTCATTTCTAGTTCCTCCAGAGCAGTGCTTCTCAACCTTCCCAATGCCACAACCCTTTCAGACAGTTGCTCACGTGTGGTGCTCCCCAAGCATAAAACTATTTTTACTGCGACTTCATAACTGTAATTTTGCTGCTGTATTAATCATACTGTGAATATCTGATATGCAGAGTGTCTAATATTTGACCCCTGCACGAGCGTCGTTTGAACTCCAAGGAGCTTCGACCCACAGGTTGAGAATCACTTCTCCAGAGCCTTTTATTACGTGTTTATTCCCAGTGTTAAAGCCATTAGTCTGCAAAGTTTCTCTTCTAAGGTCTTTTGGATTTGAAATAGAGAGAACACAACAAGTATTTTTCTAGTTAATTTGGTCTTCCTATTTTTAAATTCTTCCTACAGAACCTTATTTGGGTTTTCTTGGTTTTAAGTAGAAATTCTAATTCTGTGCTTACATAACATGATCAGGTGCTTCTCATTGAACATTATAATGACAACAGAGTTCCACAAGCAATGACTTAGACAGTTCATACTGCTTTATCATTTCTATGTCTCTTGTTCTGATATAGACTAGGTTCACTGAGAAATCAGTTTATCTCACAGATAATACACCTGTTAATCAATTTACAAGATATCTCTATATCACCTATCATGGACCAGACATGAACTGGAGCTAGGGTGGTAAGAGACACAAGGTCTATACTCTTGTACATTCAAGAATCTTTTACCTACTGACTCATTCAATGTAGAAATTCCTCATCCATCTTAAAGAATACCTGTGTGACCCACAAAGATAAAAAACATATATGACTTTGTGAAGAAATAAAATGAAGAACTAGATTGTGGAGATGGGGGCAACAGATGGATAAAACCTGCACTTGGGAGGCTGAGACAGGAAGATTGCTCTGAATTTGAACTATGAAGTGAGTTTCAGGCCAGCAGGCCAGTCTGCAGGGAGGGGAGAGGAAGGAAGTTGGGAGATTTTGTCTATAAAGACTGTAACTGATTTCCCTTACTACACAATACTGAACCAATTCTGGGGGCTGCATGCTTCCTCTGGTCTCAAGGTCTTTAGTGGGAAGAAAGGAGGAGAGATGCTATCTGTCCCACAGTGGGATTCAAGATGTATATATAAATTTCTCCAAATGGCACCACAAAAATATGTAGGATTCCATCAAATGGAATGAAGAAATGGTTTTTAAAAATTTATTTATTATATGTGTATGGGTGCCTGCATATATGTCTGTGAGTCGCATGCATGCAGTGCCCACAGAGGCCAGAAAAAGTGCATCATATTCCCTTGGAAGTGGAGTTATAAATGGTTACAAACCACCATGTGGGTGCTGGGAATCAAACCCTGATCCTCTGGAGGAAGAAAGAGGGTTTTGTTTTGTTTTGTTTTGTTTTAACGGATCTTATCAGAAACTGGCAAGTTAAGGAGACTAAGTCAGTCATAATACTGTTTCATGTCCCCTCCTAGTCTAGCTCCCCAATTTTCCCAAGTGAGGTTGATACACTGGTCATTAGAGAAGGCATTTTGAATTGTAGAAAAGGGGTTCCCAAAGCTTCTGGTAATACTCTCATTAAGTAAGGCATTCTCTCTTCTTCAACTACAGTATTATTATTATAAATTTATCTTTCTTTGGACTATCATGAATGAAATGGCTGAGAGTATAATCCATTTCTTTTATTACTTACTGTCCTGGTTTTCCTATAGGTATGAAGGCCCCCATGAATGTTTCAAGCATGACACCACAATTTTAAGAGTTAATTAATACTAAATACAATGGGAGGGTGGCCTGGGACTTTGTACTATTATTTCTTTAGTTATATTGTCATCTCGAGTTTTTTGTTTGTTTAGTTGGTTGATTTGAGCTTTTTGTTTTGTATTTTGTTGTTGCTATTATTTGTTTATATTTTTTAGACAGATCTGATTCCGAAAATCTCAGGATTTTGAAGGTGGAGATTGAAAGATTAAGAATCCAAAGCCAACCTACTGAGTTTGAGGTCAATCTAGACTACATGAGGCCGTTAAAAAAAAAAAAAATTGAACAAAACTATAACAACCCAGAAAAATCCAAAGGCAATAGATTTTTTTCTTGTCTTAAAAATGAAAAAAAGAACAAAAAACAACTGGTTTTTTTGTTTGTTTGTTTGTTTTTGTTTTGTTTTGTTTTGGTTTTTGGGTTTTTTTTTTTTTTTTGTCTTGTTTTGTTTTTACTGTATAGCCCAGGCTGGCCTTGAACTTCCAAATGACTTAGCCTACCAAGTTTAGATTACAGTAGTGCCCATCCTGAGGCTATCCTGAGTTGGCTATGGAGCTGAGGATGACTGTGAGCTTCAAATCTTCCTGCCCCGCCTCCAAAGTGTGCGTCACCACCATGGCCAACTCTGATGCTAAGTTCCCAAACTGAACCAAAGAACAGAGCGCAGATAAGGGAGCTAAGTTAAATCTTTCAAGGGAGAAAAAAAGGGGGGTGGGGTGCGGAATGGAGGAACAGCAGACTATTCCCACCTAGAGTACACCCTACAAGTTCTGCTCAACAAGGGAGCCCCTGATGAAGGCAGAAGCAGTCAAGGCTAAAAAGCAGGGAACCTAGAAGAAGGTTCCTCAAAATGGCCTTCTTTATCAGTGGTTCTCAACATTCCTAATGCTGGGACCCTTTAATACAGTTCCTCATGTTGTGGTTACCCCAACCATAAAAATATTTCTGTTGTTACTTCATAACTGTACTTTTGCTACTGTTATGGATCACAATGTAAATATCCCTGTTTTCCAGTCACCTTAGGCGCCACACCTCTGAAGATCTAGCCATTTCTCATGAGCTTTCTGAGATTCCACTAATTCCTCACAGATAATACTCCATTTGTCCCCACTAGGCACTTCATTTTCCCTACACAGCACTCTTTCTTGGGTTGTGTGCAAGAATACCTGGTCCCACTTCCAAGACATCTGACTCTTGGGACATGAATCAGGTTGCTCATCTGTGTATCCCTAGCACTTAACAAGTACTAGTTTCTGGGCCTGGGCAGGAAGCACTGGCAAAGTGTTTACTGTGCAAGCTGAAGGACTGACAACAATCCCTATATAGGGAGATGCCAGGTCTGATGGATGCACCTCTAATGGTAGCACTGGGAAGGCACAGACAGAGGATCCATGCAGCTCATTGGCCAGGCAGTGAACTGAGTCTGCAAGGTCAAGGCTCAGTGAGTGAACCTGCCTCAAAAATAATAACAATGGTAAGTTTGAGGGCTGAGAAGATGGCTCAGCTGAGGACCTGAGTTTGAGTCCCCAGAAGCCATGTAAAGCGAGGCACACTGGAACACACTGTAATCCCAGCATTTCTATGGGGAGAGGGGGAGATTACCTGAAGCTCACAGGCCAATGAGCCTGGCACATGCAATGGGAAAAAAGCAAGAGACCCTGTCTCAAACAAGGTACAAGGCAATCCTCCGCTCTCCACGCATGTGCCTTGGTATGTGTGCACCTCCATTCACACACACATGAATGCACACACCTACACATACACACATGAACACACATACACACACAAACTTTTTAAAAACTTTTTCAAATAAGAGTGACTGAGGACATGGACCTCTTGCTTCCAATGCACAAACACACAGACACACATACACACAGACACACAAACACAGAGATGCTAATTCACTGTCCCCTGTCCCAGTATCTGTGCTCAAGAGATCTAAACCCAGGAGTATTCAGTGAGTGCTGGATAAGGACAATAACAGTCACAGCAGCTGTCTAGTACAGCTTCACTAAGTTGTCAGAACAGTTCAGGATATTGGCAGAAAACTTTCACTCCTGGCACAGACATTTACTCTTAAGGTTTGCCTCCTCCTCAAAAGACTCTAGGAAATAGGTTAGTTTTAAGTTCTAGAAACTCCAATCATTCCTGTTTTCTCCAAGCTAAGAGCCTGAACTAAGACTGTGGATAGATCATGAATATTGATGAGTCCCTGCGGTCACATGAATATTAACAACGCCCTGTGGCTTTCGGGAATAACTGCCCAGCTAGAAGGTCTAATATTAACCTTGGCTAGGCCAGAAAGGTGGAATGAGCATATGCCCATACATCCCCACAGGGTGTAATGGATGGATGGTAGGGGCCAGTTTAGGGAATGGCCGCTATGCAAACATGGGCACGTGGGCAATTAAGAAAAGACTAAACATGTGCCTCACATCCCTGGCACTTGAGGCTCTGTTAGCAGCTACCTGGGCCGGAATCCCCAATTCTCATGCTTTGCAAATTAGGATGCAGAAGCTAAATCACACGCAATTCAGGAAGGAAAAAGGTACAAATACACAGACCTAATTCAATTGCTAAAGCAGACGGGCAGACAATGTTCAAAGTCAGATGACACTGAACAGAACCCAGCATCAAATAATAAGACTCAATCAGTTAACAAAACATAGAGTTTGCAGGTCACATATTAACAGTAATGAAAGATCTACAAACTGAATTAGCAGGCACAGGGAACAATAATAGGTTTAAGAGGAAAGATGTTCTCAGGCTGAAGAGGTAAGAGATGGAAAGGGTTAACCTCTGTTTATAGTGCTAGCTAGGTTGTGTTTCAGTGGTGGAGAACTTGCTGGACATGCACAATGCACAGGTTCAATCTCTAACATATGTGTATATACATGTATGCATGTATATATAGTTGTGTGTGTGTGTGTGTGTGTGTGTGTGTGTGTGTACAGATGTAAAGATATTCACATCTACAGATTTTGAGACAAGAAACATCACCAAGAATGACTTTTTAAAATATCTTACTAATTTATGTAAGTTGGGTATTTTGCCCAAATGTATATCTGTGAACTTTGTATAGTGTGCTTGGAGAATAAGAGAGCATGGGTCCCTGGGACTGGACTTCCAAATGGTTGTGTTACAGACAGCTGTGGACAGCCATTTAGGTGCTGGGAATCGAACTCCAGTTCTCTGCAGGGGCAGCCAGAGCTCTTAACCATTGAGCCACAACTCCAGCAACCTCCTCCCCTTTTAAGTAATACTATGAATCAAAATTAACCAAAGAATCCCATTGCCCCTCATCCTGGGTCTAAGTCCCAACCCTATTTCTATGCCACATGACAGTTGTGTTAAAAGGAGAAGCAGGTCAAGCAGCCTCTGGACTAGTGAGACTTCATGCTCCTGAAGAGACCCTGGCCACACTCACACACTGAGCCAAACTCTTCATGCTAATAGAGCTCCTCACCAACTCACACACTAGGGAAAACTACTTTTAACTTCCAAAGCATCTCTCCATTCTTCTAGGCCAATCTTGCTCAGATGCCTTGACCCCTCAGTTCTGTCTGAAAACACTGACCCAGCCCCCTTCACGCATACTCAAGAGGAACAGAGGGGCCTGTGGACCTAACCCAAGCTGAGGTGGTGAGAGGCCACACCTAGGAAGAAGGGGGGTTGCTCACGGGAGCTGTGTTCTGTCACACAATTACCATATTATGTGGTTCTAATAAAAAGAAATACTTGAAGTTTTACTAGTGCCATATAATAAAGTATTTATAGAATCCGGGAGGGGGGTAGACGGGGAGTGAACTAGGCAGAATCAGAATTGTTAGTAACAGCCTGGCAACAACAACTCTCAGTGTCAGCCATCCAGGTTAAATCTGAACGCAGAGCCTCCACGGTGGGGGTAGGGATCAGCATGAACACAACACATAACACAGGCCCTTTCCTCAACAGTGTGTCTCTGGCTTCTCTCTGGTTAACTGCAAGTGAGGTAAGGAAAAGGCAGGAAGAACGTGGGATCCTAGCAAAACTACTGGGCCTAAGCCTCAGAAGGCCGGAGACGGAGAAGAGCAGCATCACTGAGAAGGAATGGCAAGACTGGCAGCTTTAAAAGACTATTCTGGAGCTAACTTCCCATCCCACACACCTGACCATTCTGAAACCTGCCTCGACGGGTTTGCCATTACTGTGCTTGCCGGTTCACACCTCTCACGGTGCCCACGTGGGTGGTGTACCCACACCTGCCCCAGCCACAGCACATACCCACAGCTTCTCCCACATAACCCCTCTTTCATACATACATCCTCATGACCACGGTACACATGTGCATACAGCACACACACAATACACATGTGGGCACATGCACACTCCAGCAGCACACTGCTTCCTCAAGGCACAGACTGCCCGCCTTTCCTGGGCACCTTCCCAGATGAGGACAGTCTAGATAAAAATGTCTTCGGAGTCTACATTCTTCTTTTAACATTTCAGAATTTTCTATTACCCAGAAAATCTCCCTAAAGAGAAAGAGAAGTGAGGGCTGTGGCATCATTACAGAGGAGACTATAAACAGAACAAATATAGAGTTGCTTTATTACAAGGCAGTGTGGGGCTGGTGGCTGGCTGATTACAGGGACACTCCCCAGAGCTCTCTGCAGTCCCAAACCTCAATAAAGGCCAGACGATAGCTGCCATCAAGTGAGTGGCAGTTGGATCCAGGGCACCCTAGAATCCCTCCAGATTCCAGTCCAGGATGTGATACCTGCCTTGGCTGAAGATAAGGAGGAAAGCAAACACAATCTAAGAACTGTGCTTGGCAAAGAGCCATCAGGCCATCTTCTCAAAGGCAAACACAATTAGTTATGGTTTGGGTTTCTTAAAATCAATAGATTCCAAATTTCAGTAGAAAAAAAAAAAACTAGAACTCAAGAACAAATTGGCAGATTCAAAATCCATATATATCAAGAATAGTACAAAGGGGGGTTGTGCTTAGAGGTAAGAAAGGAACAATGCAACTGGTCTGACTAAAACAACCCATACTACGCACAAGATCATAGAAGGAAAGAGTGGGAAATCCACAGATCCTCCCTCTGGGCTCTGGGCACAGGGCGTCCCTTCCTGGGTGACTCACAGTGGGATCACCTTCACCCCCTCCTGCTTCATGTGGTGAAGCCCTCTTTATAAGGAGACACTGGGAGCCTTCTCCTCCTCCTTGCCTTTGAGCCAGGGTAATTGCGTCACTGACCCTCACACACTCCCTCCTCTTTCCAGTGGCCACCACACAAGGGATCTTGTCTTGTGGTCCCCGAAATCCTTTCATCTGGGCTCCAAACCCACTGTCACCTTGGCCTTGAATCACTCTCCAGGAGACACTTGGGAAACAGCGGGGCAGAGAGTGTCTGGTCCTAAAGGCTAGAATCCACTGATGCCTGCTGGGCCATGCTCTTCTCTGCCCAAAGGCAGGGCACAGGAATAAATTCTGAACCTGGGCCTACGGCAAGCCCTGCCTACAGATTAGTTTCCCACTGAAATGATGATACCCATAACTCCAGTTCCCAAACCAAGGGGGTAAAAAGGATGCAGAGGCATCACTCTACATTGTAACTCCTACACCCTCCTTGTTTAGAAGAATTGATAGTGTTGGAAGATGGCTGGCAAATATGTGTCCCCCCACTTCTGTTTTCACCCTATTTGGCCAATCTATTCTCAGCCCCAAGGAAAGCATTTGGCAACTGAAAATGTCAGTATGTCTCAGATCCTTCTCCAGGATAGAGGAGTCCTTCCAACCCCCTTTCGACTCATTCCCATGTTGCATAGTTCTAACATTTTCCCTTGACCTTCTGTGTGGGAATAATTCCCGCTTGCCCATTTTCCTCTAACTTCAGAACCTGCACTTCAACTGGTAGGTTCACAGTGAGATACAGCAGTGCTGCTCACCCCACATTTCTCCCTTCCCAGATACAGCTCCTTAGAACAGAGCCTCAGAGACAATGTGGGATTGTAGGGAAAGCCTCATACTAGCAAGTAAATGGATAAGATGCCACTCTCCACCAGTGAACTAAATCATCATAGCCCTTCAGCCTCAAGTGGCCTATGTATTAAAACAAATGACTATGTAAATTGGTTCTTTATTTTTATTTATTTACTTTATCTATTTTGAGGCAAGATCTCATTTTGAAGTCCTGGCTGTCCTTGAACTTGTTATGTAGACCAGGCTGGCACTGAACTCATAGAGATTTGCCTGCCTCAGTCTTCAGAGTGCTGAGATGAAAGACCTGTGCCACCACACCCAGTTCATTTTTATTTTTCTTAGCTAAGTAGGTGATCAGAATTTTGTGCTGGTTTGACTCAGTGAAGCCTGCCTATTTAACCAGGTAGCTATGCAATCATAAAGACAAAAGTCCTCTGAACACAGTGTGGCAGCAGTAGTGTATGCCTGTGATCCTAGCACTAGGGAAGCTGAGGCAGGGGGATCATGATTTCAAGGCCAGCCTAGATTACAAGTGAGACCCTATCAAGAAAGAATAGATAAGGGAGGGGGGAGAGCCTGGGAGGGGAAAGGGAGGATGGGAAGAGGAGGATGGGATGAAAGGGAAGAGAAAGGAGATGAAAAAAGAAAAATTTCTGAATGCTTTCAATGGATCAGCCAAGTTAAACAATGTGTAATGTCCCTGGGGAGGGATGCCACAAAAAACAGTAGTTACAGTACTGTTGAGATGACATATGACAGCAGGAGGAGAGGAGAGTAGCACAAAAGGAAGACAACATGCAGAGGACAGGGGCATTCCCGTAGAGGAGGTAACATCTTCACTGAATTTCAGACATGAAGAGGAGAGCGGCAGAGGACTTAGCTCAGTGGTAGAGCACTCGATTCCCGTGACAAAAACAGAAGTTGAAAATCTTTGTTGCTGATGCACATGTGCCCCTGGCAGTATTACCAGAAGGAATCCCACATGCTAAAAACTACAACACAGAACACAATGGGCTCCAGAAACTGAAAGCAGCTCGCTGTGACTGAAAGTGTGGATTTGAGACAGAAGGGGTGTGTGGGTGTGGTTATGACTGTGGCCTAGCTAGCATGAGAAGGGGGATAAAAGTAGAGATAAAAGTAATGTTTAGATTTTAAAGGGCCTTGACAGATTAGGGGTTTGGATTTATCTTAAGGGTAATTGGAAGCTGCCAACCTTTTAAGATTCATCTTGGCCAATAGCTTCTACCTGGTTCTTTACTTGATTGTGGATCTCCTGAGCTAATGGGGTCTTAGTAAAGAAACAGAGGCTCAAGCTGGGTCCACTTATTTCTTTTCATCCTTTAGCAACAGTGGAATTCAGCAGGTTCCCACCTCTTTCCTCGTGAGACTCTCTACTCCTTTAAACTCCTGGTTTACTTTTCAAACAGGCTCTCTCTCCATCCCTTATTACCGCCCCCACCCAGAAAGGAAAATCCTTTGATTGTGTAGCTGATGCCTTCCAACTAGCTGTCCTATTGACCTGGGCTTTTAGCCTCTTTTCTTGACTATTTCCTCACCACCGCCATCCTCCAAATAGGGCTGTCAACTAACCCTGCCAATAATCCACATCTCTAATCCAAAGCTCATTTCTTATCTCTCAACCTGAATTCCACCAACTCTGTCAATATTTACTTTTCTCCTCAATCCTAGATCTCTCAACCTCTAGAAACAATTTGGTGGCCCTCTAACAGAAGACTTAAGATAATGCTGGCCAAACATGTGATCAATCTGTGTAAGAAAGACCTCGTATCTAGCCGATAGAGGCAGACTAGAAAATAAACCAAATGAAAGCTTCCACTCCTTTGCTTTCTTCCTTACCTCATTAAGTTGCCCAGAAGGTAGTTTAAAGCTTAGAATCAATACCCTACCGGAAAATCACCACAGTCCTTAACTTTATCTCTTGGCCTCACACCATTTAACCTTAGAATCCCAGAACCTTGGCATTGAGAAAGAAATCTTTACTTCACCCTCCCACCTCATGTTAGAGCCGTTACCATGAATTGGCAACTGAAGTTCAATGCTTCCAGCTGACAGAAATTTCCTAGAAATGTCTTTTTGCGTGTGTTGGGAGTGGTTGTTTGGTTGATTTGGGGTGGTATATGTGTGTGTGTGTGTGTGTGTGTGTGAGTGTGTGTGTGTGTGTGTGTGTGTGTGTGTGTGTGTGTATGGTTTGGGGGGGGTTGTTTGAGACAGGGTCTCACTATGTAGCTCTGGTTGTCCTGGAACTAACTACATAGACCAGGCTGGTCCTGAATTCACAGATATCCACCTGTCTCTGTCTCCTAAATGCTGAGATTAAAGGTATGTGCTACCACACCCAACAAAGATTTATTTATTTTTATTTTATGTGTATGAGTATTTTCTCTCCATTGTTGTGTATTCAGTGCAAGAGGGGGACAGAAGACAGCGTCAGATCCCCCAAACTATTTATAGATGGCTGAGAGCCACCATGTGTGTACTGGGAACTGGACCTGGTTCTTCTACAAGAGCAGCAAGTGCTCTTAACCACACTGAGCCAGAGTCTTTTTTCCAGGGTAGCTCATGCCTGTGATTCAAGCACTCAGAAGGCTGAGGCAGAAGGATTGTCACAGGCTGAAGCTTGGCTACATAGTAAGTGCTAGGCCATCCAGGATCCAGGCCTATATAAGCAAGATGTTGCTTAAAAAAAAAAAAAAAAAAAAAAATATATATATATATATATATATATATATATTCACATATATATATATATATACACACACACATATATATATACATCAAAATTTGAAAAAAAAAAAAGAAAGAAAGAAAAGATTCCCCCAGACAGATCCAACAGGAATGAATTCCACTCACAAGATTCTTTTATTTGGTTGATTTTGGTTTTCTGAAACAGGGTCTCCCTCTGGAGCTCTGATTGCCCTATAACTTGCTAAGTGGACCTCAAATTTGCTATGATCCTCTTTCATCAGCCTCTCAAGCCTAATCTGACACACCCAGCTTCACAGAGTCTCTAAAATTCTAGGATGCTGCTATTTAAAGTAAGAACAGATCCTGGGTGCTGTGGCTTGCACTCTAATCCCAGCAATCCACTCAGGAGACTGAAGGGGGCGGGGGTTCCTGAATACAAAAGCAGTCTGGGCAACACAGAAAGATCCAGTATTTAAAAAGTATGAACTGAATGATTAGGAAACTGGTGCTAATCTATGAATTGAGCGTAAGCTGTTGAACACTTCTACAATAGTCTGGCATTGTCATGGCACCCAAACATGTTCGGAGGACTCATCTCAGTGAACAGGGTACCTACTGAACAGCTTGGGTGCTGCTGAACTTGTACAAGCTGTGGGGCTCACACAACCTATCATTTATGCACAACAAGACCACAGGTCGGATGATTTTGAAAAGTGCTTGCCAATAGGTCCTGGGTATCAGGCTAATTCCTCTTTTCCTTCTCTCTGGGGTCAAGAGAGAGTGAACCTGCTGCCTTGGGTGAGGACAGGAAGCTGTTCCCACTAAGTCGCTGGCTGTATGGGGTGAAGAGGAGGGCAGGAGTTGGTGGCCAGGTTATCAGGCAATAACAAACTCAGTACCCAAGCACGCGACTTCCAGCAATGCAAGGAGCTTCCTTTGTTTTGAGAAAACAAGAGCTGTAAGAAGCTTCTCCTTGACACGTTCATGCCTGGCTTCAGATGAGTCCAACCTCCCCCAACACACAAATAGGACAGTCTTGGCCAATGACGGATAAGCCAGCACCCTGACCACAACCCCTGTTTGCTTTTCCTCTTCCACCACTTCCTCGGCTGGAGGGCCACTCTGGGGCCATAGGTAGCCGGCAGCCTAGGTCACAGTCAAGAACTTCACCCCCAGTGACCCAGTACCTAGTCCACATAGCGCTCCTAATGGCCTTGCTCTCTCCCTAGTACGGTATTTTTGGTCACAGGACAAAGATTCTGGCCTCTTCTCTGGGCCTGTGAGTAGGCTGAAGTTCAGCATATCTCTCTGACAAAGACCATGATATATATGTTCTAGAAAACTAAACCCCAAGCAGCACCTATCCAAGAGCAAGAAGAACAAAGTTTGACATTTCACCAAAATATTCTGAGCATGGATTTGTGTGTGGACATGTGTGTTTGTGTGCTCATGTTGTGAAAACTTGAGTGAATGTGCAAATGGGGCCAGAGGCCTATGCCAGGTACCTTCCTCTGATGCTCTCCGCCTTATTCTTTTTTAAATGTTTGAAAATTTATTTGTGTGTGTGTGTGTGTGTGTGTGTGTGTGTGTGTGTGTTGTGTAGCACATGTGTAAGTCAGAGTGCAATTCTCTGTAGTCAACTCTCTTCTACCATGTGGGTTCCAGCAACCCAGGGGCCAAACTGTACTTATCAGGCCACATCACTGACTTTCTACTTCATTTTTGAGACAGGCTCTCTCAGTGAACCTGAAGTTCACAGACTGGCTAGCTTGGTTGAGCTCCAGGGATCCACCTGCGTCTGGCCTCCTGAGAGCTGGATTACAGACTTGTGCCACTGTGCCCAGACTTTGACATGGGTGCTGAGGATCCAGACTCAGGCTCCTGGCCAATGAGATGGTTCAGCCAGTAAAGGTGCCCACTGCCAAGCTTACTGGTCTGAGTTTGAAGTTCAGCTGGTAGAAGGACAGAACCCTCAAGTCCTCTTTCCTCCACATGTCCACTGGTTTTTCCCACCTCCACACACACATCAATAAGCACATGCACGCATAGGTCCTTGTGAATTTGCCTGATATCTCCCCAGCCTTCCACACATGTTTTTTAATGCTACCCAAGGAGTCACTGATACAGTAATTGCCACAACTAAAGTGTTGAAAACAATGCATCTATTGTTTCGTTTTTGGAGATGGGGGGAGGTCTCTCTATGTAGCCCTGGCTGTCCTAGGATTCTCTGTGTTTATCATGCTGGCCTGGAACTCACATGGGTCTGCCTGCCCTGCCTCCCAAATGTTAGGACTAAAGGCATACTACTATGCCCAGCTGTACTTTTTCTTGATGCAAAATGCTGTCAAATCTTCTAGGCTTCCAAGGATTTCCCTGCAGGGAGGTGGCTGGAGGAGGAAGGCTTAGGACCAAACACCAAAAGCAGCCAGGGACACCTGGGAGATTCTCACTCTTGAGGGTGTAAATAGAATAAGTCCTGACATTTCAGACTCACGTGAAAGTGCCACCTCAGGCCAAAGACTCACACACACACACACACACACACACACACACACACACACACACACACACACACACACACAGGAGCTAAGAAGCAAAACCCTTGGAGGCCAGTAACCCTTCCGCCCACTCAGATTAATCAATGGCTCTTACTCTATACTCTGATGGTCCAAGAGCCCAAGCTTCTCTGAAGACTCATTTGTCCAGTAAGGGGAGGGGTGTGAGGGCGGGACTCCCCGCACCCCTGGCCTCTTTTGTGCCAAAGAAGGAGGAAACAGAATAAGCAAAATAAAATTCATAAAGCAAAGCAGTAATTATGGTGTGGTCAACAAGAGGCAGCCACTGAGGCCCATCATTATGTGGCTAAATTTAACGCCCTGCGAGGCCAGGGGAGCCATGCGCCCCGGGCACCGTGTGTCCACACAGACGCCAGCTCTGCCACCTTCACCCGCTCAACAGCCGCCAGGGTCGCCAGAAAGCAGGTCACAATTTTTTTATAGTCTGTTTACTAAGATGCTGTTTTTACTGCCAGCGCTTCGTTCATTTTATCTTTTTCCCTTTCCCCAAACAGACTGCCCTGTATTTTCTGTCTTGTTTTTTTTTTTTCCCTCCCTCTCTCAGTACTATTTTCAGAACTCTAATTTTATATGGTATGTCCTTTTTTTTTTTTTTTTTTTTTTTTGGTAAATATTTGCCATAACTAAGCCAGGCACATCCAGTTTAAAAGACTCTGTCCCACAAAACATCAGACCTTTAACGATATGCATCTCATTAGGTTGCCTCATGAAAGGGAGTATAGAAAAAAAAGCAATTTACAGACTCTCTCACTTTTTATATCTAGAGACCTATATTTATATGTGACAAGCTGAACACTGGCACCGCTAGCCCCGATAGGAGTAGTACAATGGCCATTTGATTCAGGTTTCTAGTCTCAGGAACAGTTTCAGGAGAGCCCAACTCATGGTCTCACAGGCAATTCTGAAGAGTCAGTATAGCCAGAACATTCCCTAGTCATTAGGGGTCTCTAGGATTGGGAAGATAAAACTCTAGATCCTAAACTGTCCAAAATATAAGAAAACAACAAAAGGCAGAAGGCCACAGATGTTTGGTCCTTCTCTGGCCAATAAAGTTAAAGAAAGGCAGCTGTGAGTTAAGAGAGGGATTCTTTCCAAGTTAGAACTTCCACCCCGCCCACTCACTATCCAGAACTTCTCTAGACGGGCAAGGCCCCAGAAATGAGGGAGAATTTCTCACTGTACATGTGAGGTTCAATGGAAGTTGTATAACTAAATCTGTATCCTTTTCTAAAGAAGGGCACCGCATCCAATAAACAATCTCCAAACATCTGTGACACTTTTAAACTCAAGACACAATCAGAGGAACCTCTTTCGTCAGTGTTTTTAATCAAAAAGCAGTGAAACCAGAGGGAGCAAGGAAGATGGCTCAGTCGTTCAAGTGTTTACTATGTAAATACAAGAACCAGAGTTTGATCCCTCACACCCAAGTAAAAAGCCAAGGGCAGCAGCATATGCTTGCAATCCCAACACAAGGACAGGTGAGCTGGCCATCCTGAATTTACAAGCAAGGGGAGAATGAGTGACAAAAACACTCAAGTTGACCTCCGGCCCCTCTACAAAAATGTGCCCACATACAAACACACGCACAGACACATACTGATACAGCAGCAGTAAAGAGGCCCATTATGAGAAAACTTCTGGCCAAGAGAATAGATTCTCTAGAATGGTAGATTGGGGCAAGTCAATCGCCTGGCCAAGAAACCACCCCTCAGGAAGATGAAAGCACCCCTAGGACATCTTAGGCAACAGGCTCCAACTGAAGATAAAAAAAGGAAGGAAGTAATAGAGGAAAGAGGGAGGGAGGTGGAGAAAGGGCTGGGGTAAGAAGAAATACATGGATGAAGGCCTTACCTGGGAGTTGAAATGGCTCGGTGGGTAAGAGTACTTTCTGTGTAAGCAGAAGGACCTGAGTTTGAATTTCCATCACTGTGCAAAGGCCAGGCACACTCCTCACCCCCATGCACAGGGCAGACAGGGACAAGCTAGTCCCAGAACCTCACTGGCCCTCCAGCCCAGCCAAAATAGAAAGGTCTAACGTCTTTAACCTGGTTGTCATTACTTCATTTAGGAATGAAGACACTTAAAGCTAATTTATTAGTTACTACATGGAAGTTATGCTCTTCCGGTAACTCTAACATCTTCAGAGGTTGTTTCCCCTAGAAATTGAATGTACACTGAGAATACTACCTGATAAAACCAGAAAAGGTTTTAGTAGCAACCACTTTAGGGAGAGTGCACACACATTGTGTGAGATAGAAATGTACGTTACTCTTTGTCAATCCTCCCCCAATACACAGTTCTTTCTTTTATCATTTCTCTGCCCCCCAGACACACCAAGTAAGTTTTTCTTAAATTGTATGAGTATTGAATTAAACAACCTCACCCTGCTCTCCCTCTAGCCTTTCAATGGAATATTGCCATTTCCACCAACTGCTCCTTCTTTATTCAGTTAGTTCTGTTACTTAAGACAGGGACTCACAAATACAGCCAAGGCTAGCCTCAAGCTCATGGCAGGCCTCCTGCCACAACCTCTCCCCAGTTACCAGAATTATAGACACGAGCTATCATACCTGGATAACTAACTGCTCCTTTGTCCTTTTTAATTTTTAAAATTACAATTATTTATTTACGTGTACATGTGTGTGGGCAGGTGTGTGACACAGCACATGTGTGGAGGACAGAGAACAACTAGGAGAAGGCTCTCTCCTTCCTCCATGAGGGAGGAATCAAACTCAAGTTGTCAGGCTTGGCATCGTCTTTCCCTGCTAAGTCATGGGACCAGCCCTCAACCCTCTCTATATCAGCATCTCAAAGTGCTGCCCCATGCCCACCTTTACCTGTAATAGATCGGAAGGGCTCTTTGTGGTGATATATCACCTTGCCCGCACCTGTGGCTTAGACCACGCCCATTGGGGGGTGGAGACATGGCCGGACATGACCTGGAGGAAAAGGCTGAGGAAGGGGTTGGAGGCTCTCTCTTGCTGGCCGACACTGGGAGGTTAGGATCCTGTGGAACCGGCTGCATTCATCTGCCTATGTTGTGAGTTATTTCTCCCTGAATAAACATTTATTCGGCCTAATTGTTTATCCTGATCTTTATTAAACCACAATATCTCTTGAAGTAAAGATGCTAAGAGGCCAATGTACAACATCCAAATGGCTCAGACTTTAAGTATAAAATTTACTGAACCAGCAGAAACAGCTGGATCTCTGTGAGTTCCAGGCCAGCCTGGTCTTCAGAGGAAGTTCCAGGACAGCCAATGCTACACAGAAAAATCCTGTCTTGAAAAACAAAACAAACAAAAAATTAACGGGATCAGATCAATCCTTGAAGGATTCCCTTAAACCATCAGATGACAGATAATGCCGACTGTCCACCTGACAAGATCTAGAATGTCCCAGGAGACAAACCTCTGGGTGTGTGAACAAGTCAGAGTTTTAGATTGAGGTAGGAAAACCCACTCCAAAGTTGAGCAATACCACACCATGGACTGGGGTCCTGGGTTGAATAAAAAGGAGGAAATCAGTTGGGTGTGGTGACACACACCTTTAATCCCAGCACTCAGGAGGCAGAGGCAGGTGGATTTCTGTGAGCTGGACAGCCAGAGCTACACAGAGAAACCAGGTTGGGGGTTGGAGGTGGGGCGTCAGTTAAGCACTGGTGCCCATCTGTCTGTGCTGTGCTTCCTGAACGCAGGTACAGTGTAAGCAGCTGCCTCACCTGCCATGAGTTCCCCACCATGACAGACTATATATTCAAAAAGCGAGCCAAAGCAAGTTCTCCCTTTCTTAAGTGCTTTTGTCAGGAAACATGTGGGAAACAAGCACAGAAATTTTTATAACACTAGCACCAGTGACACAGGAAAAAGCCAATATGTTGTAGGAATTGAGAAGTGGGAAAGGGTATCACTCAGGCTCTAAATTCTGTCCTTTCCACTGCTTCTACTACACACACACACACACACACACACACACCTCTCTCTCTCTCTCTCTCTCTCTCTCTCTCTCTCTCTCTCTCTCTCTCTCTCTCTCTCTCATATGCAATAATTTGACCTTTATTTCTGTTTTTATGGGAATGGGACTCATAAACTTACACTTGTCCCTCTTTTCAATAAGGGATGAATTGGATGGCATCAGAAAGGAGTTTTAAACTCTTGAATGAAAACATTACATTTCTTGGGGAGAAGAAGCTGGAAGTAAGCATAAATCTAATCATCTATGTTTAAACTACCACCTGTCCCTGCATGTTCCAAACATATACCCCAAAGGCAGCCCCACACATCCATTTCTCCACACTTCCTTCACCAGAGCACACTCCTCCTTTCTACCTTGCTCCTTTGCCTTCAAATGTGTGAGCCTGCCTGCATTATTGTGGCTATGCCACTTTTTTGGCTCTCTCCTTTCTTTTTTGTTGTGAAACTTCTCTGACAAGAGGTCCATACTAATTATCACCATTGCCTCATTGATTGAACCTTCTTGGACTGCCTGCAGTTTGCAGAGACTGTCCAAGGTCACATGTCTCCTAATGATCTGCCTGTGTTGGTTATTCTCTGATCTCCCTCCTGCCTGTGGCATTGTGGGTCATCCCCTCTGGTGATGACAAGAGCACAGGATCTGATTCAAGACAAATAAGGGTGGATCGGCTCCATGACTTTATTAAGCGGATCACTCCCTCCCGATTCTCTGCTACTCTATCTTTAACATGAAGACAATAATAACAGTGCCTGGGTTTGTTGTAAGGATTCTGTGGAGGTTTAACTGAGACTGGCTTGCATAGGCTCATCCATCTGAATACTTGGTCCCCAGTTGACGGAACTGTTTGTCTTTCACCCATACATTGCCTTGGTCACGGTACCTCTTCACAGCAAAAGGAAAATAATTAAGACAAATTGAGAGCTATGGCTTGGATGAAGAAGCAGTATGGAATCTAGTACACACACACACACACACACACACACACACACACACACACAATGTACTTTATATTCTGCTAGTTCCCCTTTCTTTGCTATCTTCCACTCTATCCTAACTCTCTTCATCCCTAATGTTTCCTTCACAGGTTCCTACTCCATCCAATTATGAAAGTTCTCCAAATCTCCACTACCAGGCCTTTACCTTTTTTCTACATGCTTCCCTCAGTAAATGATGAATCCATCCTCATAGTTTCAAACATTGCTCCTTTGTAAACAATTCCTATTGTCTATATGTCTTTTCAATATAAATTTCAATTTCTATAGGCTCTTTTTCTTTCTCATTTTGGTGGGCCTTGAGATAAGAGTTTCACTATGTAGCCTTGGCTACCTAGAACTCACTATGTAAAATAGGCTGGCTCAAACTCACAGAGATTCCTTTCCCTCTGCCTCCAGAGTGCTGGGATCAAAGGTATGTGTCACCATATCTACCTTATAGATCCTTATTTCAACACAAGGACATATGAAGAAGCCTTATAGAAATCCATTACTTTACAAGCTAATTAAAATATATTTAAAAAGGAGTTTAGATGGGTGTGGTGGCACACGCCTTTAATCCCAGCACTCAGGAGGCAGAGGCAGGTGAGTTTGAAGCCAGTCTTGTCTACAGAATGAGTTCTAGGACAACTAGGGCTGTTACACGGAGAAACCCTGTCTTGAAAAACAAAAACAAACAAACAAACAAAAGGAGTTTGAACAAAAGTAACCTCCCTGGATGGACAATACTGCTTTCAAAAAACATGGGTTCTTAAATAAAAATCTCAATGTCAGGCATGGGATACGACTTATAAATTATTGGTAAGGGAGGACCCAGAGGCCTACAGAACAACACAGGTCATTGCTATCATTCTTGGTTGCCCACCACAATTAGATTATAAAACCTGATTACTGAAGACTCCACTCTCTTTGGATGTAGGACATAAAGAAATCAACCCTGAAAGTATCAGGAAACTTGTTCCTTAATGGCTAGTTCTCATTGTGTTGGAATGCACTATGCAGGTTACTGGGGAGAAAAGGCATCACTGTTTTTAACTAGACCCCAAATGCTATACAGTACCAACCACCCCAGCAAGCTACATCTACTGGTGAAATGGTGTCATGATGGTTATGGAGGTAACCAGCCATTTGGTGAGAAACTCTGAGCTAGAACTGACCAGTTAAGTGTTCCTAAATCCCTGAAGTAGCAACAGAAATGCCAGTAAGGAGGCCATCAGTAACAGCAGTGAGACCATGGGTTCCTCCTTTTAGGTAGAGCCAATGGCACATTCTGAAGGACTGGATATAGGATATAAGAAAACAAAAACCAAAGGTGACTCCAAGGTTTTTGGCTCAATTAAGTGAGAGAATGAAGCTTCCTCTCACTTAAACAGGAAGGTGTTGGGTTCTTGGAAAAGTAACTTGGGATGTAAGACTATGACTTCAGTTTGGGATATATTGAATATAAAATTTCTATTATTATATTTCCCACACAGAAATATTAATTAGTTTAATTCTTGCATTTGCTTTAGGACTTCTGCAGGTTTGTTTTGTTTTGAGACAGGGTCTTACTGAGTAGTCTAGGCTGGCTTTGAGCTCACTTTACAGCCTAAGCTGACTTCAAATTCCCTGTTACCCTCTGGAGTAGTGGGACTACAGTATATACCACAATGTCAGGCTCTCACTTGGAAATATTGAACAGTCTGAAGATGTAGAGGAAGGTCCAATCAGAGAATACTTAAAGCCATGGGACTAGTGGAGATGAATGAGAGTGAGGGGGAGAGATAAGAAAACCAGGATTAGGAGTTGGAGAGATGGCTCTGCAGTTAAGAGCATTGGCTGCTCTTCTACAGGGCCTGGGCTCACTTCCCAGCACCCATACGACACTCAACAACTGCAGGTAATTCCAGTCCCAGGGGAGCTAACACCTTCACACAGACATGCATGCAGACAAAACACCAATGCACATAAAATAGATAAATATAAAATAAAGTAATTTTCAAAAAAGAAAAAAAATTAAGGACTGAGTTCTATGTACTCTAACAGTTCCGCAAATGAATGGCAGAGTGTGAGAAGAAATAAACAATGAGGTGGTGAAAAAGAGAGGAGAGGGCTATAACATAGAAACCATACTAAGAAAAAATTTGAGCAAGGACCCTGCCACATCTCTGTAAGTCCAACCTTTGAAAGTCTAATGCAGGAAGATAATGAGTTTGAGCCAATTTGGCCTCTTAGTGAGACTGTCGAAAGAAAGAAAGAAAGAAAGAAAGAAAGAAAGAAAGAAAGAAAGAAAGAAAGAAAGAGAAAGAAAGAGAAAGAAAGAGAGAGAGAGAAGAGAGAGAAAGACAGAGACAAAGAAAGAGATAAAGAAAGAGAGAGAGAAAGAGAGAAAGAGAGAGAGAAAGAGAGAAAGAGAGAAAGAAGAAAAAGTGAGAAAAAAGACTTACCAAGCACCATACAGGAAAAAAATCTAAATGGAGAAGGGGTGGCCAACTCAAATTTCATTGTCTCCCTTCTTGCTATCTGGATCCTCCCAAATGACAAATGTTCTGGCAGAGGGTTATAGGAATAACACCATGGTCTATTATGCCTGAAAGAAGAGCAGGCTGAGGGAAGGAAAAATTGTCACAGAAGACCCACAAAGGGATAATACCCACATAGAATGGGAACATTGAACAGGACAAGAGAAGAAAACACCAGTCACGTGGAATGAGATGTGTACAAGTGGGAAGATGTCAACATTTTAGGTGTACAAATGCAGGATACAAAAAGGATGGAATACAGTGACAGAGGATGAGGATGAAGAAACAAGCAAGACCAATCATGAATGGTCTGTGTAGCAACAAGGGGTTTGAACTTTATCCTATAGGCCACTATAAACCACTAAAGGATGGAAGCAAGAAAGCAGGACAAGCAGGTTTTTTTTTTCAGGAGACTGTTCTGATAAATGCAGACTCAGCTGGGAAGTAGAAAGGGGATGATGGGAAGACAGTTGGTGAGTTGTAATTGGAAATAAAGACCAGGAGGAATGTAGGTGAATCCCTAGTTTCTAGCTTAGAAAACTGATTGAACGGATGGTTCAATTTGCCAAGTTAAGGAATACAACAAGAGAAATGGGTTTGGAGAAGTGGACAATTCATGTGGAACATGCATGGGATGTGATGACACTTATGAGATATCCATGTGGAAATATCAAGGATGCAGACAAGAGTGTGGGTTAAAGCACACGGTGCTATAAAACTGGCTCTCAGAGGCTTGCAGTGATGTTGAGACAACCGAACGGAAAGAGAATGAAGAATAAAAACATCTTGGATACAACCCTGGGTAACACTAACATTCCTGAGGCAAGTAAAAAAAAAAAAGAAAAGAAAAGAAAAGAAAAAGAAAGGAGAGCCATGCAAAGAAAATGAGAACCCTCTGTGGTTGTGTGCAACAGGATAGCAATTTTCAGGTTGCAAGTTTCCCCAACTCTCCCCAGTGCCTTTAACATAAACTCAAGCTTAGGAAGAACAGCAGTGGCTATCTTCTTTATATAACTAATGCTCTAGAATAGGCTGGAACCAGACTAAGCTATAGCTGCATTTAGGATACCAGGTCAGGTCAATGCTAACTATTGCCACCAAACTAACATACTACACTGGAGAGTAAGTGTTCTGAGACATTCAGAATACAACAATGGGAATCACTGGTGTGCTGGGTATCCTTGTGTAAAGTCTAGGAGAGAACTGCAAAATCTCTATCTCTTAAGGGTCCCCACCCAGAGAAAGCCAACTTCGTGCAGCTTCCCAGGTTTTGGTGTCAAGGGATGATTCCTAGCCAGAGGTTGCCAGCTGCAGAGGGAGGGGCTCTATTTTGGGCTGCCTGCTGTCCCTGAGCCTGGCCAAGTCTGGTTTGAGCAGCATGCAGCCCCAGTGACTCACACACCCATGCAAACCGCCTGTGGCTCAGTGGCATGGCCTCAGAAAGCCAACCACAGGCCAGCTCCCTCCTCACCCCATTACACTGGGATAAATAAATAAAGATCCCGCCAGCAGCCACACAGCCTGATAGCAACCAGATGGAGAAAGAAAGGCATGGACGGGGCCAGGGTAAGGAACTCCCTCCAGCAGAACAGCCTGCAAGGGGCTACACCAGCCCATTCACTCTAAACCTGTCTTTAACATAGTCATACTGCCATGTATAACAGTTCCTTGGCTTTTCTTCTACTTCTAAAGATGCCTCTCAGTCTCTAGTCTTGGGCAAAGGTGTATTTGAGAGATCTTAGCCTATGTAAGAATCACCCAACAGATACCATGCCCAGCCCTGAACCATCAACATTAATGGGAAGAGTTCCAGTATGTCAAAGCTAGAGATGTTTAACCATTGGACAGGGGTTACTTCCCCATCTTTTTGCTTTAATTCTTGCCTTCAGAAACTCTGATTTAGCCAGATGCACACCATTAATCCCAGCACTCAGGAGGCAGAAGCAGGCAGATCTGTGAGTCCCAGGCCAGCCTGGTCTATGTAAACTTCCTCTTTGCTTGTTTGTGTCACTAGTGATTGGTGCCCACAGGTTCTCTGAAAGAGAAAAGTTTGTTCTTTATTGTTGTATTTCTTTGATTGTTTGTTTTGTTTTTTTGAGAATAGGTCTCTATGTAGCCCTGTCTGGCCTAGAATAAGCCATGTAGACCTCTTTAGAACTCACAGAGATCTGTCTGCTTCTGTCTCCTGAGTGCTGGGGTTAAAGGAGTTTCTTAAGGGAAGGATTAACAAGAAGATCAAATATGGGGAAGTACCCTCGTCCAATGGTTAAATGCCTTCTCTAGCTTCGATATCCCAGAGCTCTCCCTGCCCTCCTGCCCTTGCGCTCTGAGCCTATGGCCTTTTGTCTAGCAGTATTTTCAATGGGAATAGAAGTGGCCCCAGGCCCTGACCGCACGGCCCTCTGACACTAGCCTGGCCTCTTTGCCTGTTCATCCCAAACTGTCTCCTGGTTTGTTTATTTTCTATTCGATGTTGCTTATTTTGATGGCACATCCTTTCAGTCCAGTCTCAGGTGACCTACTGACCCTTTTATGTCCTGTTTATAGGACCCCAGGCAAGCACAGTAACTGAAAAGATGTTGTAGCTGCACAGGCCCCGTATCAAACCTTTCAGCTCTAGCAACTATAAGAGACATTCTGAAGATGGCACACCTGTCACAAGAATTCTCATCACCCAAGTGTTCATGATTCCCTTCACTGATATGTGCGATCAGTTAGATTGGCGAGATACAGCAGGGATGGATGGAGACGACATTAAGCATACAGACTTCAGCCACTTAACTGCTGGGGCTTAGTTTCCTTATTTTCAGAATAGTTATCTGAGACTGGTGAATGGTTCGGAGAGCAAAAGAGCTTGCCACCAAACCTAATGCATTGATCCTTGTGGTAGAAGGAGAGAAATGACTCCTACAAATCTTCTGACCTACACACACACACACACACACACACACACACACACACACACACACACTCACGAGAGAGATACATATATGCACACACACTCCCACACACACACAGATACACACACACACACACACACACACACACACTCACGAGAGAGATACATATATGCACACACACTCCCACACACACACAGATACACACACACACACACACACACACACACACACAGACACAGACACACATTTTGTTTTACACGGTTGCTTGGTACTCACTTTGTAGCCCAGGGTGGCATAAAATTCATGGCAATCCTCTTGCCTCATGACTAGGGTTTTACAGGCTTGAGCCACACACCTGACTCTGATGCTATGTTCTGGAACCAGCTACTTCAGTAATTCTAGTTCTCTGGGGAGTGAGTGAGCCATAGTCAAGCCTTCAGACTTAAAAATGTAAATGGAAAAGATCTGAAAGATAAGTGGATGTAGCCTTCTGTTTTTGTTATTGTTTTTTGTTTGTTTGTGTTTTCAAGACAGCACTTCTCTGTATAGTCCTGGCTGTCCTGGAACTCACTCTGTAGCCCAGGCTTGCCTTTAACTCATGATCCTACCTTAGCTTCCCAAGAACTGGGACTGCAGGCTTGTGATACCTTTCCAGAGCAACTTTCATTTTTACGTACACACAAACACACATACACCAACACCCTTCTTGGGATGGCACCTGATTCCACATGCTTCCTCACATCATTCTACAGGGCTCTCTCTTCCCTAGTAGCATGAAAAAGATGAGCCTTCAATTTTACAAATGAGATAATAGTGGTTCTGAGGGAAGTGATTTGTTCCAGGCTATAAAAATAAACCTTGAGCATAACAGACTTCCTCAAATACAACTCTAATAAGAAACACTGTATCCATGGGACATATTGCCACAGTTTTCACAAGATCCCCTTGGCACAAGTATATTAAAATATTTATTCAAAAAACTTATTAAGGCCCTACTACTTCTAGCCACTACCATCCATGTCAAGGATACAGAAATACATCTGCCCAGTCCTTGATCTCAGAAATGTTCACAGCTCAGTGCTTGGGCATATAAACAGAAAGTGGTACAGATATAAGCCATAGCACTTTTGTAGCAGGGAAGGATTACTCTTACAAAGAAGATCTAGAAAGTCTTCCCAAGAAGCTGAAGCCAATGCTTAAAAAGTTGAATAGGGCCAGGCCGTGGTGGCACACACCTTTAATCCCAGCACAGGGGAGGCAGAGGCAGGTGGATCTCTGTGAGTTCAAGGCCAATCTGGTCTACAAAGCGAGTTCCAGGACAGCCAGGCCTACACAGAGAAACCCTGTCTCAAATAACCCGAAGGAAGGAAGGAAGGAAGGAAGGAAGGAAGGAAGGAAGGAAGGAAGGAAGGAAGGAAGGAAGGAAGGGATTGTCATCTACAGAGTGCATAAGGAGAAGGCATTGAGCATTCCTCACAAAGGGAGAGTGCACGCAAAGACATAGGTGAGCAAAAACAGCATTTGGGAAAATTAAAAGTCATTCCATATAGCTGGCACAGAAAGCACATAGAGTAAGTGTGTAGAAGTTAAGCAGGAGAGGTATGAGGCAGGAGAATTAGCTTGCACAGCTGAGAGAGAGAGAGGTAGCATATCGTTGTCCCTGGACTACATTAACCTCCTTTCATGTTCAAATTAATAGAGAAAAGAAGCCACTAAGAGAAAAGTGACCTACAGAATCTCTTACAAGTTCTGGTTTAATAATCTTCCCCCCCCCCACACACACACACAAACTAACACCCAGGACCAGCAAGGGCGAAATCACTTGCCACACAATCCCAGGAAACCACGATATCAGGAAAGAACCAACTTCTGAAAGTTGTGGCATGTGTGTCCCCACTCATGCACACCACACACACACACACACACACACACACACACACACACACACACACTAATAAATAAAACATTTTTGACATCTTTTAGGCTTCCAGACTTCACCACGGTATGGTATGAGTGTTCCAGGACAAGGATGGAGCACCCACCTCACACTTCTTTTTCTCAGTGTTAAGAATCTGGGTATGAGAGCTCAGCCACATTTCAAAGGAAGAACTGAAGGTTCTCAATCAAGAACACTCACTTTATGACTCTCCCTGAGGGGAAAATGCTAATCTCTCAACTTAGAGAAGGTATGCGACATAGATTTTTGTCCACAAAAAGCTTACAACTAGTCTAGAAGACAAAACAGAAATACAAACAATCCATATGTAATATTCTAGACGCATTGTCTACTTTCATCATAAAGTAGCAATGTGGGTAACTAGTATGTGTGAACTTAAAATGGAGCAACAATACTAAGGTACTACCCACATAACCAACAGGTTCCAGAAGAGTCGAGAAGGGAAAGACCAATATTGACTGGTATTATCAAAGGTCACTATTATTAATACTCCCACTGTTTGGCACTCAGTGGATATTTCTTTTGGCCAAACTCAATCCTTAGAAGGGAAACCTAGGAGAAGCTTCTGACAGGCCACAATTATCTACTCCCCATTCATTCCTGTGCCAGTCCCCTTGTATAAACACTGTGATTTTCCATAGCCTACTGTGCCCACAAGACAGTCCCCAAATGGTAGCCCTGGATTTTTTACACCTTCCTCTATTGCTGCATGCTAAAGGAACAAACGAATGACTAGACTTCTACTACACAATCCAGCTCTCAACAGCAGAAGTTAACACTGGTCAAGCAACCTTCCCAACTCTAGATGACACCCTATATGCCACCTTAACAGAGATGCTGAGTAGGAGAAGTACTTTTGCCTTTGCACTCTTTCCCCGACATTCTCTACACACATCTCAAGCTCCATCAAACTTTCCACAGGCAACTTTTTCAGACAAAGGGCTTTCCAACCACACAAGCCACCTAATGCCCAAAATGCAGGTTGCCACCCAGACACTCTACCCAAATTTGTAGAAGGAGAAGGGAAATAGAAAATCCCCTACCTCTACCATAAACTGTTCCAAGAAAGAATTTTCTTCAAATGGCTCTGTCTTCAATCGACCTGTAATTAAGAAGAGATAGAGAAAAAGAAACATGAGCCTAAGGATGGGCTTCATGCCTATCAGATAGGGAAGAGCCTAGAACTTCTAGGAAAAGAAGTCAGAGACCTGACACCCACAGAGCCCTAGGCCGGAAAGAGAAGGGTTGAGGATATAGGACAATCGGAAGGAGAAGAAAACTGGGGACAATTAGCAACAATAGTTCAGCAGTAGTCTACTCTAGAAGATTTTCCTGCCACAATGACAAAGGTCATGTAGAACTTTTATTCTGAAACAAGAGCTATAGAGGTTCCTCAGCTCTGGATCCCACATTCTGCTGACACAATTTGGATAGCTGTTGGTCCTTTCCAAAGTCTTTCCTCCTCATTGTCTAGGACATATTTGAACATGGCTATGGCTTCAGCCAGGTACCTGAGGCAGACAGAAGGGACAACCAGTACCAAGTCCTCAGCTGACAGAGTACCTAGCACCTATTCTTGGAGAGAAAATTTTGTTTGTCGTTTTGGGTTTTCATTTTGCTTTGAGACAGGTCTGATGTACCCCAGGCTAGCTCTGAACTTACTGTGTAGCGAAGGATAACTTCCTGTCCCTATCTCTTGAGTGCTGGAATCATATATATATACCAACACTCACATGTATGCAGTTCTAAGGGCCAAACCCAGGAGCTGGAGTATGCCAAGCAAGCATCCCACCAACTGATCCATACCTCTAGCTCAAGAAGTATTTTTAATGCAAATCATATTCCCCTTTTTCTAACACCCTTAAACTACCTGAACCTTCTCCCCACCCATTCCATCACAAATGCCCTCTTACTTCGGCTCAGCACAGCCCCACTCTCCTGGTAGCCCTGGATCTCTAGGTCCTTCATCCGAAGCAATGCTGCTAGCTCCCTTCCATGACACTGCAATGCCAGGCTCACACCCATCAGAGGACGAATCAAATGCTGAGAGACCTTTGACAAAAAGAAGTATCAATTAGCCAACAGATGCTCACAAACTATTCTCAAATACTATACTAGCTACTAGAAGAAAAATATTCAGGAATAAACATTTTCATAGGAGCTTACAATTTCATAGATGAGAAATTCATTTACATGAACATAAATACAAATACAGTACATGTTAAAGAGGCTCAGGGATTTTCCTTGTGGAATGGGAAGAATAAAACAAGAATAGGGATGGGCAGAAAATCTGCAGTTCTGGAGAGATAGCTCAGGGTTAAGGACACTGGCTGCTCTTCCAGAAGGCATGGGATCTGTTCCCAGCACCCTCGTGAGAGTTCATAACTGTCTATAACTCCAGACCAGGGGATCATGAACTCTGTGTTTGCTTCCACAGGCCCTACATGCACATGGCGCACAGACATACATACAGGCAAAACATCTATACACACAAAGATAAAAGAAAAACCTTAAAAATAAATTAATAAAAATGAAAGGATGAGATAGTTGAGAAGAGGGATGTGCTAACTCAAGATAGGAGCAGACGATTCAAGGAAACACCGACAAAGGGGTGTGTCCGAAAGAGCGCACCAACAGGAGAAACACACACACACACACACACACACACACACACACACACACACACACAGCAGAAAGATCTAGATATGCACCAAGAGCCATTTCAGGATTGAGAAGAGGTCAGAGTTCCAACCTATTCCCACAAATACCGCAGCATTTAAAGTTATTGTTTAAAAAAAAAAAAAAAAAAGCCAGTTACCAAGAGACTAGAGTGGGAAGAAACAAACCAGCCCACTTCACACACAGTACAGCTACACTGAGCACTCATGCAATAAGGTATGGTCACACAAAATCACTTAAGTCACCTATGAAAGGTGTCCATTAGTCTGTGGCTAGAGGATGTCATCCACCAAGGGCATGAACTACAGGACACTAAGCAAAAGAGATGCCCTAGATCGGGGGTCAGTAAACTTTTCTCGGCAAGAGCCAGATAGTCAATATTTTCATCTTTGTGGCCCACAGAGTCTCTGCCGCAACTACTCAACTTTGCTGTTGCGGCATGCGAAAGCAGCCACAGACAATATGTAAACAAATGAGGTGGCTGTGCTCCAATATAACTCTACAAAAGCAGGCAGCAAGCCAGATCTGGCCTGCCGGCCATAGTATGCACATCCTTAGCTAGAGCTAAAATAGGAAGCTTTTAGACAAGATACCCCAACATGGGCTTGAAATAAGGAGAAAGTACACAAGTATGTGAGGCACCAGTCAGACTCACCTGGGTCAGGATCCCAAGCAATGATTCCCCAGGCGCCCATGTTTTCACTTCCCATTAAGTCTCTAGAGAAAACCAAAAATGCAGCTTGTATTGCACTAAAGATTTGGTCAGAAGAAAAAAGGACTGGATTGGAGGTATGGGAGCAGATAAGAGCAGTAGCTTTTTGTACCGGGATCCAAGAAATGTAGGTTTCCTGACACAGGGTGTAAGGCCATAAGTCTAGTCCAGCTGTAGATAATTTTTACTTTTTTGTCATCGGCACATCCCAGCCTGGTACTGTCTCCCATCCTAGGTCCTCAGGAAGGACTTAGGCCTCCAAGAAGTACTGCTCCAACTTCTGACTTTAAGACCTATCCTGGGCCTGTGAGGTGGCTCGTCGGCAAGCTGCCAAACTTGCCGACCTGATTCAATTCCCCAGACCCACATGGTAGGAGAACTCTTTCCTTGCAAACTGTCCTCTGACTTCCTCATATGCATTGTAGCACTCATGCACACACATAATAATTAACTCAAAACAGTGATTTTAAAAAATAAGTATTAAAAAAAATAAGATTGTCTAAGCTCAACTCTATACCCTAGGAATTATTTTGATAAATTTGGTCCAGGTCAAGGTAGATTAGAAAAACAGGAAAATTATTGTATGAAAGCCAATGGAGGTTTGGTGGATTGAACTGAAAATAAGTATCATTGCTAACCAAGCAGCCACAGTGGCCCTTTGGTGGTACCCCTCAAATAACAGAAACTCCTAATGTTAATAACCAGCCTTTCACCATGGTGGGCTGGGGAGCACCACCTTTGAGGTGCTAAATATAACAACATGAAACATGGCAAGGAATAGTTTTTAACCAATGCCATGTCTATTGAAATAAGATTATCATGGTCTCAGGCAACTGGGGTGATCTATTGGACTGCAACATCAATAAAGAAAAAAAAAGTGTTTTTTAATCAGAAAATAATTCAACTTCCCAAATAATTTCACACCACTCTGAATTCCTGAGCTATAATTAATTTCAAAGTTAGATGAACATTAAAATGATTTCTCTTGAGCCTGAGAGGGTTTCTCTATTTTTAAACTTAGATGAATGCTAGTTAGAAGTTCCCAAAATAAGTATTTATTGCCATAAAAAAAGCTGGTATAAACATACAAAATAAAACAAAAGACATTCAACCATGTAGAAAAATCAGTATACCTCCAAAGGCACAACAAGGAGAAACTTTGCAGTACTTTAGGTAAAGGACACTCTCTTTCATTCATGGAAGCAAAATATGAAGGCATGTGCTTACAAGCCAATTTAGTCCATACCCACTGGGCACTAGGTTCTCAGGCCTCTGCCTTTGAAAAGCCTGTGATAGGCCAGGAAGTGCAGTGGGTACAATAGAAGTTACCATTCATCCCCAGAGGGGGAAATACTTATAATCCCACCCACTAAAGTCTTCTATTTCCTACAGAATGTTTGTGAGTCCTAGGCAGGGGAGAGTTGGACCCAATCAGCTGTATCAGAAAGTACAGTGAAACCATTGGTAGACTGGAGAATCAAGAGACAGATTCTAGTCTTGGATCTGCCAGCATCTCATATATCCTTATCTTTACAACAAGGAAAAATGTGTGTGGAACATTTCCCTCACAGCCCCTATAATCCTATGGTAATACTGAACACGTCCTCTTTTTTAATTATTATAAGTCCATAGTAATGCTGTAACTGGCATTTGACAGATGGAGAAATTGAGTAAAAAAAAAAAAAAATCCTATCCTAATCCAAGGTAATACGTGTAATTTAAACGTAGTAGGGTAGATTGTGAATTTGTCTTCTGGTTCCAAAGCTTGTGTTCTTCCTATCACTAAGAAACTCTGGGGTGCAACCCCTAGGAATCATTAAAAAAAAAATGGTGACAAATCTGAAAGTGAAAATAGAATATCAAGAATTCTGTCAGATGCACACCTGTAATCCCAGTGCATGGGAGGCTGGGGCAAGAAATCACAACCAAACACAGGGGCGGACAGGTGGCTGGGGGTTAAGGGCACTGGCTGCTGCTCTTGCAGAGGACCTGGGTTCAGTCTCCAGTACCCACGTAGTGGCTCACAACTGTCTGTAACTCCGATTCCAAGAAATCAGACGCCATCTCTGGCCTCTGGACACCAGACATGCACATGATGCACACACATACATGCAATCAAAATACACATAAAATAAACCTAATAAAAACTTAAACAGAAAAAGTAGGAAAACAGATACTTGAAAGAACAGACAATGGGGAAAAGGGAGCAGTAAAGAGAAATTTGTCACAAGTAGAGAAAGATGCAGAATCATGAAGCAGAGACCCAAAGCCTTACCTATTCCACAATTATTACAGAGAATTAATAACACATGTGATGTCTCACACCTGTAATCTCAGCATCTGGGAAACAGAGGCAGAAGCATTTCGAACTTGACCTGGGCTGACAGCAACATTCCATCAAGGATGGTCAAGAATGTGCCTCAGCTCATAAGTTTGACTTGAATGCATAAAGCCCTAGGTTCAGTCCCCAGCACCACAGAGAACGGGACAGCACACCTGGAACCCTAGCTCTGAGGAGGTGGGGGAAGAGGAAAGAAACTGAGGAGTCCTTGGTTACATTGTGATTTTGAGGCTAGCCTGGACTACATGTGATTCTGTCAGAGACAGAGGGAGAGAGAGGGAAAGAGGGAGGGAAGAAGAAAGGGAGGGAGGGAGGGAGGAGGGAGGGAGGGAGGGAGGGCAAGAGAATAAACAGAAAGCTAGTATCAATAATCAGTAATTGCTTTAGAAGGAAAATAAGAGAGTAGACAGAACGCCTGTTGGTTTCTTAGCTGTATACCTTTAAATGCTGCATGAAATGTTTGTCTTTGGCATGAATTACCCATTCAAAAAAAAAAGTAAATGAAAAGTATCACAAGAATGAATAACAGACAAAACTTCCAACCGCATGACCTCACAGACACACACACCCGCCTAAAGTAGTAGCCGCCTACATCCCTGAGAGTGTCTACCAGCTCTAGCTTCTTCCCTGCAACGCTCCCTGCAGCCTGGGGTTTCCCTGGGATAGCAGTCTTCTTAGTTTCATGATAAGGACTTTTTCTGAACTGAAAATATACTTGTTAACCAATCTGTTCTAAGCCAGCATCTCCCTGGGACCAACCAAAACTCACTCTCCTTTAAACACTAAAGCACCTTTCCCATGACAGTTCCTCAGCTGGAAGACTGCACTAAAACAATTACCTTTGCCTTTCACTTTTCCTCAATCATTGTATCGTCACTCAATGTTCTTTATTGCCTCCCCCACCCACCCAGGGCTGGAGCCCCTGGCCCATGCTAAGCAAGAGCTTCAACACTGAGCTGGCTATTCCTGACTTACTCTGTACTTTGAAAGAAGAAATTACTAGAGAAGACCTCCAGGAAAGCTGCCTCCTCACCCACACTAGTCTGAATTTATAGGACTATATAATACACGAAGAGACTAGCTATGGATAGGGACTTTCAAAGGTGGTTCAAATGGATGGATGCCAGAATAAGCATCATTGAGGAAACAGTGCCCCCTGGTGTCACCTACAAAAAAGAAAATGGGCTTTGAATGACTATGAAATTCTGTATATAAAATAAGATGGAAGAGTTCACAAGAAATTCAATTAAAGTCACCAAATGTGACTAATTACATCACAGGACTTTGATGGGCCTTAGCAGTTCCTTCACAAAGTCAGTCACAATGGTGCACAGCTGTAGCCAAGGCTACTTGGGGGACTGTGGTGGTCTTGCCCCAGGAGTTAGAGTCCAGCCTTGGCAATGTTAAAGAACACCCTTGTATCAGTGTAAGAATGCATGGCGAACAAATGTGAGGCCCTAGGCTCGATCCCCAGTACCACAAACAAACCAGCAGTGAATGAGTGGCTCTAGCACTCAAGTATGGCTTTGCTAAGTTCCAGACAAAACAAACAAACAAACAAACACCAGCAAAGTCTTTCAAGAAGTCCTTTGCTGGCTGGAGAGATGGCTCAGAGGTTAAGGGCACTTGCTGTTGCTCCAGAGGACACAAGTTTAATTCCCAACAAACACTGTAACTCCAGGTACAGGAGATCTTCTGGCCTCTCAAGTACACCAACCCAATCACAGAAATACACATAAATAAAAATTAAAATCTTTAAAAGTAAAGAAGTTCTTCGACCTTCTCTCTCTCTCTCTCTCTCTCTCTCTCTCTCTCTCTCTCTCTCTCTCTCTCTCTCTCTCTCTCTCTGTTGTTTTTGTTTTGTTTTGTTTTTCAAGACAGGGGTACTCCATGTAGCCCTGGTTGTCCTGGAACTCACACTGTAGACCAGGCTGTCCTCAAACACAGAGATCCACCTGCCTCTGCCTCCCAAGAGCTGGGATTAAGGTATATGCCACTACCCCCCCAGCTCCATCTACATTCATTTATTGGTGCCAAACTATCACCAGTACACCTCTGAGTAGACTATACCTTGAATTGGGAACTAGAGAACGATGCCTTTGCAGATTCTCTGCTGGATAATCTGCACCCTATGCCTCTCACAGAACACTATGACCACACTGAGTGCTACTGACTACAACAAGCACTGTTTATTTTATTTATTGATTCTTAAAAGTTATACATACACACATACATATATAGTTATATACCATCATTTGTTTAACCTCTTGGGATATTTCTGGCTTGGGTACAAGCAAAGACACCAGGGCTAGAGAGGTATCTCAGCAGTTAAGAACACTTGCTGCCCTTTCAGAGGACCTGGGTTCATTCAATTCCCAGCACCCACATGGCAGCTCACAACTATCTGCAACGCCAGTTCCAGGCATTGATCCCCTCTTCTGGCCTCTACAGGTATGAGACAAACTTGCAGTACACAGATGGATATGCAGGCCAAACACATACACATAAAATAAAGTAAAAACAAAAAGCCACAGTGAACATTTGTGAAGAAATCTTTGTGTGGCTCTATGTGGGGAAGGGGATGTTGGGAGAGATGTTTCTTGTTTGTGATACTGGGTTTCACTGTGAGGGTCTGGCCAGCTAGAACTCACAGTATAGCCTAAGCAGTCCTCAAACTAATGGTGCTCTTCTTGCCTCTACCTCCAGAATACTGGGATTAAAGGCATGTATCACTATGCCTGGGGAGACATGTATTTTCATCACTCTGAAGTAAATATCTAGGAATCAAATGGCTGGATTAAGTAGGGTATACTCAACTTAAAAACAAAAGTTGGAGACTGGAGAAGTGGCTCAGAATTTAAAACCACTGCCTGCTCTTCCAGAGGTACTAAGTTCAATTCCCAGCAACCATATGGTAGCTCACAACTATCTATATAATGAGATCTGATACCCTCTTTTGACATGCAGGCATACATGCAGGCAGAACACTGCATACTAAATAAATAAATAACTAAATAAGTAAATCATGGGGAAACCCACAGAAACAGCTGACCCAAGCTAGTGGGAGCTCACTGAGTCAGGACTGACAGCTGGGAAACCTACATACGACTGAACTAGACATCCTGAATGCAGGCAATAGTGGGTGGCTTGGGCAGTTTGTTGGGCCACTGGCAGTGGGACCAGGACCTATCCCAGGTGCAGAAGAATTGGCTTTTCGGAGTTCATTTCCTATGGAGAGATACCTTGTTCAGCCTAGACATAAGGGGGAGGAGCTAGTTCTGCCTCAATGTGGTGATGGGCAGACTTTCTTGACTCCCCATGGAGGCCTTACCCTCTCTGGAGAGCAAAAAGAGGGGTGAAGTAAGGGGAAAGTGGGAGAGGGGAGAGAGGGGGAAATGAGATTAGTATGTTTAAAAAAGAAAGAAAGAAAGGCTTTACTACCGAAAAAAAAAAAAAAAGATTTCTATAGTTAAAAAAAATTATTACTTTTTACATAAGAAAGAAATCTTAAGATTAAAAAAAAAAAAAAAAGTTGGAGACAGGAGAGATTGCTCAAGTCAGTAAAGTGCTAGTCACACAGTCATGGGGACCTGAGTTTGTAGCTCCAGCACCCACATAAAAATAGAGAGCAGTTGGAGGCCAGTCTGGTCTGCAGATCGAGTTCCAGGATAGCTAAGGCTACATAGAGAGACCGAAAAAAACAAAAAACAAACAAAAACAAACAAAAAGTGGTAAGCATCTGTTATCCCATACTACAGAGGCAGACAGGATGGTTTCTGGAGATTACTGCCAGCCAATCTAACCAAATCGGTAAGCTCCAGGTTTAGTGAGAGACTCTGTCTCAAAAAACAAGGTAGAGAAGTGATTAAAGAAGACACCTGAAGCTGGGCAGTGGTGACACATATCTTTAGTGAGTTCTGGCATGGCCAGAGCCACACAGAGAAGCCCTGCGTGATGGTTCAAAAGAAAATGCCCCCCAAAGGGAGTGGCACTGTCAGGAGGAGGAGCTTTGTTGGAGTGGGTGTGGCCTTGTTGGAGGAAGTGTCTCACTGCAGAGGTGAGCTTTGAGGTCTCATGTACGCCCACGATACCTCCCAGTGCCTCAGATCACTTCCTGCTGCCTTGTGATCAAGAGGTAACCAGCACCATGTCTGCCTACATGCCACCATGTCTTATGATAACAACAGTGAACTGAACCTCTGAAAATGTAAGATACCCCCAATCAAATGTTTTTTCCTTTGTAAGAGTTACTGTGTCATGGTATCTCTTCACAGCATAGAAACCCTAACTAAGACACCTTGTCTTGGAAAAAAAATGGTGGGGGAGAGACACCTAAATTTGACTTTTGACCTCTGCACATACTCTAACCACCTGCATATGCACCTGGCACACACATGCATGCATCATTCTCCAAACTGCCTGTGGTAGTTTGAGTGTAATTGGCCCCCATAAGCTCATAGGGAGGTGTGGCTTTGTTGAAGGAAGTGTGTCACTGTGGGGTGGGCTTTGAGGTCTCACAGATGCTCAAGCCACTCCCAGTGCTTCAGTTCACTTCCTGTTGCATTCGAATCAGTATGTAGAATTCTCAGCTCCTTCTCCAGCACCATGTCTGCCTACATGCTGCCATGTCCCACCATGATGATAATGGACTGAACCTCTGAACTATGAGCCAGCCCAACTAAATGTTTTCCTTGGTAAGCATTGCTGTGTCACAGTGTCTCTTCACAGCAATAGAAGCCCTAAGACATTGCCTGTGTCATTGTATATTCAGTGGATATCTGGAGGAATTCTAGTTTAAGCCTTAAAGACTATCTCAAATCCTCAAAGAGATGAAGATGGAATTCAAACCGGATATACTAAATCCAAAGTCAGGTTTTTTGTTGTTGTTGTTGCTGCTTTGTTTTGTTTTGTTTTTTCCATGTAACAGCCCAGGCTGTCCTGGAACTCTCTATGTTTACCAGGATCGCCTCGAACTCACAGAGAACCACCTGCCCCTGCCTCCTGAGTGCTAAAAATAAAGGCATTCACCATGCCCAGCAGTTGGTTGGTTTTTGAGAGTATTATGTAGACCATGCTATACTCAAACTCACTATATAGCTGAGGATGGCCTTGAACTCATTATCCTCCTGCCTCTATCTCTCTAGTGCTGATTACGAACATGTACAATTATATCCAGCTTTGAAATTTTATCTTTGTTTGTTTGTTTTTTAAGACAAGATCTCTCTATTACGTAGCTCTGGCTGTTCTGGGACTTGCTACATGGATCAGGCAGGCCTCAAACTTAAATACTTGGATTAAAGGCATGTGCCACCACACCCAGCTGAAAACTTGCTTTTATATTTATTATTAATTACTAATAGTCTGTTTTGTTTTTCAAGACAGGGTTTCTCTGCGTAACTGCCCTAGCTGTCCTGGAACTTGCTCTGTAGACCAGGCTGGCCTCGAACTCAAAGAGATTCACCACCTGCCTCTGCCTCCCAAGTTCTGTGATTAAAGGTGTGTGCCACCACTGCCCAACTGTTACTAATAAAAGTTCTTGGGAAACTAAAGCAACAAGCGAGAGGAAGGCATGACCCTCCTAGTCTGTAAAAGAGGGCTTTGAAGTTGACTAGACTAACACAGAGTTCAAATTCTAGCTCAGTCATGAATAAACTGGATGGCTTTGAACAAGTTACTTTCCATCTTGGATTTCTATTCTGAAAAAAAATGGAAATAATAACATCTATCTTGTAAGGAAATCATAAAGACAAAAAAGAGGAAAAAATGCTTAGAAACATGTCACACTCTATTCTGTTATCAAAGTGGTCTTGATAAATCACAACTTGGAACTATTAAAAAACAAAAAAAAAACCTCTGCTGTAAACCATGTATGGTGAATCCCAGCATTTAGAAGCTGAGGCAGGAGGACTGTTTCAAGTTCAAAGCAAACCTGGGTTATACAGTGATTTCAGGCCAGCTAAGGCTGCATAATAAAAAAACCTCAAAAAAAAAAAATCAGGAAAAGTGGGCATGGTATTATGCATAAACAGGCAGATTTCTGTGAGTTCCAGGCCAGCCAGGGCTACAGTGATACCCAAGAAAGAAAGAAAGGAAGAAAGAAAGAAAGAAAGAAAGAAAGGAAGGAAGGGAGAAAGGAAGGAAGGAAGGAAGGAAGGAAGGAAGGAAGGAAGGAAGGAAGGAAGGAAGGAAGGAAGAAAACAAACTCAGGGATATACTCAGTTGGTAGAGTGCTTGTCCAGTAGCAAGCCCTGGATTCAACCCCTCAGTACTGCATAAACTGAGCATGACGATGTATCTGTAACACTCAGGTGAAAGAATGAGGTCATCCTAGAATAGTCTAGCATACATGAGACCCCGGCATTAAAATCATAATATTGGATGAAGTCACGAAGTACAATGTGAAGATTCAAACCCTGCTCCCTTTGCAAGACAAGGCTATACCAGCCAAAAATCCTCATAGCCTCTGGTCTAGTCAAGGAAATTTCTTTTTTTTAGAAAAGAATTTCAGCCAGGCAGTGGTGGTGCCTGTCTTTAATCCCAGCACTAGGGAGGCAGGGGCAGGCAGATCTCTGTTAGTTCAAGGCCAGCCTGGTCCACAGAGTGAATTCCAGGGCAACCAAGGCACACAGAGAAACACTGTCTCGAAAAAGGAAAAAAAAAAATTTTTTTTCAGGAAAATAAGGGCACCCAGATCTTTACCTGAAGCAACTAAGCCCCCCCACCTGCACCCATGTCTACATTGCACTCACCAGTGAAGAGCTAGCTGGGGAGCAGTGGAAATGCCAGTTGAAGGGAAGACCAGACAGCTCACTCTGCACCCGAAGGATCAGTGCCTCTGCTACCCGATCACAGGAGAAGGCAGCATGGCTAGGATCAGCAGCATCCTGGTGAGCAGAATCCTTAAACAACGGGAGAAGCAGCTCCTCCAGGTGGTGGAGAAAAGCTGAGGGGGGAGCAGTTAGGCGCTTGTTCAACTCCTAGAGAAACAGAGTGAGGCCATTAAAAGGAAACTCCTCAAAGGCAAGAGCAAAGGGGAATCCAGGAAGACAATGGGCAGGAGAGGAAGGGAAGGCAAAGGGCACAGCATTGCAGCAAAATGAAGACAAGAAAAAGAGTTGCAAAGATCAACTAGCCTACTCCACAGTTCTGGGAAAAATCAATTTACTGAGGGCCTGAATACATCATATAAAACAGATGACAGTGTGCATTATAGTCCATGCAAAATCAGTCTCCCTCTCTCCTCTCTCTCTCTCTCTCTCCAGAAATATTTCAGATTTCCAAATTTCTTAGATTTTTGAATATATGTGTAACTTTTCACCAGTTGTACAACTCTAGCCCCAAAATCCAAAATCTGAAATGATCTGAAATCTAAAACTTTTTGAGTGCTTGAGCATTGAGGATGTGAAAACTTTCATATTTTAGAGCATTTCAGATTTTACATCCTTAGGATAGAGATGTTAAGCCTATTAATTGCTTCAAACCAATTCAGCCTTCCTCGACAACATATAGACTAGTTGATGGATGTTAACTTCCTATGGCCAGCATAATGCGGCAGTGATAGCCTCTCTTCGTACTTTTATACTCTTACCTTAGCTCGCTGGCTGACCACCAAAGTGTCCACCTGTTCATGCCACACCTGCTGAAGATCTGAAATCAGCAAGGCATAACCCTGCTTGGTGATAGACGCCTTGGCCAAGAGTGAGTTCTCCGCAAGCTGCAGCCACGCCCATGGCTGCATCAACAGGCCTTGCTCTAGTTCTTCCATCTGCAGGAAAGTCCTGATTTAGCACAGAGTCTCCAGGAAGTCCAGCCCAGGGAGGACTGCTCACAGTTCCATGTCAACTGAAACTGTGTGAGAACCTTCCCCAGTAAAACAGAGGCATGAAAGCACCCCGCCAACACACACACACACACACACACACACACACACACACACACACACACACACACACACACACACGCTTTATATAACCAGCCTAACTACCCTTTGACAACTGACTTCAAATATACTTAGAACCTGGGGCTGGAGAGATGGCATAGAGGTTAAGAGCACTGATTGCTTTTCCGGGGTTGAATTCCCAGCACCCACATGGCAGTTCACAACCATCTGCAACTCCAGTTCCAGGAGATCCAATGCCCTCTCCTGGCCTCTTCAAGTACTGCACATGTAGTATCTGCATACACGCAGGAAAAAACACTCATACACATAAAATAAAAATAGTAAAATATTTCTTAAAGATCAGAATATTTCTTACATTAAGTTCCTAAATAATAGAAAACATGTCTTTACTGGGTATTGTGGTGCATGCCTGTAATCCCAGAATTGAGATATAAAAGCAGGAGGTTCAGGCCAGCTGTTGATACATGAAATAGACTCACCTTGGTGTAAAAGGAAAGAGGGAACAAAGTATGAAAGGGCAGATATATTTTTCCCACAGCGTTTAAACTCAGCATATTGATGCACTTAATATGGAAACCCAAGCCAATCCTATTGAATCTTTACTTGAATCATATGTATGTCGATGCTGCCTTTCCCAGAAATTTTAAAAGGATAAGAATGGTTCTTGTCTTGAAAAGAATTGCTGACATAGTGGTAGTGCATGCCTTTAATTATCCTGGGAGGCAGAGGCAGGTGGATCTCCAAGTCTGAGGCCAGCCTGGTCTACAAAGTGGGTTCCAGGACAGCCAAGGCTACACAGAGAAACCCTATCTCCAGAAAAACTAAATAAGTAAAAGTTAAGTCCTAAATGTGAGGGGAACAACATTCAAATTATTTGGTTGCTGAAAGCAAAGTCTGGGTCGGTGAAATGGCTCAGCAGGAAAAGGCACTTGTGCCAAGCCTGATGACTTGAGCTTAAGATTCATGAGGCAGAGGAGAGATTATCTCCCAAATGTATGCACCAATAAATGCCATATTTGTCTTGTTTTGTTTTTCAAGGGTTTCCTCCATGTAGCCCTGCTGTCCTGGAACTCACTCTGTACACCAGACTGACTTTGAACTCAGAGATCTGCCTCCCAATGCTGGGATTAAAGTCGCCCACCACCACTACCCATGCCATAATTTTTTTTTTAATATTAAAATAGAAAAAAAGAAGATGACAAATCTCAGTAAGTTTGGAAGCAAACAATAAAATCCTAAAGCAGCAGACTTGGTGATGAACACCTATAATCCCAACACTGGGGAGAAGCAGGTGGGAGAACCAATGCTGGGTTGGGGAAATGGCTCTACTGGTACAGCACTTGACTCACATGGCCATTTCCAGTGACACGTGACTGCACGGATGGTGGTTATTTGCAGCAGCCTTGAAACCGGCTGTGCAGAGATGGGTATTTCCATCGTGTGCAGGGAAGACTGGTCTTGGAATGATGAAGGAGTTTTCGCTGGACAAGAGTTTATTGGAAAAGGTTAGAAACACAAATGAAGTTGCCAAACCCTTCAATTTCCCTTATAGGCACATCCTGGCATGTACTCTAAAAGTCACCAAAATTGAATTTATTGTCCTTCCTTAAGTCTCGAAGGTCAAAACCCGCAAATTGATGTTTTGTCCGAATGGGAGGAAGCTGTTTAATGTGGCCAAGGACAGCTGGCCCTATAAAAATGTGCAAAGCATTTTGCATCAGACCCAGGCTGGCTGCTCCTACAGCTTAGCCTGGACCGAGGTAAGTATAACTCGGTGAGTCAGGCATGCTGAGGTATACCTGTAATCCTAGCACATAGAAGGCTGAGGCAGGAGGATCTTAATTGGGAGACCAACATAGCAAGAGACTATCAACAAAAAAGAAAGAAAGAAAAAAAAAGCTTAGTGGAATGGATTGGGGCCTGAGATCGTCCCCAGCATGGAAGGAGAAGGAATCTAAGTCCTCTGGATTTTATTTTCCCAGGCGCAAGCTGGTCTTCGTTAACCAATTTCACCAGCTAAACTGTCTTCTCAAGAGTGAGAAAGTGAAGTTGCCAGAAGTTCTGTCACTCGGCCGTGTGTTCTCGGGGTAGTTCCTACAACACCCTGCAGAGGGCAGCAAGGCCCTACAGACCGTCGGGCGGGCCCACGCCCGGTGCCACCAGAGAGGGCAAGCCGTAGGCCCCGCAGCCAGAGGCCGCCTCGGGGACGCCTCCTGCAGGGCCTTCGCCGCCCGTGTCTCATTTTTACAGCACGCACGGATGGCTCAGGACCCCTAAGGGGTAGCAACGCTAATTGAGCCCAAAGGGCTGGAACGCCGACTAGCTAACGCCCGCGAAGACGGGGCGGAAGGCGGGCTGCGCACGCGCAGGACCGCCCACTCGGGAGGCCTGCCCCACAACCCGGGCTGCGCGCGCTCCCTTCTGGGAAAAAGCACCCGGCTAAGGGGTCACCGTGAACGTTCTCTCCACTTGCCGGCGTGCGGCCGGCCCCAGACCTCGGCGCCGACTCGAAATCGATCCCACCTACCGTCGACGGCTGCGGAAGCTCCCACCCTCCTCACGGCGGGCCTGCCCTCGTGTGCAAACTGAAAGGCCTAGGGTAGAAGCCACCCCCCACGGGCACACACACACTCGGGAAGGCGGGGTTTGGGATACGGGGCGGAGCCAAGACCTGTGGTGGGCGGGGACCCGAACCTCACTTGTCCTCATTCCTTTACAGTGGAAACAAAATCCTACTTCCTCCTTGCCCCTTCCTTCATCGTTATTGTCACCTTTATTATAGACTGTCTTCTGCTTTACATTTTAGTTGTGAATTTAAATCTTAAATGCAGGGAGAGGGCACGGTCCCTGTCATATATCTGCGGATGCAGTACCTTGCTCGTGGGAAGCACTCGATGTATTTGAATGCTAAACTTCATCAGAGGCATTGACAGCTCACAGGCAAAAATCCCATTTATTCACTTATTCACCTATTAAATCCATGGCCCCTGCGTCTGAACACGTTAGCCTGATAAAGAGGAGGAAAGGCAGCCCGTTCTACTGGGAAACGGCACATCTAGATAGGCCACATACAATATCTCACTGAAAGTATATTACCTTGGAGGCAAGACTCCAGCAAGCTGGGAGTTACTGCTAAACTAATAAAGACAAAAATAGTGCTCTTGACTAATTACTGGGATCTAAACCCTTCTCTGTTAGTTGTATAGCATGACTCCTCAGAGTCAGACAACAAGTCTGCTGTCTCTCCTGTTTTAGAGGGCCCTCCTTCCTCATCCTCGGGGTCTTCAGGCATTGGGCAGAGGCAATGGAGAGGCTGCGGGATGCAGGGACACAGGTTGTTGATGGGTGATGGAAGCCCATACTCTTGAGCAGCCTTCTCCCTGGACTTCTGAGTTTCTTGGGCAGTGAAAGAAGTTGGCAGCCCTTGACTTAGGCCTCGCTCAATCCGTGTACCTGCAAAAGAGGGATTGGTCAGGCTAGAGGGATAGCTCAGCTGTTAAGAGCTAGTACTGTTCCAAGTCTCAGCACCCATATCAGATAGCTTACAACTGCCTGTAGCAGCTCCACATCTGGGGGGATGTACATTCATGTGAATATGTCCACAGACACACATGTGTACACTTAATTTAAAGTAAAAATAAATCCTAAAAATAAGTAAGCCAGGGATGGTGGTGCATGCCTTTAATACCAGCACTTGGGAGGCAGAAGCAGGTGGATCTCAGTTTGAGGCCAGTTCGAGGTCTATAAAGGGAGTTTATAGACCAGGATTGTTACACAAGGAAACCCTGTCTCAAAAAAAAAAAAAAAAAAAAATAAGTAAAAAGAGTAGCCCCTCTGTGTGGTCACTGCCCAAGCCAGGAATAATGACTTCCCAGCCACTCTCCTAGGACCTGGATTCAACTTACCAGAAATGGTGTTTTCTAGAAGAAAGCCCAAAAGACCAGCTAGAAAAATTGGTTCTGCCAGCAAAGAACGCAGGAACACATCCAAGGGAATCCAGCCTACAAAGAGTTGGGGCCAGTCGGGAAGGTAACTGGTACTGCCCAAGGCAATGTGTCTTCCCTTGTAGACCTAAACAAAGTCTTGGACCAGGGACAGGTTTCACTAAGCCATCATTCCATGTCACTTTTGTCCCTTCATAAACTCCATTTCCCATCTTCAGGTCCTTCCCACAGGATCCCTTCTTAACACGTGTTTTCTGACTACCCACATACTCTCCAGATACCCTTTGTCCCAGGCTCCCTTTCTCTGGAAAGTTTGGCATTAAAAAGTCCTAGTCTCTACCACTTTTGACGTTTGGTACTCTAGTCCAAACCTCCCAACTTCAGTCCTATGAACACTTTGGACTAGATGTTCTGTTATAAGGAGCTGTCCAGTGCACCCAAGGATGCTTAACAACCTCCCTAAGTGCTGAATGCCTGTAACAGACCTTTTTTTCTCCAGACATGGTGGTGCATGCCTTTAATCCCACCACTCAGGAGGCAGAAGTAGGAGGATCTCTGAGTTCAAAGCCAGCCCAATCTACAAATCCAGTTCCAGGACAAAGAAACCCTGTCTCAAAATGAGCAAACATTCAAAATACAATCCTCTTTCTCCCATGTGTGACATCCAAAAAACATGTCTCCAGATGTTCCACATGAAACAAAATCACCCCCTTCTGAACACCACTGCTTAAATAAACCCTGCTGTTTGTTGGTTTCAGGATATACTACTTCTTCTGTCCCATAATCCCAGCTTTTCTCTTTGTATAGGATGGAAAGGTGATCAAGAATGACCTTATCAGCCAGATGGTGGTGGCACATGCCTTTAATCCAGCACTCAGGAGGCAGAGGCAGGCAGATCTCTGCAAGTTTGAGGCCAACCTGGTCTACAGAGCAAGTTCCAGGACAGGCTCCAAAAGCTACAAAGAAACCCTGTCTTGAAAAACAAACAAACAAAAAGACCTTATCAGCTGTCCATGTGGCTTATATCTATATTCTTGTCACTTGGGAGTTTGAAGCAGGAGGATTGCCAAGAGTTTGAAGCCAGCCTACAGTTCCAAAATAAGACCCTGCCTCTTACACACAGAAATGGCCTTCTGCCAAATAGGTTTAAGTTTTTCCATCCTCAAAGACCAATTCAGTTGTACTGAATCACTTCAGGAAGAAGCTACTCATGTCCTTGAGTAACACAGGTCTGGCTATTGTTTCCACTTTTGTCAAGGTCTCTCTATGTACCCCCGACGGGCCTGGAACTCACTGTGTAGACTCAGAGATCCCACCAACTTCCCGAGTGCTGAGATTAAAGAAAGGCATGATCCATCATGCCCTGCTCACAGCTCTTATCTTAATCTTTCTTGTTATGTCCCTGAGCAAGTCACCTCTTTCATAATACTGTACAACCTAGAAGTACAGTGTTTTGACCTATTTAGTTTTTTTTTTTTTTAATGCGTTTGAGGGGAGGGGTTTCGTAACTTGTTGGCTTTAACTGTGAACTTGTTACCACCTAGAGTCATCTGAGAGGGGAGTCCCAATTGATGAATTACCTAGGTCGCATTGGCTTGTAAGGAAGTCTATGGGGGATTGTCTATATTGGTGGTAAATTTAGTAGGGCCTGGCTGTAGTGAGATAATCACTCTGTCCGCACCTGTTGCACTGACCACACCCATTGGGGGGTGGGGACAGGTGTGGACGAGACCTGGGGGAACTAGGTCTGAGGTAGGGGACCCCAGACTGCTCTGCTGGACTGAGACAGAGAGCATCCAGAGACATCCTTGGGACAGGAACCTGCTGGCGTTCATCTGTCTCTGTTGTAAGTTATTTATCACTGAATAAACATCTATTCATCCTATCTGTTTTTCCTGATCCATATTATTCCATGATACCTGACCCATCATGTAGCCAAGACATGTGGTCTTGAAGTGTGTAAGAAAGTTAGCTAGGCGTAAGGCAGCATCCTCCATGGTCGTGCTACACTTCTTTGGCTGTGAAGTGAGTTCCTTCTTTTAAGGTAATATGTGTAGATTAGCAAGCAGGCCTGCCTTCAAGAGTCTGCCTTGCATGCCTGCCATGGCTTCCCTCAATGATGGGAGTGCGTCTGGAATTGTTAACTGAATGAACCTCCCTGACAAGTTGCCTTTGTTCTCAGTATTTTAACACAGCAACAGAAATAAAACCAGACACAAAAGCACAAAAAGAGGAGCACAGGGCTCAATGACTATTTGTTAAATAAATGAGTGATGTTCTAACAAAATCCCACTATGAGACCATGCATTCAGAGAACCTAAAGCAGTGGTTACAACTTTCCTGATGCTGTGACTCTTTAATACAGCTCCTCGTGTTGTGGTGACCCCCCACCACCACCATAAAATCAGTTTTTGCTGCTGCTTCATAACTGTAGTTTTTGCTACTGTTGTCCATCATAAATACCCGTGCTGTCGGTGATCTTAGGCAACCCCTATGAAAGAATCCTAACCTCAAAGGAGTCGTGACCTACAGGTTGAGAACCACTTGTCTAAAGCCTCAACCCCATTCCTTTTTTCTTCTCCGCCCCACCTACCTGTGTTGAGCAAGACTGGAGCTTCCCGGAGCCACCTTGGCAGAAGCAAGGCCATGAAGATGGAGAAGCCCACAATGAAGACATTTCGCCCCGAGTCGATGTCAGCCAGGTGGAAGCTGGAGAATCCAGCAGACAGAACGACAGCCTGGGTCACTCCCAGTACGCCACCTGCCCCACCCAAGAGAGAACAAGGCAATGGGGAGAGGGCAAAGCTCAGGTTTGTAGGACAGGCAGGCCGCAGTGAGGAAAGACAACCAACGGGCTTGTTTCTGATTCTGCAAGAGACTCAGTTGGGCTAAGAAAACAAGAGCCTATGTCCATATCCATTCAGAGAAGTTATTTAGAAATGGCGCCAGCCTAGACAACTGGTTAGGCCAAACAGTATTCCAACACCTGTCTTCACATCTATTCACTCACCAAGCACAGGCAGTGGAATGCTGGTGAGTAGCTGGGCCAGTCTTGGGGAGAATCCAAGCCCTATGCAGAACAGCCCCACTAGGTGGGCTACTCGCCGTGAACCAGTCTGCATGAAGAAGAGATACCAGAAAACACAGCCATCTCCTTGGACCATAGCAGATCTTTGCCTGGCCCACTCCTTTCCATCCTTTGTGTCCCAGCTTAAATGTGACCTCTCTAAGCATCCCAGCCACTCTAGCCAAAGGTACCTCTTTGCTAAGCCCATACACCACTGCTTTCATGATAGTGCTTACTCTCAACTTATGCTAAGTCTTCCTTTTTCATGAAGTTCCCAAGAGAACAGGGAACTTTCTCTGACTCGTTCTTCACTGTAATGAGACTTGGCAGAGGTCCCGATGCACCTGACATACTGATTTCCTGTTTCTCTACATTCATAGCACTTAGCACTTCCAGTCACCTCCCTCAGAACTGCCTGACTGAAAGCTGGCCCACCTGACAGTTGCTTAGTACGAGCTCCTGCCCCTGTACCTCCAAGCCCCTCAGTCCTGTCTCAGAGCCACGTACCTGGAAAAGGCTCAGCGTGCCTATGTTAGGGAAGCTGGATGCAGTGCCCAGGGGGCTCCCCAGCAGCCCTGCCAGCACACTGCCCAGCCCCTCCAGGCTCAGCCCTCGACTGCAGGCATGTGGTGGTGGAGGAGACAAATGTAACAGCTGGCCACACAGGGCATAACAACCCAAGGAACTGGTGGAGGCTGCCAAAGCCATGGAGACGCCTGCAGCCAGGGCCCGGGGTGTCAACAAGGGCCAATCCCACTCACCTGAGGGAGAAGAAGGAGTCATCTAGAGACCAGATTCAAGCCTGGAGCATTCCTCTGCCTCTAAATGCCTGTTCCTCAAGAATCCCAGATGCTTTTCAGGATAATGCTGTGAGGCAAAACCACTGAACTCTAGCAGAGAGACCCTTCTCTTCACTGTCATCTACAAGGTCACCAATGGTCTGACCCTCAGTCCTGTTCCTAGTCTCATTCCTATCGCATTCCACTTTACTTCAAACACACTAGCCTTGTTTTAGGCCCAAGACTTGCTGTGTTCCTGCCACAGGGCCCTTGCATGTGGTATTTACCTAGCAAGCTGTTGTCTCCTGTGTCCTGTCCAACTAGCTCCTCCTCTCCCAACCTCTTACATCTCATCTCACTTCTTCAAGGATTATTTCTCCCACCACATTCAAGTGTGGTGATGCATCCCTGTAATTACAACACTTGCAAGGTACAGGGAGTTGAAGGCCATCCTTGACTACAATGCAAGTTCAAGGTCAACTTAGACTCTGTGAGATCCTGTTTCCAAAAAGGGAGGGGGAGTGTAAGAACTGGGGGATGGGAACCAGTGCCGTGAGATGCTGTCTTCAGGACAGGACATGACCACTGCACTCCTGAACTCACAGCAGCTATGGTTACCTGCAAAGACCTGTACAAGATCAAGCCAGTCAAGATTCCAGCACGGAAGCGTGAGTGGGGTAAAGACTAATGAGGTTTCACCCCTAGCTGAGGAACTATGTTAAGTGATAGCTTCTGGTGAAGGGAGAGCCATTTTTCCTCAGAGGTGTAAGATGGCCCCACGCCCATGCGCACACCCATGCACATACAGGCTGCACTGATCAGACTCAGCAAGTCAGTTCTTTAAAGGACATGAAGATGGAATGGGGATGTGTTCTGGGCAGTGGAAGAATTGGATACGATCAAGATGCATTGTATGGAACTTGTCAAGAAATAATAAAAAAAAATAAATTTAAGAAGAACACTTCAAAAAAAAAAAACCAAAGTTTAAAAAAAAACATTTCTCTCAACCCCTATAACAGCATCAAATTCCCCATTATTTTCTCTCATGACAAATTCTAGTTTTAATTAGGTACTTTTAATACAATGACAAATTCACATTTACTTAGGTGCTTATTTGATTCCTATCAATATACCCCCAATAGACTGTCAGCTCCGTGGAGCAGACATTATTAGTCATGTATTCATTTCTGTGCCTGCAATGTACTTAGGGCCTCATCAGAACTCAACGGGCCATTATTAAACTGTTAAATGAAGGGCTGAGGTGGAGTTCAGTGTAAGGCACTTGCTGAGTATGCACACGGTTTGGAGTTGTTTGACCCCTACCACCATGACAAATAAACACGAATGACAAAATTTCACATACACTGACTCCAAGGCAGTAACTGCAGAAATCTCCACAGAGGCTGATAATGTAAACTTGTTCATTGGTCAGGGATATCAGGAGTAAAGATACATGGTATAACATCTCCTGACACTGAGCCAAATAATATACCTGCACTGAAGGTGGGGGGCCCAACCTCTCACATTGTCCATTCCTCCACATGTGTTTTGAGAAAACACAGATTTAATTCCAAAGTGAGAGGTGAGCTCCACTAAATCTTTTGTGTAACTTTTCCTTTGAGACAGGGTCTCATGTGGCCCAGGTTAGCCTCAAACTTGATGTGCAGCTGCAGGGGACCTTGAATTCCTGATCCTCTTGCCTCCACTTCCCAAGTACTGGGATTACAGATATGTGCCATCTCACCTGGCTGGAGTCTATTAAATTGTGAGTTCAAAGAAAGAGAAGCCTTGATTTGAGTGAGAGGATGGGAACACAGGAGAAAACCTACCTGGGTGAGGCAGCCAAAACCATGGTGCCTCTGTGGGGTCAGACAGATGCAGGGGGTTAACACTCAGACCCAGAAGGGCAGAGATGATCCACACACAGGCCACAGGGGCAAGCACCTGAAAGACAATAGTGAGATGGAAACAAGCTCTTACCTCCCCCAGAACCTTCCGAGTCAGCCTGGGCAGGACCACTGGAAACTCAGAAGTAGGGGACCAATAGAACATTCCATGTCAGTCCCACACACTTTTGTCTGTTTCAAAATTTTTATTCTACTTTTGAGATAGGGTCTCTCTAAGTAACCCTGGCAGTCCTGTAACTGTGTAGACCAGGCTGGCCTCAAGCTTACAGAAATCTACCTGTCTCTGCCTTCCAAGCACTAGGATTAAAGGCATGCACCACCATGCTTGGCTCAACTATTTCACTTTTATTTGTGTATGGGTGGGGGCAGTGCTTGAAGGCTAGAAGGACTTGGTTTCTGGAGCAGGAGTTACAGGCAATTATGAGCCACCCACCCACCCACATGTATCATGGGGTCCTCCGGTCCTCTGGAAGAGCAGCAATTGTCCTATGTTTTATTTTGGTTTGGTTTTTGTTGTTGTTGTTGTTGTTCATGTATTTCAGGCCGGGCTGAAACTTCCTAAATAGCCGAACTTGAACTCCTGAATTCTTCTGCCTCTACCTGCCCAGTGTGCAATTACAGGTGTGTGTCACCTCACCTGGCTATGCACCTCTGTCAACCCTTTTCACTTCATCTGCCCATAGCCCCCACATACCGAAAGAAGTCGGAAGACAGGAATATAAATGCGAGTTGAAGAAGCTGAAGTGGGTCCCCAGGAGCACAGCGGTACCTGGCAGGAACCCAAGTGCTGAGAACACACCACCATGAGCAGGATGAGCCTAGGGAAGAGAGGAGTTTTGTGGGTCGGAAGCGTCAGAATGAGCTCACCCACAGGTGAGTAGAATATCATAAAAGGAGGTCCCAGGGAAGAATCTCCTCGTGGAAGGCATAGGGAGGTGCCCTGAGGTACCATAGCTTGTGACTATGAATATCAGGGAGACTGAATGAGTTCCACATCTAAACCCTGCTATCCCTACTCAGGCGGCTATGGAATCTGGTAAGCCAGAAGCTCTGACCTCCCCAGGTCTGCACACCACTGGGTACCATCCCACGCCTCTCAGGACTCACTTACAGCAAGGCCAGGCCCCAGTGAGCGGAACAGAACTGGGCCACCTCCTTGTGGGCAGACAGTCCTGCTACAACCAGGCTGGGAGCCAGCACCAGTGGCCCACAGTAGGGAAACACGCGGCCAGGCACCCCTAGAAGTCCTATCGTGCCCTGTAGCAGCCCGGATACCACCACTGCCCCCGACACCTGATGGAGTAGGAGAGAGGATGAATAGAAGACTTTCCGCTCAATCAAGTTAACTTCAGCTTGGAGTTTCTCTTCTTCCTTTTTCTCTTTTGTAATTTATTTACTTTTAGTTCATTGGCATTGGTACTTTGCCTACATGCATGTTTGTGTAAGGATATCACAAACTGGAGTTACAGACAGTTGTTAGCTGCCATGTGGATGCTGGGAATTGAACCTGGGTCCTCTGGAAGAGCAGCCAATGCTCAACCACTGAGCCTTCTCTCCAGCCCCAGTGTGGAATTTCTAACAAATTCTAAGGATAGGCTCCTGCCTTGCTCCTTCCCCCATAGCATCAGTGTCTGCATAATGGACATAAGAGCATCTCCACGCTGGGACCATCCAGTCCTTCTGCTATCTTTTCCCAGGCACTCACCTCTCGGAGAGAAGTGTTCCAGAGCTCTAGGCCATGGCAGTTTGTCAAACTACACAGGCGCAGGGAGAGGGAGGCTGGAAGTATGGGATACAGAGAGGTGTAAATGGAATGAAGACCCAGTGCTCTCCTGTCCTAACTGATGCCTGGTATGATCCCAAAGACTTCTCTCTACAATACCCAGTGCTTAACTGCCCAACCTCCAGCCAGCACGTTCCATTAGTCTGTCTTTACTCTGTACTCACCATTTCCAGGTGTCTTGGTGGTCAGAGGTAGCTTCTGGTTTGTCAGCACCAGTGCAGGGATAAGGAATTCTAAGGATGGAGCCTGGACTAGAGGCAGCCTGTATGAATAGCAGCCCCAGCAGGTTTGGAAACATGGACAGTTAACAGGATTCCCTTAAGTCTCTTTCTGGAAGCTTACTCCCTCTCTCAAAGGAGTTCCTCTCACCTGCTGCCCATCCAAGTTTGCAGGACCGTAGACATACCACAAGAAAAGAAGCTGGAAGCCAGGAGCTGAGCAGGTGAGTATGAGAGCCCTCCTGGGGGAAGATTGTGAAGCAGCAGCAGATGGGAGGCACAGAGAAGAGATGCCAGGACCAGGAAATGCTGCCGATAGAGGACCGCAGAGGGCCGAGCATCAGAAATACCTCTCTGGGTTTCTCATGAATCGTTGACTCCCTCCAAATACCCATCTCAGCCAGTACCAGCTCCTGCACCTCTGCCTCCTACCTGTAGAGCCAGAAGACAGCCAAGACCCCAGGTGGAAGGCCCACACCGAGAGGCCCATGAGTGGGAGGAGGGATTCTGCAGAGGGGGCAGCTGTGGTGGCAGGGGAGCAGGGGCATCCTGGGAGCCCACAGACAGGAGTGGAGTAGGATGGAGTGGTGCTCGGTTCATGCTGCCCTGACTTGATTGTGTCTTGGCTGCCCCAGGGGTAGTTGAGTAAAGTAAGAGGTCAGAGTGTGGGTGGAGTGCTCTGGCTGCCGTGGGGAGGGGGTGGGGGTGTCAATGAAGCGGAGAGAGAGGAATAAGGGTTTGGGAGCAGGACATGGCTCTTTCACCTTTGCCCAGCTCTTGAGTAAATTCCATCAGCCATTAACCTAGCAGCTGAGTTCTGGACCCCTCCCTCAAGAATTTCGTCCTATCTCCTGATTCTAGACCAGGCTCTGGAAATGAGGGTTAGGGGACACCTATCAAAACAGCCTGAAGAAATTTTGCAAACTACCTCTTTTCGTCATCAGCATTCAGCATCATCTACTAGATACACATTCCTCAACCAAACAAGACATGCCCTGGATCAGTTCAAAACAAAACTCATGCATAAAATGCCCACATTGCATATGACGATGACCACTGCATATAATGCACTCACTGTAAAGCAAGAGTAATTAATAGTAATGTGTATTTCAAAATGTGAAAGCTTGGGCACGAATAAACCAGACAATGGAACCGTCTGCCAGCCACACCCATAAATAGGATGTGATAGCTACACTGCCAGCCAAAGACATTTACTGGTAATTCAGATGTCAAGAGCAGTCACATTGGTGACTCGGTTTTCTAAAATAGTGAGCATACTTTTGGTAAAACATTGGACAAAGAATACATTGACTTCCAGTAGAAGTTTAACTCCATGAAAATTGAGGTTTTTATTTTTGAGATCATAATTACATCATTTCTACATCCCTTTCCTCAAAACTCTCCCATGTAGCCCTCCATCTCATTTTTCAAATTAATGTCCCTTTTTTCATTGTTATGACAGGAATAGATGTATATACACATATATATTACTATGACCTATTCAATGTGTATAATGTTACCCACAGGTATGTTTCCAGAGCTGACCATTTGATATTGGATAGCCATTTGGTATGCTATTCCCTGTGGAAGACTCTCATTCCCAGCATCCCTTCTTTGTGTTTAATTCTTTGTGTAGGTTTGAGTCCCTGGCTTGTTTATTTTTATTTTTTTTCCAAAATGCACAAAATGTTGCACTTTGTACTTAAAAAAAAAAACAACTTTCAAATTGGCTAGGATGGTGCCACATGCCCCTATCCCAACACTCTGAAGGCAGATGTAAGTGGGTAGCAAATTCCACATCAGCCTGAACCTTGTGAGGCCATAAATGATCGGCAGTTAGCAGTCCAAACACATAGATTGTTCGTCCATTCATGTTGATGACCCAACTCTGGTTCTTCAACACCAGCTACTTCCATGAGTCACCTTGGTGAAGTAAGCAGGGCTTGTACTGTAGGAGCTCAACTGGGCATGTTTTGACACCATAAGGATCCACAAGGCTGGTACCCACCCAGGATGTAGAACAACAGACAAGGCCTTCCCAAGCCTGAGACAGTCATCATGGTAGGCACCCATGATATGCCATTCAGCAATTTCAGGGCCCCTGAGGTAGTAGCAACAGGGATGCAGGAAAGCCTGAAACAGGAATAACTGCCCAATCAACAGGAAGATTTGAAACAGAGCTCAGAAGAGAATGCTTACATGTTGCTGGGATGGTGCATCTGACTTGGGAGACAGATGGGAGATCTCAAAGGATGATGCAGAAGGAAAAGGCCAGGCCATGCAACACAAACTGTTTATTGAAACCTCAGTTCTACAAAAGCGTGAAAAACTCAGATACAAAGCAGTAGTACCAGAGAGGCCTGTAAAGAGAACACCTAGAAAAGAACCAGTCGAGTGGGAGCCTTGGAGCAAGATGCTAAGGTTGGAAGACAAAAGTACAAGGTTGAAGAACCCAACAATCCCTGGCTGTGACAACTGCATCCAAGGGACGGGTGTGGCAAGCTGCTGCCTCAGGAAGCCTTCCCTCACCAGCTCCCATCTTCCTACCATCCGTCCCTGGTTTTCCTGCCCCAGGGGCATCACATGACCAGAACCACGTGACTACTCTCTTCCTCTCCACACCCACTTCCCACACCTCCCACTTTTACCTTTCCATCTTTGGAAATTCAAAAGCTAAAGTCTACTCCCACCACAGGCTTGAGAAGGCAGAAAGGTAGGTGCTTCTCTGTCATCTGTGACAGGTCCCTGGTCACTGAGCTGAAACTGTCCCTGGCACCATCAGTATCTAAGCCTCTGAGGTCTAAGAGGGTGAATGACTTTGTTTTGTCTCATAACCCCTTCTGCTCCTACCCAGGAGACTAGCCAAGGACCCAGAATGGTAGCAAAAACATCTAAATCAAGCTTTCCTCTTCTAGGTTCTTAGAGACTCCCAAACCCTCTTAATGCAGTCCTCAGAACCCCACCTAGCCTGGGAAAATGAAAGACTTGAGACGGGCCAGCTCCATGACACTAAAAAGAGAACACTGCTGGGGTTGGAGGAATGGAGGGGCCACTGGGCTCCACAGCCAGGGTGGGGCCAGGCCATGGGTATGGTAAAAGTGGTGTGAAGGACCAATAGACACAGTACGGTTAGGCTGGTGGCAGGCACGGCAGTTTGGGAGGGTTCTCTGCAACTTCTGGCAAAAGGGACATTTGTGGAGAAGAGTGGGTGGGGCAGGAGGGTCTGGGGGAGGCACCGGAGGGGGTGTCAGTGAAGCCAGAAGACTGCCCCACGGTGATGGCAACTCTACATTGTCTTCTGGGCAGCTGGAGACATTAGCCAGGCACTGCGGCATGGGGGAAGGTATGCAGGGTTCCAAGAGGCCTTTGGGAGCCAGTCTGAGGTCAGGAGGGCCTGGTGAGGGGCTGCAGGACAGGCCCAAGGACTGGTGTATTACAGCCACTGATGCCACAGCTAGGGCCACACTGCTCACATATGCCACAGCTAACAGGCAGGACAGCTGCACGAGAGAAGATAAGAAAACAGCAGGCTGTTGACTATCTTTAACTACTCCCCACTGCCAGTCTCTCACAGCTCTCTAACTCCCTCTGCCTCCCCTGCTCCCCCATCTTCTCTCAAACTTCTCCTAAGCCTTTCTGGATTTGCTTTTCACACACACACACACACACACACACACACACACACACACACACACACACAAAACACACATGTGAGCCTGCTCAAGCCCCTCTCCTTCACAACCCCTTCTCACCTTTACCAGCCGCTGGCAGAGGGAGCCCAAAGATAGCTGCCATGCTGGCTGTTCCAGCAGCACACACAGGTCTGTGTAGGTGTACCAGCCCCGCCGACGTCCTTGCTGCTCAGCCACGCTAATATGGAGGAGAGACTAGGGGTTGGGGACTCTCCTGCAGTAAGCCCAGGGGTACCCATCAGAAGACACTAAGGAGTTAGTGAAATACACAGATCTCTAGGTTACCCACTGATCCAGAAGATGAAACCAAAGAAGCTGCTACCACCACCAAAGGAAGGCAGAAGAGTTAAGCAACGACCTCTTCTCTAAGTTATACAGATCTCACCTCTAACTCCTACATCTCTAAACCCCAGTTCCTGGAACTCACCAACTCTCCAGCCAATTCAGCACCTCAAAGATCTCCCGAGGATCAGTGTAGAGACGCCAATCCTGTGTGCAAAAAGAAAGACAGGCACAGTGTTCATCCCTGTGATCCCAGTACTTGGGAGGCTGAAGCAGTTCTAGGCCAGCCTGGGCTACACAGTGAGTTCTAGGCCAGCCTGGGCTATGGTGTAAGCCTGTCTCAAAACCCCTAAATAAATAACAGGGAAGAACAAAGCTAAACTCAGATACAAACAAGCCATGGTGACCTGACCAGAACAGCTACAACCACCAGCTGAAAAGATGTGCTGACTACTATCCAAAGAGGTTCTGTGTATTCTATCATGGACTCACCACCTTCCTGACCATGAATTAATTATCCCTTCTACAGAGTACAAAGGGAGAAAATAAACCCAAGAATAGTCTGTGTCCACAGGGAGCTCAAAGTCTAAGGCAGAAAAAGTGTGAAAGCAAATATTCAGAGGTCTCAGTGTGCCCTGGAGGAAGAGGGTGAGATGTTACTTCTGGACTCACTGCTCCCAGAGCCTCTAGACTAGTCCTGGGAGGACAGGAAAGGAGGACCCTGCCAAAAAGACACAAGGACAGACGCACAAAGCCAGATGTAATATGTATACCTACAATCAGCATAGGGAGACAAAAGCAGAAGCAATAAGAGGCTCATCACAAGGTCAAGGCCAGCCTTGTCTACATAGTAAGTTGTAGGACACCCTAATTTAAAATGTATTTAATAAGAGACAGGGTCTGGCCAGGCGGTGGTGGCACACGCCTTTAATCCCAACACTCGGAAGGCAGAGGCAAGCCTGGTCTACAGAGTGAGTGCCAGGACAGGATAGAGAGAGAGAGAGAGAGAGAGAGAGAGAGAGAGAGAGAGAGAGAGAGAGAGAGAGGGAGGGAGGGAGGGAGGGAGGGAGGGAGGGAGGGAGGGAGAGACAGACAGACAGACAGACAGACAGACAGACAGACAGACAGACAGACAGACCAGGCTTGGCCTCGAACTCAGAGATCTGCTTGGGATTAAAGGCATGTACAAGCATACTTGGCAGAAAATAAAAATTAAACAGTTTGGTAGTTATGTCAATTAGTAAAGACCTCGTATGCAAGCATGAGAAACTGAGATCCCAAGAACCCACATAAAAGAAGGGAGTATGGTGACACGCACTTACTATGTTAGCACTAAGGAGGCAAAGGCAAGCAGGTCCTGAGGCATGCTGGTCAGCCAGACAGCCTGCCCTAACCCGTCAGTACCAGGCTAAATAAGACACATTTCAAAAAGCAAGGTGTAGACAGTTCCTCAGGAAGAACACTGAAGGTTCGTACATGTATACACACAAAGGGAGAGGGAGAGGGAGAGGAGGGAGGGAGCGAGGGGGAAGAGGGAGAAAGAGAGAAAGCTGAGAGAGAACAAAGAATAAAGGAATAAAAAGACAAGTAAGAGCCGCTCACCATGGCACTCAGGAAGCCCCTTTCCAAGGCATTGAGAGTAGGCACAGCCACTCCCCCAGCAGCTCCCCACTCGTCACTGAAGACCTCCTCTTCCTCCCCTTCATCATAAAGGTATTTACTGGCCACCATCTGTGGAGAAGACAGAAGTGGCATCAGTGGCACTCATGCCTGGCACCTGGCTCACTAGGGAGATAAAAGGAGGGGCCAACATACCATGGAGATCAGAAACAAGTCAGAAGATGACACGTGCTGCAGGTAATCAGGGTTTCGGTGCCGGAGACGCTCAATGTACACCAGAGCTAACATCATAGCACAAGGGGAGATGCAAGCCTCCCTGGGAGGTAGAAAGGATCAGTAATTAAACCCACGGGTCCATCAGCTTTTGAAACTCAAGATGCTCATCTCTCTTTTTTGTTTGTTTGGTTTTTCGAGACAAGGTTTCTCTGTGTAGCTTTGGAGCCTGTCATGGAACTAGCTCTGTAGATCAGGCTGGCCTGGAACTCAGAGAGATCCGCCTGTCTTCCCATCCCTAGTGCTGGGATTAAAGCCTGTGCCACCAACGCCCAGCTGCTAATCTCTGTCTTTATACTTTGTCTCCAGAGACAATAACACACACACATACTCTCTCCCCACAATCCCAGGCTCACCGGGACACATGAGCTACATATTTCTTCTGGAGTCGGCGAATAGGACTGGGTGCTGCCTTCTGAAGAAGCTCCACAGTGATGTCTGCAAGAGATGGGAGAGCACAATAGTTAACCCTCAGCATACACACAAGTCCCCACAAGTGCCACTGAAGACTAGCTCTGTAGTATCTGAGGCTTCGGGAATATGACATGTCTTGGGAGGGCATGGTGAAATGTGTCTGCAATCCCAATAAAGAAGACACAGGGGCAGGGATTGGATCACCACATGGCCAGCCTGATCTACAATGAGTTCCAGTCTAGTCAGACCTATGTAGTAAGCCACTGGCTCAACCCTTCAGCCCTGGGTTTCCCCCATCATACCCCCCCAATTCTAAGTAATAAAAGCTTGATTCTCAGACTTCCAGTAGGCAAGCTTGTTTTTCTATTGACTTATTCTTGTTTATCTTTCACAAATGTTCATCTAAGAAACATGCTTTGTTTACTTGGGAAACATAGAACAAATAACTTAGAAAACTAAATTTCTGACCTATAAGTCAAAAAACAAAACAAACAAAACAACAACAACAACAACAGGCAGCAGGACTTGGTGTATTGCTCCATGGTAAAATGCTTGCCTAGCATACAGCAATTTATGAGCTGTTTTTACTCATGTGAGCTAAAAGAATGTGAAACACAGCCCACATTATCAAACCAAGTACCAACTGAGCTAGTTATGAGACTCAGTGCAGCTCAGAGGGCAACCTCGGGGCATTTGTATGACTACTGACAACACTGCCCTCAAAGTTCTTACTTGCTCAGTCACACTCACACATACATGCACATACACACACACACACACACACACACACACACACACACACACACACACACACACACACACACACACCTGCCACAGGGCTGGAAAGCTCCTCCAGGCTGCAGTCCGTCTCCCAGTCCCAGCCATAATAGAGTCTCCTTCGGATTCGAGCACTCAGTTTCTGGTGTCCTGGAAGGAACTAAAACAGGGCCAGGAGTGGTGGGGGGTAAAGGGCAAGGGAGAGTTTGGAGGGAGTCCTGGGCTGGGACAGAAAGGCTGTACAGGGCACCAATGGCTTTGCTGCCACTGGGCCTATGCCCCACCCAGCCCCAAGTTCCCAGGATCATTTGCTTAATGGCAGCCTAGACAGCACCCTGTCATCACTGAGGGCTCCTAGGAGAAGACCAGAAAACTAGAAACCAGAAGGGCCCCAGCCTAATCACTCCCAGTTCCCTTCCTATAACCTGAGGGTTTGCCTCCAGGCCCGTGGCCCTGGCTTGAGTAGGCATTGCTCTCGGTAGCCGCCCAGTCTCAGGCATGGCAAGTATAAGCTCCCACGCTTTCGGCTGGAGGGTAACACCCCCCCTGGTTCAGACTCCCCAGCATAAGGACAGACGGACTGTCTCACCGTGAAGTCCTGGAAACCGGTAAGGGAAAATGTGCCTTCTTCGTCCAGCAGGAGCCCAGCCAGGTCCATGGCGCCGTCAGCCACCACCCTGTGAAGGTGGAAGGGGAGGAAAGGAGTAGTAAGTTGCGGACAGATCTGTCTCCCCTCGTTAGCCCACCTGCCCGCCTCTCCCCAGAGGGCCGCCGCCCGGGTCCTCAAGTCTCCTCCCCTGTCGCCGGCAGCCTCGGGACGCCTCTTCCTGTTCCGCGCTCGACTGGGCCTCCCGGCGCCCGACGATCCGCGCGGCGCTCACCAGGCGGAGTAAGAAGAGGTCCGAGGGCCCGAAGTGTTCTCAGCCCGCGCTGCGTCCGCCTGGCGTTTACAAGCGGCGGGCGTGTAGCCGACGAGTCTGCCCGCCGGGCAGGAAGTGCCGCCCAGCTGGGAGCTCCGGGTCTCGGGAGCACCAAGCACCGGGGTCTGAGTTTTGGATTTCTGTTCCCAGGGGACCGGGAACGAGTTAGCAAGACCGTGTGGTAGTGGTGCAAATATTAACAAGACTGACTAGCTGGGCGTTGGTGATCTACGCCTTTAATCCCTGCACTCGGGAGACAGAGGCAGGCGGGTCTCTGTGAGTTCGAGACCAGCCTGGTCTACAACAGCTAGTTCCAGGACAGGCTCCAAAGCCACAGAGAAACCCTGTCTCGAAAAACCAAAACCAAACAAACAAAAACAAAACAAGACTGGCTAACACAAGCGGTGACACAACGAGTTGTTTCCTGGGTTTTAGTAGGGAAGGTGCAGTGCAAAAGAAAGATGGACAAGAAACTTACCCGTGTGAGAACTGTGGACAAGGTGGAAGGGAAATCTGTTGAATCTTTATGTCCCTTAGGAGTTTGAAATTGTAAAGCTCGAATGCATACTGTATTTTGTAGGGTTACTCCACAAATTAAGTGATCCCAGAGTATATGAAACCTCAAAGAACGATCTTAACGAATCTCCCAAAAGTAAACAGCACCTAACTGAGGTTTTATTTCCAAACACGCCTTCCACCCAATTTGCCGCTGAGAGATTTGGGGATGTCAGAGCGAGCGCTGACAATCGGAGCAGGAAGAGGCAACTTTTCTAAGTCGGGGAGGCAGCTTATAAGTCATTAGAGTCACGCGCTGCTGTTTGTTTATCCGCTGAGGGGCGGGGACTGGAGGCGACGAGGATTGAGTAAAGGGAGTGCAGCCGCCCTTCCCGAGCCGATCCTAGCCAGGATCCTGGGCGCCTGGAGGCCCGCTTCCTCCGGGCGGAGCCGCACGGGAGATACGGGTGGCCAGCAGATTCCCCAGCCGCCCTGACAACCCCGGAAGAAGACGGCAGGCCGCGTAGCCTCGGTGGCCGCCTCGGGTCACGGTTCCAAGCAGCCTAGGAGCACACCTGCGTCGGTCCAGGATCCCGGCCGCCGCCTTCGCGCACGCGCGGGGCTCCCATCCGGGCTGTTAGGCCGCGTCACGTGACCGCGCGCTCCCCCACGTGACGCCTGTCCGCAGGCTCCGCTCGCCTGGGCGTGCGCCCCCTTCCGCCTGACGCGCCCCCGGCGGCGGCCGCGCAGCCCTGGCTCCTCGCGGGCTCGGGCAGCGGCTGCGGCGCGGTGATGGCTAGCGGCGGCAGCGGTAACACCGGCGCGGGTGGGACCTCGGGGCTGGGCCTGGGCCTGGGGCTGAGCCTCGGCATGGGTGAAGCCACCGGCGACGCAGAGGAGGAGGCGGCCGCGGCCGAGGCGGTGGGACGCCTGGCCACGTCGTTGTGGCTGCGGCTCCGCGGCTGGGAGGCGGTGCTGGCGGCCGCACAGCGGCTGCTGGTGTGGGAGAAGCCGCTGCACAGCCTGGTCACGGCGGCGGCTCTCAACGGCCTCTTCTGGTAACGGCCGCGGAGGAGGGGGCGGGGCCGGGCTGCGCGGGAGAGCGGGGGCGGGAGGACCGGGTGCCCTCCCTCCCTTGGAGGGCTGTCAGCCGCCGGAGCGGCGATCCATCGTCAGGTTGCCCCAATTCTTCGTGTGTTGGTGGTGGGTAAGGCTTAGAGGGCCGTCTCCCTATCAGTGGGGCTTTCTGCCCTTTTCGATGGGGTTGGGAGCCTCCTCACCCGCTCGCCCCTGAGATGCCTGTCTCCCTAAGGTTGTTGTCTTCGTCGTCCCTCCGACCCTTCTTCCTGCTCAGCATCTCACTTTTGACCTATTTTCTGCTGGATCTCTGGCATCCTCGCTTTCTCCCCGACGTCTCAGGTGAGTTTCTTCATTCCACGCGCTGTTCTGCACGTTGCGTTGTGCTTCTCCCTGCTATGTGTGGTTGAACTGCAAAGGGAAGATTCAACAAGGCCTATTGCCTCCTAGGCATGCTGCACGCCCCTCTAGCCCCATTCTAAGAAATGACCTGAAATGAGAATCGCGTCTTACCCAAAATTAACGTTCTTGTGGGTTTAGTAGTCAAAACTGTGGAGTTTAGAGCTGAGTGTGGTGGTGCACGCCTTTAATCCCAGTACTCGAGACAGAGGCCAGAAAATCTTTGTGAGTTCTAGGTCAGCCAGAGTTACATAGTGAGACATTGTCTCAAAAAAGTAAATAAAAATAAAGACGGTAGAGTTTGTATCAAAACACCTGAGTTACATTCCCTACTCTGCTTTCAGCAAGTGTATAGCCTTTTAAAGAATTGCAAAAGAAGGTCCTTCCCAGGAACATGATTAAATGAGTGTCTACAAAGAACATGATAAGAGTTGCCATCACAATTTGTTTGTTCGGTTTGGTTTTTTGAGACCGGGTTTCTTTGTGTAGCCTTGCTGTCCTGGAACTAACTCTGTAGACCGACCAGGTTAGCCTTGAACTCACAGAGATAGAGATACACATGCCTCTGCCTCCCAAGTGCTGGGATTAAAGATGAGCACCACCACTGCCTGACTGGAATAAAGTGTGGGCTCCTGTGTTTAATTAAAGTCTAAAGAGAGGGACAACGATAGGCCTGGTGGGACAGGCCTGCCACATCAGCTACTTATAAGGGGTTGACGAAGGGGAGAGTACAAGTTCAGGGCCTACCCTGTCTCAAGAAAAGGATTGGAGATGTAGCTCATTGGTACAGCACTCTCCTGGTGTTTACCTCAGGTTCAATTCCAGACGACAAAATAAAAGAAAGTGGTACAGAAACACCATACAATACAGCCTGCCATTAGTTTATGAAGGAAATGCTCTAAGCCTTCTGTGGTTCGTGCCTACAAGTGAGAGACAGGAGGATCACTGAGAATTTGAGATCAGGAACGCTGAGGAGAGGCACCTCTTTCTGATTTGGGATCTGTCTGTCAGTGTCTCTTGCACTTAATTTATTCCCGCCTTGTTTTTCTCTATAGCATCACCCCCCGAGGAACCACACTCTGACAGGTGAGTGCAGGCCACTTTATTTTTATTTCTATTGAGACAGGGTTTCTCTTGTGTAGCCTGTCCGAGGACTCACTCTGTAGACCAGACTGACCTCCAGTTCACAAAGATCCACCTGCCTTTGCCTCCTGGGTGCTGGGATTAAAGGTGTGAACCATCACTGACCAGCCAGGCCATCTTTAAAGACCCCCAAGTGTAGCCTGCTTGCTGTGTTCAGGTCAGCTCAAAGAGGAGCCACTTCTGCAGGCATAGGCCCCAGCATAGTCAAGGGGCTTGCAGCAAGCAAAAGTGTGCTGGCCCCAGGCTTCTCTGCAGATGCTATGTGCCTCCCCTGTGGAGGCAGAAGGTTGAATACCCTGGGAATTTGCTTCAAAGGACTAGGGTGACCTCTTCTAGGGGAGGTGGGGTTTTTTACATCTCCAGTTTGATGAGCTCATCAGCAACCGCAAAGTGGTGTGAGTGCCTTAGAAAGCTGGTTTCTGAGGCTCCCAGGGGTCATGTCATGTCTCCCCAGTGAGGGTGCGGGGTCAGGCGCCCAGCCGCACCTGCTGAGTGTGCCCGAGTTGTGCAGATACCTGGCTGAGAGCTGGCTCACCTTCCAGATTCACCTGCAAGAGCTGTTGCAGTACAAGAGGCAGAATCCAGCTCAGGTAAACCTCACCCTGTGGCAGTTCCTGGAGCCAGAGGGGATGGGAGAGGAGCGATATGAGCAGTGTCTATTGGGAATTTCCCAAACTGGTCCCATTCTTCCACCACAAGAATAATGGTTTTTTCCCCAGGTGACTGGGCACATGGTTTGGTCCAGTGTTTTTCATAGACCCTGTGCTCTTCTCTGCAGTTTTGTGCTCGAGTCTGTTCTGGCTGTGCTGTGCTAGCTGTGTTGGGACACTATGTTCCAGGGATTATGATTTCCTACATTGTCTGTGAGTGGAGGCCAGCCCTGCCCTTCCCAAAGCCCTTTCTCTTCTTTCCCTAGATTGACCCAAAGGAAAAACTGAATTGTCCTTGTCAGATACCCATCTGGGGAAGAAATGGGGGGAAAGGATATCTTTGCCTTGAGAAAGGATCTCATCTCTGTTTAGACCTACCTTTTGAGGGGAGAGTTTAAATCAAGGCCCTTGAGATATTGGCATACTGAGCTTTGAGTGGACTCTGTAACCCTTAGTGCTGAGCATCCTGTTGTGGCCCCTGGTGGTTTATCATGAACTGATCCAGAGGATGTACACTCGCCTAGAGCCCTTGCTCATGCAGTTGGACTACAGCATGAAAGCAGAAGCCGATGCCCTGCACCACAAACATGACAAGAGGAGTAAGGATTTCTTTTAACCTCGGAGGGTGAAAGGAGGGAGGGCCTGAAGGTTTTGGCTAATGGTGTGTCCTGAAATTTAATCATTTCCAGTTCCTCCATCATATTCATCCCCCACCATTGTCTTTCTCATGTTTCCTTATTGCCCTTCTCCAGAGCGGCAAGGGAAGAATGCACCACCCGCAGGTGATGAGCCACTTGCTGAGACAGAGAGTGAAAGCGAGGCAGAGTTGGCTGGCTTCTCTCCAGTGGTGAGATCCAAGGAAGATGGGGTGTCAGATAGAAGACGAAAGGGAAGCTGGGCATGGTGATGCACACTATAATTCTGTTTGAGAGGTAGAAGCAGAAGGATCAAGAATTCAAGACCAGTCTGGTTTTCATTATGAGTTTGAGACCAGCCTGGACTATATAAGACCCTATCTCCAAACACTAAAAAGGCAAAGGGAGGGAAGAGAATTTAACTGCTTTAGAGCTACCACTTCTCAAGTAGGTGGGAGCCTACTTGGATTCATCCTGGTTCTCTTGCAGGTGGACGTGAAGAAAACAGCACTGGCCTTGGCTATTACAGACTCCGAGTTGTCAGATGAGGAGGCCTCTATCTTAGAGAGTGGCGGCTTCTCTGTGTCTCGGGCCACCACTCCACAACTGACAGATGTTTCTGAGGGTATGAGCAGTCTTTTGCCCCTCTTAATCCTCCAGGTTCCCTGATATTGTTGAGTTGTTGCTGGCTATAGTCTCTGAGTTCCAAAAATCTTCCTCCAGCCAATTGATCTCTAATTCTACCCTAAGCTCCCAAAGACCTTAATTCAGTATTCCATCTTCATTTTGTTTTGCTTTGTGGTGTTTGTTCTTTTATTGTTTTTAGATCTGTTTATTTTTTGTGTGTGAGTGTTTGGCCTACATGTATGTACATACCACGTGCATGCCTGGTGCCTGCAAAAGTCAGAAGAGGGCAACTGGTCCCCTGGAGTTATGGATGGTTGTGAGCTACATTGGGGGTCCTGGGAATCAAACCTGGATCTTCTGCAAATGCAGCAAGTACCCTTAACCACTAAGCCATCTCTAGTTCTGCTTTGATTTTTCAGGAAGTTTCTTATGTTACATAGCTCAGACTTTCTTCATACTCTGTGTAGCAGAGGATGACCTGAATTCCTGACCCCTCCTGCTTCCACCTCCCAAATGCTGGGGTTACAATAGGCATATGCCAGCCAGGCAGTGGTGGCATACGCCTTTAATCTCAGCACTTGGGAGGCTGAGGCAGGTGGATCTCTTAAGTTTGAGGCCAGCCTGGCAAGTTCTGGGACAAGCTCCAGAGCTACACAGAGAAAGCCTGTCTCGAAAAGCCAAAAGAAAAAAACAATTGGTATATGCCACAGGGCTTGGCTTCCTAAATTGTCTCCATGAATTTATTGACTTTTGTAGTCAGTCAGAGAAACCAGCCCATTCTTAATCGTTTATTCCCTGCACAGATTTGGACCAACAGAGCCTGCCAAGTGAGCCAGAAGAGACTCTGAGTAGAGAACTTGGGGAGGGGGAGGAAACAGAGCTGGCCCCTCCTGAAGACCTGCTAAATGCCCCTCCAGCCCTCTCAAAGCAAGCCCTGGATACAGAAGAAGAGGCTGCAGCCAAGGAAACCTTGCTTCAGCTCTCTTCCCCTCTCCACTTTGTGAATACGCACTTCAATGGGGCAGGGTCCCCCCAGGATGGAGTGAAGTGCTCTCCTGGAGGACCAGAGGGGACCCTGAGCCCAGAGGCAGTGAGTGGTGACCTAATGGCTGCACCCAGCACCCTCTCACCCCCACTTTGCCTGGCTGAAAGTGGTCCAGTTACCCTCCTTTCCCCCTCTGTGCTCCCATCCCTTCCCCAGGACTCACCTCAACCCCTGGCTGCCCCTGAGGAGGAAGAGGCACTTACCACTGAGGACTTTGAGTTGCTGGATCAGGGAGAGCTGGAGCAACTGAATGCAGAGCTGGGCTTGGGACCAGAGATGCCCCCAAAGCCCCCTGATGTTCTGCCTCCTCCTCCCCTGGGGCCAGACAGCCATTCTCTGGTACAGTCAGACCAAGAGGCTCATACAGTGGTTGAGCCATGAGCCATGGCAGAATGAGCTGCAGGCATAGTAGGGCTTCCTGACTAGGGATGTCACATTTTCTTCGTTCCCTACCACTCTGGGGAGAGGCACTATGTGGAGAAGCTGGCTGTCAGATGGGAGCCAGCCCATTCCCTGCCTGCTTGCCTACCTGCCTGCCTGCCTGCCTACCTGCCTGCCTGCTGCCTGTTGTCTGCTGTCCTGGGACCTGGTGTAGTACCTGTGCCTAGGATTGGTTTTAAGTTTGTAAATAATTTTCCATGTGGGTTAGTGGATGTGATTGGGGCTAGGGAAGTCCTTCCATAGCCTGCACTTGCTTCCTTCCCTGCCTCATCTCTTTTTATTCTACTGTCCCAAGCCCTGGCGGTCTACCCTTTCTTCTTTTCCTATCCTCAGGGACCTGTGCTGCTCTGCCCTCATGTCCCACTTGGTTGTTTAGTTCAGGCACTTTATCGTTTCTCTACTGTCCTACACTCCCCTTGGCTTCAATTCTCTACCATGTCCTGTCCTTAGCAGTGTGAGCCCCGCTCTTTGCCAACTCCTCCTCCACAGGCATTGGCCAAGTTTTAGGACAGGTCCTCTTGTAAGAAAGAGTAACCCTGGAGTGGTGTCAGGCTGGTAGTGCTGCACTTAGGTCACTGTAGCCTCGAACTGCACTGCACCCTTGCCCAGCTCAACCCTCATGATGCAGGACAGCAGGGTCCCATATCACTTGGCTGGCACCGGGGTTGATGAGCATCCCCTCCCTCTTTCTCTTTCTGAGGTGAGGGACTTCCCTACTGTCTTAGGGAGGAAGAAGAAAACCTCCTCTTCTGGACCACAGTTGAGACTCCTGCTAGGGTCTAAAGTGGATAGTAACATCTGTGTAGGTGTTAACTGCAAAAATAAAGTGTTGATTGGCTAGAACTCTTGCCTGCCTGCCTGTCTCACCGTGACCTGCTCCCACACTGTGCACTTTGTCCTCTCCTCGCCCTCATGCCCTTCATCCCAGCACTGCCCCGGGTTATTTTCCTTGGTGTAAAACAAAGCCAGAAGCAGGGATTATCCAGACAACCCTGCCAGGTCTAACATCTTCCTTGAATGTGTGATTCAAGGTAGTGGGCAGGGTCCCCCCAGGATGGAGTGAAGTGCTCTTCTGGAGGACCAGAGGGGACCCTGAGCCCAGAGGCAGTGAGTGGTGGCCTAATGGCTGTGGGAATAAATTACGTGCAGGAGGACATTGCCTTGTCTTCCAATCAATGGAAACATGGAGCCAAAACAACTGTTTACTACTATGTGCCTAAGCCTTTAAAATCACCTCCTTAAGTAACCTGTCTACATGCTAACAAATCTAGTGTCTATGCTAGGCCCACTAACCAGCACTGGAGTATTTGATATCAGTAGAACCAGGTTTCAAGCAAAGGGACTAAGGAAATAAGATCTAACATTTTTTTAAAGTATAATATGTGCTTGGCACTCTTCTAATTTATTCACTTGTTTTCAAAATAGGGTTTTTCTGTGTAGCCTTGGCTGGCTTGGAACTCGAGATTTGCCTGCCTCTGCCTTCCAAGTGCTGGGATTAAAGGCATGGGCTGATTTATATATAATGTTTGAGGGCTTTTCCTCAACTTTTTAAAATGAATTGGCTTGTGACTAGGTATATAGTAGCTCACAGAGTTGTGAAGCTGAGGCCGGATGTTTAAGGGCTTCTGGTTGGCCTGGACTACTGAAGGGGAGAAGACCTTATCTCAACAAAAATCCATCATAATAAAATATTGCTATTGCCTGGCAGTGGGGGTGCACGCCTTTAATCCCAGCAGTCAGGAGACAGAGGCAGGAGGGTCTCTGAGTTTGAGGACAGGCTCCAAAGGGGGGGGGGTTAAACAGCTTAACTTTCTGAAGAGCCACATGGCTCTAGAAATGGAGCCATGATTCACACCTGGCAAGCAATGCTAGCAAGCAAACAGTTAAGCTGTTCAATGGTGGGCACATGGGAAGAAGTAAGGAACTGAGAACCAATCTAGTAGCTTGGCTTTGTGGAGAGTGGACTCTGGACTGTCATTCCACTGTGGTAAACAGTTCAGTACAGAGGCAGTGGTTTACTTAATGAGTTCATGTCCTCAACCTTCAGCTGCAGGTACAATGTAGCAATGCTACTTGTCTTTGAGGTTGGCCTCTATATCCCCGTGTATCCCATGCTTGAGAGAATTTTCTGGGTGTTTCACATTTGAGAGAGAATCAATGTTGACTGAGGCCTGCTTCTGTGCTCTTGAAGAAACATGAACTAATGCAGAGATTTCTGTTTCTGACAAGAATGCAAAAACAGGTCTAACATAAATGGGCAGTCCCAAAAGAAAATAACCAATCAAAAAGAAGTGTTGCCTTAACCCATTTCCTTATTTCAAAATTTGGACTTAGAACTGGAACCCTGTAGCTGGACAGGTTTCGAGTCTGTCACCCTTCACATTTACCATTGTCTGATGTTTTCTATGTGCTTTATTGATGGTGATGTCCACTATCACATGTCTTGACCAATGTGTGCTCTCTTGAAGAAAGCTTTTCCTGACTTAAAAAAAAAAAAAGAAAAGAAAGAAAAAAGAAATGTGAGACCCATTATTAGTACACACACTTTGTCCCAGCACCCAGGAGGGCAGGACTGAAGGACTGGGCATAGGTTGAGATCAGTACATGAGAGACTGTCCTGAGTGGGGGAACAGAAGAAGGTAGGGGAGAGAATCTAATGAGAAGAGGTTTGTATTCATGGGGAGGGACAGTACATTTTAGCTAACTTATGTTTCCAAATAGTTAATAGTGTAACTTGTCAGCCTTAATGGAAATGTAGTCTTTAATAAGCAGGTAATACTTCTGTGCCATGCCTAAGTTAGCATGCTTCCACAAAAGGAAACTTTGTGGGTTACATTTATTGACAAATTAACAGACAACAATGTGCCCAAGAGAAGACTACCAGAGGCTGGATACTGAAGGCAGAATTCTTGAAAGAACTGGGAATATGTAGTCAAAAACAAAAACAAACAAACAAACAAAAACAAAAAAAAACAAAAACAAAAAAAAATGAGTTGGATTATGTCAACAGCCTTCAAAGTTGGAAAGATTGGCAGTAAGATTTAAGAAGGCAGAAATGAATTGAGGGGCTATGGATAGATTAAAAATGCTAGATAAAGGGGCTGGAGAAATGGTTCAGCAGTTAAGAGCACTGGCTGCTCTTCCAGTGGTCCTGAGTTCAATTCCTAGCAATGGCATGATGGCTCACAACCATCTGTAATGGGATCTGGTTCCCTCTTCTGGCCTGCAGGCATACATACAGTCAGAATACTGTATACATAATAAACCTTTTTTTCTTTAAATCTGGACAGAATTTAGTTTTCTGGTCAAGACACACAGCAAAACAGAATGGTCTGAGGAGGACGAGGGAGGGGGCCAGGGTATTTGTTTTGTTTTTTTTGTTGTTGTTGTTGTTGTTTTTTGGTTTTTGTTTTTGTTTTTGTTTTTTGTTTTTTGTTTTTGTTTTTGACACACTGTCTCATATAGCCCATGCTGGCTTCAAACTTTTGTTCTCCAGCCTCAGCCTCTGAAGGGCTGGCATTACAGATACACAAAAACATAAAGAAGCAAATAACAAAGAAGATTAATGATTTTTATGGGGGTGGGATAGGGTAGAGCAAGAACTCTACCTCTGAACAACTCCCCCACATCCCAAATGATCTTTAGTTACTGCGGTTCCAAGAATAATTTTATCATGGAGGGAACATGTCACTTTGCTTTTTCTGTCCAACTAAAGTCGACTCCTTCCACTTTAAATGTGAGCATATCATTGTGTGTCACTGGCCCATTTGTCTTGTCCTCTGTTCACTCATCCTGGGCAATTTTACATGTGCATCCATTTGATTCTTCCTCGTGTGCTGATAATGTTTCTATCATAGTTCAGTTCCTTCCCCAGAGGAAGGAACCTAGGCACCTTCATTTGAATGTGCCTGGTCCCTCTATTCAATGGATCAACAACTGAACTCTTTCTATTCTTCACCCTACCCACCTGCCTTCAACAGCAGCCTGCTTCTGTATTTTTTATACTGCTTATGGACACTATGAACCATAGAAGCTCATCTACACCCAGTAGATCTCTAGTTATTTTCAGTTTTGTGTCCTATTAATTTGTGTCTTAGCCAGGTGTGGTGGCATTACATGGGGAGACCCTGCCTTTGAGGAGGGGCTCCAGGGTTAGTAGAGACTCCCTCAAAAAAATAAGACACATATTTAATCCCAAGAAGCAGAGACGGCCAGATCTCTGTGAGCTCAGACCAGCCAGGTCTACAAAGTTCTAGGTAAAGTGACAACAAATAAACAAAATACAATTAAATGTAACACATAGGAATTTACCATCCCATGCAAAAAATACATGATGGAGTATACACATAATTTGTTTTATTTTCTGGGTTTTTTGGGGGGGTATTGTGTTTTTAATACAGTGTTTCTCTATGTAGCCCTAGCTGTTCTGGAACTCATGTAGTAGACCAGACTGGCCTTGAACTCATAGAGGTCCACCTACCTTCTTCCTCCCCAGTGATGGGATTAAAGGCCTCTAATCTCTCTAAGCTCTTCCCTATCTCTTCTTGTGCCCCCCTCATCTGAGTCCTCTAAAATCTCTATGGCTAATTCTTGTCAGTCAATTCTCTGATTCAAGGTAAACTTTATTGGTAGTCTTGGAGTGTCAGTGAGAACAAATTACCCTCAACACTCAACTGTTGAGCTATATTCAGGCCCCAGGGTTAACATCTTGTTGGAAACCTCCAGTAACAATATCCTTGAATCTTTAACTTCCTAGAGAAAAACTTGTAGTATACAGTCTTGTGCATTGATCTGGGCCCAGGACAGGAGAGGCTGTGGTTTCTCCTCCTGCCTATCCTCCCTCAGTGGAACCCTCTAATTTTCTCTGCAGAGATTAGTCCTCCTGCCTTCTATCAGGATAGGTGGGTACAGCCATTAGAAGGGAGTCTGAGGTCCTACCTGTTCCTTCCATAAGACTTTGCTATGATTTATGTATGGTTGGCCCATTTTAAAACTTACATTGAAAGTCAACCCCCATTAAAGAGTATAGGCTTGGTGGTAGAGTGTTTCCTTAGGTTGTTTAAAGTCTATCCATCACACTGTAAGAAAGAAAAAACATAATCCTTATTTTGAGATCTCAAGAGATATGGTCAAGTGGGACATTTAGGAGCTCAATAGGGCTGTAATAAATTATCTCAAGATTAGTCTGTTACAAAAACCTGTGTGGCTAAGCCTCTCCTGCATTTCTGACTCTTGCTATCTTCAAACTGTTAGCAAGAAGGTCCTTATTAGATTTTGGTCCCTCACCATGGACTAGAATTGTGAACCAAAACAACTCTTTAAAGAGTATGTGTATTTGTGTATTTGGTACATGCCTGCAATCTCAGCACTCAGGATGCTGAAGCAGGAGGATTACAAAGTTCAGATCAGTTTGGGATAAACAGCAAAATCCTGTTTCAAAAAACATCTCCATTTTTCAGTTGTTAAAGACATTATAGAGTAGGTTTTTGAGAGATGATGTTATACAAAATAAAGAATGGGTGCTATGTGTGGTGGTACACACCTTTAATCCCAGCACTCTGAAGGCAGAGGCAGGCGGATTTCTGTGAGTTTGAGGCCAGCCTGGTCTACAGAGCTAGTTCCAGGGCAGCCAGAACTACCCAGAGAAACCCTGTCTCAGGAAAAAAGCAATCTGGGTTCAGATTTTATCTCTTTAGGGAAGTAACCTAATCCCTCTTAGTCTCAGCTTGAGTAGAATTGGGGCCAACACAACCTTGCTGGTCATTCTCACTTTGACCTTGTCTGCTTTAAGCCTGAAATTAGAGATGTTTGGCCATGACTACACTTGCCAACTCTAAGACGTGCAATGTCTGATATTCTACAGGGCTGTGGGTCATTATGAACACTGCTGCTGCACAAAGCTGATAAGCAGGTCCAGGTGTATTTTGTTGATCTACAAAAGACACAACTTAGCACTGTTCAGTTGACATTTGATATCTCTGAAACAGCTGTGCAAATTGCAAATCATTGTAAAATTTCCTTCAGCATTTTCTTTATTCGGGAACCAAGGAAACTACATCCAAGCAATGCGTTGGGGGAGATTGTGTAGACTCAAGCTATGTGTTGAGACTGGTTTGTCCAGCTTTCTCTCTGAAACTAAAGGACTCAGTAGCAGGCAGTGTTGATGAATATAAATAGCTGTGTAGATGATAACTAGTCAGTAGGGAAACTGTCTAAGATGCTGAGAGATTCAGCCTCTCTTATTGAAGTCCATTACAGCAACTAAAATATGATAGACCTAAGTTGTAGCTCAGTGGGAGAGTGCTTGCTCAGCATATGTAAGGGTATAGTTTCCATATCCAACACTATAGACAACAAAGTAAGCAAACATAAACCATAAAACCAAATTAAACCATTCTGACTCATGATCAAGAAAGACAGAACCCCAAAGATCTCTCTCAGTTCTCAAAGCCTTTAGTCATTCATAGAGTGGGAGTGAGGAATGATAGTGTTCACCTGTTTTTCCACCCCCACCAAGGTCCCTCTAACTGGAAGCCCACATTTCCAAAGCCATTGATGAGCATAGCATGAAAAAATGAAGAGCTATAACGCTTGAAACCGATTATAGTTTCACTTGGAAATAATTATTTACATTCATTTGTCAAATGAAATGGTTAGGAATGCATCTTAGTGGTAGAGGGTCCTAACCATGTCTAAGATTCTAGGTGTTATGATAATACGAGTGGGGGACATTGGTGTGGATTTTATGACAGGCAAGGGTGACCAATGCGGGGAACAAAACGCCAGGCAGACAGAGTTTAAGTGAGAAGTTTTATGAGAAAGGGGAGGGAATCTGAATGAAAGAAAAGCAGTAAAGAGGCACAGAGACAGAAGGAGGACAGAAGAGAAGAGAGTTACAAGAAAAGTCCTATCTATCAGAGGAAAGCAGGAAAAAGAGAGAAAGAGCTGGGAAGAGAGGAACAAAGAGCATAAGTGGGCGGGGTCTTTCTTTTAAAGGGGTCCTTTGCACGGGCATGCAGACTAAGCAACGATGGACCCTGGGTTGACCAGGGTTCTGCCAGATGACAGGAGCAGGCCAGCATAATGCCTGAGTCCTTGCACTAGGTTCAATCCTAAAGAAATAAATAATAATGCATTTACAAACTTGAAGAAGATTCAATGAACACGATATACAAACATATTATGTATATATTGGTGTTGATGGGGCTCAAGCCTTACTTATGCTACTTAAGTATGATACTCTTAGCCCTAGTCAATGAAATATTAATACAGTGTAATAACATTATATGGGGAGTCTTCCTAGATCTGTGATGGTATTCAGCTTCATCGCTTAGCAACCATTCTTTAGCTACCATCAAAACTACCAGGATGTGGCTGGGTGGTGGTGGTTCCACCTTTAATCCCATCACTTATGGGCAGAGGCAGGTAGATCCCGTGAGATGGAAACCCATCTGGTCTACAAGCGCTAGTTCCAGGACAGACTCCAAAGCTACACAGGGAAACCCTGTTTTGTAAAACAAAAACAAAAAACAAAACAAAAAACAGGGTCATATTAAAGCTATAGATTCACCATCACTCTAATGTACTGCCTAAAACTGGGTATTGTGATGTCACATGCCTGATATCCCAGCACAGGGCAGGAGGCTCAGGAGTTCAAGGTCACTATTGGCTACAATGAAACCAATAATGGTTACAATATTGGTTACAATGAGATACTGTCTCAAAAAGACACATTTTAACATTTAAATCATTAATGACAAATTGTCAACATTTTTCTGGAAATAACTCTTTTTTAAATTACTAGGTTATAAAGTAAGTGGTTAGTATTCAAAACAAACAGAAGATGCAGAATGCATTTGGAGTTAACACCTCTTCAGGGCTACATAGGAGCAGCACCTTATCCATTTGTGCAGGGCAAACTGCTTTTATCAGTAGGAGGTTGTCAGTCAAGCACTAACAAAATTTACAGTGTCTAAGAGATGAAAGTAAAATGGCTTACTGGAAAGGTACTGGTGGCCTCTTAAAAAAAAAGCCATTATCATTTTTGTTTTTTTTTTTTAAATTAACTTTTTCTCCACACATGCCATGCTCAAGAGAAAAGATGGTAGTTTAATTGGCTTAGAGAATCCCTCCACCACCAAAATTTTATTTTATTTTACTTTATTATTATTTTGAGATAGGGTTTCTTTGTGGCTTTGGAGTGTGACTTGAAACTTGCTTTGTGGAGCACAGAAATCTGCCTGCTTCTGCATCCTGAATGTTGGGATTAAAGGTGTGTACTACCACTGCCTAACCCACCAAAATTTTAGATTGCAAACTATTTTAATGGGACAATGGGTGCATTAGTAAGGGTTACTACTGTGATGAAACACCACGTCCAAATGCAACCTAGGAAGGAACAGGTTTATTTTACTCACAGTCCCACGTCATCAAAAACAGTGAGGGCAGGAACTCAAACTGGGCAAGAACCTGGAGGCATGAGGCCGTACAGCATGGTTCTAGCAGCTCAACATGACTCAGTCAGTACCATCCACAATGGTCTGGGCCCTCCCCCATCTATCACTAACTAAGAAAATGCCCTACAGCCAGTCAGTGGTGGAGCAGGCCTTTAATCTGCATCTGGGAGGCAGAACCAGGAGGATCAATGTGAGTCTAAGACCAGTCTGATCTACAGAGATAGTTCTAGGACAGGCTCCAAAGCCACACAGAGAAACCAGGACTAGAAAAACTAATGAACAAAACAAACAAACAAACAACAACAACAACAACAAAACAAACAAACAAACAAAAAAACAAAAAGAAAGAAAGAAAAAGAAAAAAGAAAATTCCCTACAATTGGATCTTAAGGAGACATTTTCTCAACTTAAGTTCCCTCATTTCACACAATGCTAGCTTATGTCAAGTTGACATAAAATTAGCCATCACAGTAGGATGAAAGAAACCATCGTATATTGCAACCAACATCTTTTAAAAGGTGAATAGAATATGAAACATAAAAAGAGAAATAAAAATAATATCAAACAGAAGGTCAAGTCTTACTTTTGTGCCTGTGTGCATGTCTATGTCAGAGCATATGCATATGAAAACATGTGTATATTGATATAAAATACAGGTTTTAAAAATGTGTTGAGCCAAGTGTTGTGGCACATGCCTTTAATCCCAGCACTTGGGAAGCAGAGGCGGGCAGATCTCTGTGAGTTCAGGGCCAGTTTGGTCTACAGAGCGAGTTCCAGGACAGGCTCCAAAGCAATACAGAGAAACCCTATCTCAAAAAAAAAAAAAAAAAAACAAAACAAAAAACAAAAACAAAACAAAACAAAAACCAATGTGTTGAAAGTTAACAGGAACTCTAGAGACTTGTCTTTTCTTTTTAAAACGGGGGTGGGAGGTGGGGGTGTCATTATGTAGCCCTGCTGGCTTCAAAGCAGTTATCCCCTTGACCCAGCCCTGAGTGCTGGGATTAAAGATGTGCACCCCCACCACCCAGAAAACATGGTTTTTATTAATATGAGGGATGGCTAAAGATTTGGAAAACACCTACTCCCCCTCTAACCCCGTTTGAGACAGGGTCTTATGTAGCCCTGGTTGGTCCAGAACTCACAGTGATCATCCTGCCTCTACATCCATGTGCTGGGATTAAAGGCCTGTGGCACCATAAAAACAAAACAAAACAAAATACATGTACTTTAAGGCTGGCTCTAGCCAAGTGGTAATGGTGGCACACACCTTTGATCTCAGCACACAGAAGGCAGAGGAAGGTGGATTGCTATGGTATGCAGAGCTAGTTCCAGGACAGCCAAGGCTACACACAGAGAAACCCTGACTCACAAAAACCAGTAAAACAAAACCAAAATATAATTGTTCCATATATTATGACTAAGGGTTTGTCTTTAAGAAGGGAAACGGGGTATCCCCCCTACCACAAATTTTTAGAAAGAAAGGAAGGAAGGAAGTAGGGCGTGGGGGGTGGATATTGGACAGACAGCCAACAGAGCCAGGTCACAATAGAAGGCTGGCAAAGTAACACTCCCGTTGTTCTCCAGATCAAGATGCATAAACCAAGACGACAGCTTACACAACCTAACATTTGTTTCATTACTCAAGCTTAGCTTGTTCTCACTACAGTGAAAGTCATCCTTTTGTTCCCTTTGTGACACCAATTGTACAAAGATCTACTCATCCTGAAGTTTTACCTGGGCACATGGCCACCTACATTTTCCGTCTCTTCCGCAGCCAAGAAGACCATGTGACTAAGCGCTAGCCAATGCAAAGCGTCCAGCAATGATACAAGCTGAGGGGGCAGGGAGGGGGCAGACCCTCAAATGGCTGGGGTATTAGGCTCTCCTTTTGTCTTCCCATAGTCTGCTGCCTGAAATGCGGACTTACTTGGAAACACATGACTTCAAGCAGCACTTTAGAGGGGTAGAGCAACAAATGAAGAGGAACTGGTGCTTCTGAATGTCATGCCAGTTCAGGGTTACCATGCAAGCAAGAAATTAAACTTCTTGATGACACAACTGTTGGAGCATGTTGTAGCAGCTTAACCCATTTCCCACCTACTATGTCTTGTTTTCTTTTTTCCAGACAGGATTTCTCTGTGAAACTGCCTTGGATGTCCTGGAACTTGATTTGTAGACCAGGCTGGCCTCAGACTCACAGCGATTCATCTGCCTCTGCTCCCCAAGTGCTGGGATTAAATGTGTATGCCACACACCTGGTTTTATGTCTTTTTGTTTGTTTGTTTGAGACAGGGTTTGTCTGTGTAACAACATTGGCTGCCCTGGAACTGGCTTTGTAGATCAGGCTGGCCTCGAACCCACTAGGATCCAACCACCTATTCTTTCTGAATGCTGGGATTAAAGGTGTGTGCCACCACTGCCTGGATTCAGTTTTTGACACTTTTATTAGCAGGCTGGGGATTTATTAACAGAGAGTTGGAGAAAAATAACTCTTGCCAGTGAGATGTACTGTTTCCATGAAATGGCTTGGACTTTTTTCCTTTCCCATTTGTGTGTATGTACACAAGTAAGCATGTCTACAGGTGAGGACTTGCATTTGTGTGCACCTTGAGGCCTGAGGCTAATGTCAGGAATCATCTCCATCAATGGTTCTTTCATTTTACTCATTAAGGCAGAGTTTCTCAATCAAACCCAGAGCTGGGTGATATGACTAGTCTTGGTCTTGCTCCGACAATTCCTCATCTGTGTGACTGGAATTACAGGAGAGCCTCTAATGCTGGCCCACCCAGCATTTTATTTGAGTTTCGAGGATCCAAACTCTGGCCCTTGCACTTAGGCAGAAAACACTGTAACTACTGAGCCCTTTGTATTTTAAAATAGGTTCTTTTTTTTTTTCCCCAGACAAGGTTTCTCTGTAGGTTTGGAGGTTGTCCTGGAACTTGCGCCGTAGACCAGGCTGGCCTTGAATTCACAGAGATCCACTTACCTCTGCTTTCCCAGTGCTGGGATTAAAGATGTCTGACACCACAGCTCAGCCTAAAATAGGTTCTAGCTATGTACCCCCAAACCTTTTAAGTAGTATAATTACAGGCTATGGTTTGGCTTGTTTTTGTAAGTATAAAAATAGTTAAATATATTTTTTCAAATAAAGCTCTCCTATAAAGAAAAAAAGTTAAATATTAGAAATGTCAAGTTTTAGTTTAACAGCACTGATGCTGGATATCACAGATGGAGAAGTCCTGAAATTTGCAAATGTGAGCTCTTTAGTAGGTTTATGCCAAAGCTAAATGTCCTGTCAGAGGGCTCTTAGATATACATTTTAATATTTTAATAGAGTATCCTCTTTTTTTTTTTTTTTTTTTGAGACAGGGTTTCTCTGTGGCTTTGGAGCCAGTACTGTAACTAGCTCTTGTAGACCAGGCTGGTCTTAAACTGATAGAGATCCGCCTGCCTCAGCCTCCTGAGTGCCGGGATTAAAGGGTATGCCATCACTGCCTGTCACATTTTTGTATCTTTACTTTGTTACCACCAGAGATTTCTGACAATGTAACAACTGCTCAAATAGAACTATCTGTAGTTATTGTAAGGGAAAGTATCCTTTATATGAACAAAAGTAACCTTTACAAAACAAAAGGTATTGAAAAGGGCAAGGTGGCTCACGCCTTCACAGTGTGAGGGAGGCTGAGGCAGGAGAATCTCAGGAAGATCAAGGCCAGCCTGGGCTACCCTGTGAGATCCTGTCTTAAACAAAACTGAAGAGTTGAGGATGCAGAAATGGCTCAGTAGTTATAAGGGCTCACTGATCTTCTAGAGGGCCCAGAATTCTGTTGCCAGCACCCGAACAGAGTGACTCACAACCACCTGTAACTCTTAACAAATTATTCTGGCCTCCAAAGGCATCTGCATACACATGGACTACAGGCACACATACAAATATAATGACAAGAAAAAAACCCGGAGACAAAACCAGGGGTGGGGTGGATGGGGTGCAGTGAAATGGCTCAGTGGGTAAAGGCACTGCCAAACCTGAAGGCTCAAGTTTTATCCCAAGGATCCATGCGGTGGGAGGAGAGAACTGGCTTCCGATTTATCCTCTGACCTCCACCTTCCTTTACAAGTGCCTATAATCACAACAGACCCTGAGTCTGTTGGCCAGCCAGTCTGCCTAGCTGAAAAAGTGGGCTTCCAGTTCAGTGAGACCCTGTCTCAAAGCAACAGGCAGACAGCAACAGAAGATGACATCTGACATCGTGTTCTGGCTTCTAGGAGGCATGTGTACTTTCAGACTCATACATATGTAACACACACACACACAACACACACACACACACACACACACACACACACACACACACGCTCGAGAAAAGAATAAAGGAAAAACACAGGTGAGAGGACAAGAGGGAGAGAGGCGAAATCAATAAAGTAATAGCAGTGTGTTATAGCTTTGCTGGGGGCTGGAGATGCAGAGAGGAGACAAAAGAGTCAAATAATAACTTAAATCCCTTGGTACACGCTGCAAGATTAGTATCTTTCTATGGAACTGTGTCCCATCAGAGCATTTCAGTATGGCAATATAGCAAATAGTCATCCCATAGATTACATGTGACAGACCAAATTCATTATGAACACTGATTCTCTTGGCCTTGATTCTGAACAAGGGAAGAATCTGATTGACCATATGTAGCAGATGCTCCCGATGTCCTGTGCCACACCCGCCGTGTCCATTTCTAACTTCAGCTGTAGCAGACAGTTCCTGTGAGCCTTAGTGGCTTGCCTACCTCAGTATTTCTGTCTCGGGGCATTTTGTAAGGACTCTGAAGCTTGATCAACAAGCCTATAGCTGTAGCAGGCACATAAGTTGCAAGATGACTCAAGTCAAGGTGATTAATTAGGTGCAGGGCTGCTGCCTGTGGTAGCCAGAAAAGGTGGCTTTAATTTCTACACAACTTAGAGTTGTGAGGGTCCAAGAAGTAGCCATAGTGAAAACCAAAGTTGGAAGATGGGGGGGAGGGGTCACCTGTTTACTTGTTTCCAGGTCTAACCTATGGGGAGATAGACTGACCACCAACCCCAAGCAGGAGAAGCATGGAGAAGCTAATGTGTTTTGGGCTGGAGGGATAGCTCAGCCATTAAAGGCTAGGCTCACAACCATAAATATAAGAGAAGCTAATGTGCTGAACCGGGAAGGTCCTAGTCTGTGGTTCCTGAAGGTGGACACTAGTCTAATGACTTTCACACTTCATTCAAGAAACATTCCAGAAACTAGGCTAATGTTTTTCCAAAATGAGACATGAGAAATCTGTATTTACATTCCTTCAGGAGCTTCCCATTGAACTAGACGTTCTAGGACCCAGGAATCTGCTTTAAACTAGCTTGGTAAGTGATTAGGCTTCACAGGACATCTGACACCACTGTAAGCTATGTAGTTAGGTGCTGGGATTTAACACAAAACAAGGCAGAACTGGTCCCTGACCTCTTCATTATATTTTCCTCTCCCTCTCCCTCTCCCTCTCCTCTCCCTCTCCCCCCCCCTCTCACTGAGTGTGTAAGTCGGAGGGCAGTTTTCCGAAGTTGTGGCGTCAAACTTAAAGAGATCCACCTGCATCTGCCTCCCAAGTGTTGGTATTAAAGGCATGAGTCACTAACCCAGGCTGGTAAACAGCTGATTTCAATGAGCAGGAATGGAAAGAAAGAAGATGACACAGCAGGTGTGCCTAGGTCAAACTGAAAAGGGCCAGCGATGCCTTAAAGGATGGACATCAAACCTAAAACCTGGAAAGGAATCTACACTACAGAGAAACACAATAGCTGTCACTTCTTAAAGAGGCGGCTTTGGGCTTGAGAAACAGAGAAAAGGAACCAAGAAGCAGACCACAGACAGGACTGCCTCCAAACCACCCTTGTCCACTGATACTCCCATCTTCGCCTTCACTGATTATTGTGCTCATCCCTGAGGCTTCCGGAAAAAAACTCTTCTTCAAGCTGCATAGGCTCCAGAGACGCCAAACCCCAGACTTGGCTCAACTCTTCTGGGATTCTCCGCCCGCAACTCACTGCCGCTGGGGATGGGCCCGCCCAACGTGATGACGTCAGTGCGCGCGCGCCAGCGGGAGGAGGAGTAGGGACCGCGGGCCCGCAGGCGCCCAGGGTTCGGTAACCTGTGCTGGGCGGGGGAGAGCAAGGGGCGGGGCGGGGAGCCCCCCGGAGTTGCTGGGTTGCGGACCCAACCGGGAGCGGGAGTCCTCGGCACGCTCAGCGATCGCTTCTTCCCCGCGGCAGGCCCCGCACGGTCCGGCGATGGAGTTTCCGGACCTCGGCGCTCACTGTTCCGAGCCGAGCTGTCAGCGCTTGGGTGAGGGGCGGAGCGCGCGGGGGGCGGGGCCGGACGGCTGGGCCTGGGGACTGCAGGTGGGGCGGCAGGGTGGGCACCGGAGCTGGCAATGCCAGGAGGGCGGGGCTCGAAGTTGGGGGCGGAGGCTAGGGGGCGTGGTCAAGGAGATCGTGTACAGTGGAAGGGATGCAGTGTGCGGCAAAGAGGGCGGAGTTTTTCCCAGGAGACTAGCAGCCCTTAGCTAGAAGAAAGGACAGCCAGGTTAGTTTCCCTTTGAACCCGCAATCCGACCCATTCTCTGTAGACTTTTTGCCACTCAAGTGCGATGCCTGCTCCGGCATTTTCTGCGCAGACCATGTGGCCTACGCCCAGCATCACTGTGGATCAGCTTACCAAAAGGTGAGGGGGCGATCGTGAGGGGTGAAAGGGGGTGGTTGTAAGGAGAGGAGAGCGGGAGCAGATGCTTTCAGGAATCTGTCTTATAGTTCCCACTCTTAGTTACTGTGTTTCTAAGCCTTGGTACTGGGAAACTTTGTTTTGTAGTGTATTTGTGAGTGGTATATCCAGGTTGGCTCTCAGACTGACTCCTATCCCTTGACTATAGGATATCCAAGTACCTGTGTGCCCTCTCTGTAATGTGCCTGTGCCGGTGGCCAGAGGGGAGCCTCCTGACCGGGCTGTGGGAGAGCATATTGACAGAGACTGTCGCTCTGATCCCGCGCAGCAAAAACGCAAGGTAAATAAATGATGGAGGGGTTGGTGATTGACAACCCAGCTTGGAATACCGATGTTTGCAAACCTAAAAGGCTAGCTCCATGGGGCTAGAGGAGGAGGTAAGAGTTTCATAAATAATAAACCCTGCTTCACCTCAGATTTTCACCAATAAGTGTGAACGTTCTGGCTGCCGGCAGAGAGAGATGATGAAACTGACCTGTGACCAGTGTGGCCGAAACTTCTGCATCAAGCACCGTCACCCACTGGACCACGATTGCTCTGGGGAGGGTCATCTGACCAGCCGGGCAGGGTAATTGCCACCAAGTATTCTACTTGCTTTGCTCCAGCCATGGCAGCCTTGACCTAAGGAGTCTTTATGTCTCCCCCCTTTTGTTCCTGGATTGAGCCTTGCACACACCAGGCAAACACTCTACTACTCAACCTTGGCCCTTTGTTGTTTTTCACTTTTTAGCCTAGGCTGGCCTCAAACTTGTGACCATCCTCCTGCCTCAGACCTCAAGTTCTGAGGTTACAGTATACATTACTTCAGGCGCTTTTTATGCCTTTGAGATAAGAGTCCACTAAGTTGCCCAGGCTGCCAGTGAACTCACTCTGCCCTATGGAGTTTTCAGTTTTCCTGTCTGAACCTCCCAGGTAGCTGAAGTTACAGACTGTATACAAAATTGGGCCCAATTTAACTCCTTCTCAAAGTATATGGTTTTGCAGAGTGCTTAGAGGAACTACCCTCTTGACTTCCAAAGCATGTCGTGAGAGGTATGTTAGGATGCCTTTCTTCCCTACAGGCTGGCTGCTATCTCCAGAGCACAAGGTCTGGCTTCTACAAGCACTGTCTCCAGTCCAAGTCGGACCTTGCCTTCTGCTTCTTCTCCCAACAGGTAAGCCTCCCTGTTTCCCATCTTCCCCGTTTAACCCCTTCACATCCCTAACCACAGTCTGTTTGATGCCCACCACAGAACCACATCCCAGTTTCCAACCCGGACATCCCCTCCAGTGATTGCTTTGCAGAATGGCTTGGTGAGTTAGGGGAAGGTTGCATAGACAGAAGTAAATCTATACAAAGTGAAGTCTGAGGAAACTAGTCTTTTCTTTTCCCTCTTTGCAGAGTGAAGATGAGGCTTTGCAACGAGCCCTGGAGCTATCCCTTGCAGAGGCTAAACCCCAGGTCCCAAGGTAACGACTGAGAATGAGGGCAAACTCTGTTTGGGAGGATGGAGGTGGGACCATTCCAACTGACTAGCTAAAAACTTGGTTTCCAGATTAGATGAACTATCCCCAAAGGCCTTGATTGTCTGTCTCTGTAGCAATGGCAACAATGCTAATGTCCACCCTGTTGGTTATAGTAAAGATTGAGGTCACACTCAACAGGTACTCAGCACTATGATGCTGACCAGATCCAATGCTGGGATTTTATGTATTACGGTCAGAAACTTAAGCTCTTCCTTTCTCAGTTCTCAGGAGGAAGAAGACTTGGCGTTAGCACAGGCACTGTCGGCCAGCGAGGCAGAATACCAACAGCAGCAGGTGTGAGGACTGGGTAGAACGGGGCCTGTGTTGGAGGGTGAGAAATTAGGGTTGCTCCCTCCCAGTTGTGGAGAGTATTGACGTGGTTGATCGTCTCTTTGCTTCCCTCCAGCAACTCCAGCTCATGCTGAGCCCTGACACAGCCTCTCCTGTCTTGACTTTACACTGTCTCTTCCTTCTCCTCTCCTTGCTCTAGGCACAGAGCCGTAGCTTGAAGCCGTCCAACTGCAGCCTGTGCTAGGGTCCTGGGCTTGGGGAGGGAGGCTCACCTGAGGACTGTGGCCCTCACATCTCCAGGGTACCCAAGGAAAGAAAGCACAGAGAAGCCTGGATTACAGAGACAAGCAGGAGTGACTTGGAGGACACTCCATGGAACATGGAGAGGATGTTTGTGCAGCCAAGCCAAGGAAAGACCCTGCTATCTCTGCTGCAGCAGAGGGGGTGGCTGGGAACCATTCTCTGTCTGGGGGCCTTGGTAGACGCCATCTCCAGCCCCTTTCATCATGCCCTCCCTCCCAGGGCTGCCACATGTAGTGGACAGGGAGAGGCCTGGGAAGAGTAAAGACCTTGGCAGTTAGTAAGATGTCTGTGTGTTTCTTTTTCCTCTCCAACCTAGAATAATCAGTGTGTCAGAAATGTTCATTCATCAAGGATAGAGGCCCCTTGCAGTCCCCCACACAACCAAGCCACAGCTATCGTTGCACAGTCCATTTATTTCCTTACAGTGCTTTCTGGAAGGCCCCTTTTTACAATAGTGAGCACCAAACTCCTATAGCAGGATGAAATAGGCCAGAGAGGAAAAAGGTCACTTTTGTCACTATGCTGTGTCCTGAGGTTTAGAGTCTTCAGAGACAGTTTCTTGTCCTTGCTGCTGCAGCTGCCACATCTCAGCATACACACCACCTCGGGATAACAGAGCTTCGTGCCTGGAATGATAAAGCAAGTGTAAGTCCCACCCATGGGTTTCACGCCCATCTCAAAGAGATCAAATGGAGTAAAGAAGGGAGCCACCCTCCAGGAGCTTCTGCCCTGCACGGCTCACCTTCCTCTCTCTATGATGCAGCCGTCTTTGATGACGAGAATTTGGTCAGCATTGACGACAGTTGAAAGCCTGAGAGGTCAGACATCAATTACCTACTTTCCCCATCCAAAGTGGTCCACCGTGCCAGCCATATGAGCCCTGTAGTCCTGTACCTGTGTGCTACTACGATGGTGGTGCGGTTGGTGCAGACTTTGGCCAGAGAGGCCTGGATGGCTCGCTCATTAGATGTATCCAGCGCAGATGTTGCCTACAGAAAGAACTTGGGTGAGATGGTCTTGCTATCCAGAGACTCCAAGGAGAAGAGGATGCAGGCTCCAAGGAGGTCTCAAGGATAGTCTGGGTTTATGAACTCCATAAGGTTTTTGTAAAAAAAGACTGGTGCTAGCTTTGCAAGGTGGGGAACTGCTCTGGAAGTGGTTTAGGCAAGAATGGGAGAATGACAGGCAAGTGTTGGGGCCTCACCTCATCCAGCAGAATGATGTCTGGAGCCTTAAGAATGGTGCGGGCGATGGCCACTCGCTGCTTCTCACCACCGCTTAGCTTCAGTCCCCGCTCGCCCACCTGTGTCTCATACCCTGTGGATATTAAGCATCTCCCCCAGGTCACATGTAAATACATTTAGTTTCTCTGGGCGGGTGGGCAAGGAAGGGGTGGGACTGAATTCAAGGGAATAACAGGATTAAACTGAGCAGGGAGAAAGACCTCACCTTCAGGGAAAGTGAGGATGGCATCATGAATGCCTGCGGCCTGAGCAGCAGCCTCTACCTCACTGTCCCCAGCTGTGACTCGACCATAGCGGATATTGTTGGCAATGGTGTCATTGAAGAGGACAGTGTCCTGGGGCACAACTCCAATGTGAGACCGGAGAGAGATCTGGGTCACCTGAGACCAGAAGACCAATACCCTGTCCTGTGAGACGCCGTCAGGCTTCCAGGAAGCTCTGGGGATAAGCTGCCTAGGGGAAGATTCCAGCATGGCCACCCCTAACCCTAGTTGGGTGGGAAAATCACACAAGTTCTCCAAGTCCTCCCCATTCATGAACAGAAAACATGGCTTCTGCCTCTTCACAGACAGACATGCATATTTCACATGACACACTGTTCTTGTGATTACTTTCCTGGGTGACTGTTGGTCACATGGCACTAAGAAGGCCCAGGTTCTTACATTTTTAGATGTCTGGGGAGTAAACCCAGGGGCCTTGGTTAGGTCACTAAGCTCCAGCTCCTCTCTCCCCTATTTATTTGGAGACAGGGTCCAGCTGGCGGAACTTGACCTTGCTATCCTCCATCCTGAGATTACAGGCACCATCTAACCATACAAGGCCCCAGCTTTTTTGCAAGGCTGTTATCTCAGACATTCCTACCCCTTGTTGGTCTTCCATAGATCCCTAAATCAGTCTTCTCTGTGGCAACCTTACCTGTGAAATGTCCTGTCCATCTATCCGGATGCAGCCAGAGCTGATATCATAGAAGCGAAACAGCAGGCGTAAAATTGTGCTCTTTCCAGACCCAGATGGCCCCACCTGTTACATTGGAAACAGAAGAAAATTCTCTGGCTTTTAAGGCTCCCTTTTTAAAAGACTACCAAGATCCAGGAAGGCTAGCTGCTACATTCCATCTTGTTGCCTGTTACAACCAGGCTCTGAATGCCTAGCCTGGGTCACGATGAGCCATCATTAGCACTGAGTGAGAGAAACTCAAGGTCTTCCCTCACCAGAGCCACCGTCTGTCCAGGCATCACAGTGAAGGACACATCCTGTAATGTCTCCCGCCTGCAAGAAAGAATGGTGGATTCAGTAGTGGATCTACTGAATCATACACTATAATAGGTAGATTCTCCACCCAAAAGCTATAATGGTCCTTACTCTTTCCTGCCTAGGATCTGTATCCCTGTACCACAGAGATGGATTGCAAAGCTGGAGTTCAGAGCAGGATGAAGGTCAGCAAGGCAGTGTACAGACAGATAAGGGGGGGTGGGAAGCAAACAGGCAGGACTCACCCATCAGCATAGCTGAAGTGTACATTTTCAAATTCAATCTGACCCTTATGAAAACGAAGGGGCCCTGCTCCAGGAACATCCTTCACCTGGAGGAGAACATAGTTAACATGAGCTACCATCGCTGGCCTGGGATCCCAGACACAAGAAACTGCCCTCTCCATCTTACTCCCTCTACTCACTTCTGTTTCCTCTTTCAGCAAGTCAAACATGTTCTCCATGTCAATGAAGTTAGTCTGGATCATTCTGCAAAAAGAATGAAGGCCAGGGCTCGCTCAAGGAACTAAGAAATAGTGCACCCTGAGCAGATGAGGGACAGGGACAGGGATCAGGTTACCTGTAGTAGGTGCCAAACCAGTTGAGAGGCATGTATAGCTGAGTGATGTAAGTGCCAAAAAGCACGAAGTCCCCAACCTGTAGAGACCCAGAGAAGCAAATATGTCACAGGAAGCCTACAGGTTGCTTTTGCTGTCACTCTGTCTACATCCTATCCATGAGCCTAGTGGCTCACCCATGGGCCTCAGGGGGCCCTCAGTCATCTACCCTTTCTTTCACGAGTCTGCCTCACCTGCAGCTTCTGCTCACTGACGAAATATGCACAAAGCAAGGAGCCAGCCAGGAGCCCAAGCCCAATCACCAAGTTCTGGGTCTGATTCAATACAACCAGTGAAGCACTTGACTTCCATTCCAAACCCTAAGGACAAAAAGAAAAAACAAACAGGAGGAAGGAATGACCACCACCAAATCCCAATCTGGGTCTAAGCACTTTCAACTCTACACCTGGACTTCACTCTTCTCGGCCCTGTTAATGACACAGGACAGCTCACCTGATACTTGATGATGGCCTCTTGGTAGCGTTCAACTTCATAACCCTCAGCATTGTAGTATTTCACCTGAGGGATTCACATAGCACAGAACTGTGGGATCATTCCCTCCATAGCCCTCATCCCTTCTTTCCAGTTTCTAAAGTTATTTTATTTTATTTTTCATTTTTCGAGACAAGGTTTCTCTGTGTAGCCCTGGCTATCCTGGTACTTACTCTGTAGACCAGGCTGGCCTCGAACTCAGAGATACACTTGCCTCTGCCTCCTGAGTGTTTGGATTAAAGATAGGGACCGCCTCTGCCTGACATCTAAATTTATTTTTAATAACTTTAAAAAAATTTTTTTTGAGATGTAGCTTGGAACTTGCTACACTGTCCAAGCTAGGTTTGAACTCAGGGAGTCTTCCTGCCTCTGTTTCTTCCCAATTTCTAATATCCCCTGCAGTTCTTTTATCATCTTAGTGGTCCCAGTCAGGCTCCTCCCCCTCTCCTGGCTTCCCACCACAATCTCAGGGCTGTCTCTGTTACCGTCTCAAAGTTCAGCAGCGAGTCCACTGCTCGTGCCCTGGTGACATTTTCCTGTGTGTTCATAGCACGGCGAAACTTGGCTCTCCACTCAGTGACCACAATGGTCAGTACTAGGGGAGAATGACAGGAGGGAGAAGAACAAGACATCATCCCCAAAGGTTGAGGCCAAATATAGATATCCATGCCCTGTGCCACACATACCAAACCTATGCTAGCACCCAGGGTCCCAGACCCAGAAAGAGAGAGACAGAGAGAACTGTACATTCACCAAGGAAAGGAGTTGCATGCAAGATATCTTTGTAGTCTTGCAAAGTTTCATGTAGAAAATGCTTTTATGAGCACATGAAAAGATGCTTTACGTAGTTTGCCCTGACTGGTCACACAGTGAGGACCTAATGTGACATACATGCCCTTCCCTGGTTTTCATCTAAGGTTCAACCTTGACAGGGGAGTAGACCTTCTCATTGTACCAGGAGAACAGAGCCTAAGCAAAGCCCACCACTCCTCAGCCTGCTGAAGGCCAGTAGGCTGAGTCAGGGTAGGGCTCATGGCCTACACAGTTCAGGGAGATGGTTTCCCCGGGCAGCACTCACTGAGGTAAAGACTCATGCACAGGAACACAATGAGGCCAAACCAGGCATTGAAGAACATGCTGAAGTAGATGATGCCAATAATGATGTCAGCCAGGGTGGGGATGATGTTGAACACCAGGTAGCTAGAAGAGTCAAGTGAGAGAAAGGTTTGAGGGTCTTACCTCTATGAACTCATTTTAGTGTAGTGTTCCATTTTCAATAGCAACAAATCTAAATACCCTTCAAGAGGTAGATGGCTAATAAGGCTTGGTGGCAAAGGCCTGTAAACCCAGCCCTCTAGAGTTTAAGGTAGGAAGGCTGAAAGCCTAATGCTAGCCTGGGTAAAGACAGGACTGAGGATATGGATAGAGTGCTTCTCTAGCATGTGTAAGGCCTTAGGTGGTTCAGGCTTCAGTATCGCATCACACACACACACACACACACACACACACACACACAACAAAAAACCAAAACAGCAACAAAATAACCTCTATCAATTACAAGTAACAGAGATCTTTGTGCATGGATGAAAAGGAATCTGAGCTGGGGAGGGAGGGAGGGAAGGAAGGAAAGAAGGGAGAGAGGAAGGAAACAAATTTCCATGAGGTTTTGTTAAAGCAATTTTGAGAAAGAATGTATGTGTGGTATCTTTTGATTTAAAACACAGTATCACATTAGTTCTGAGTCTTCAGAGATTTAAAGTAAAATACTAAAGCATAGCTTAACATACTAACCATAGTAGGGAAACTCTGGAGAAATGAATGGAATTCTTAAGATTTTTTCTACCTACATTTTTTCATTTCTTTTTAAATTATGTGCATAATATAATTGCAATTGGTTGGTAGGTATGGGGGTACCTTAGCAGGCTAGAAGATCGTGTCAGATCTCCTGGAGCAGAGTGGCAGGTGGTTGTGAGCTGCCTGAGGCAAGTGGTTTTGGGAACTGAATTCAGGTCCTCTGCAAAAGCAGTATGTGTGAGCCTTCTCTCTAGCCCCCATTTTTGTTTCTTGAGACAGAAATCCTAAATCTGGCTCAAACTCATTATGTAGCTGAGGCTAGCCTTGAACTCCCAACCCTCCTGCTTCTACTGGGATTATAGACACGTGCCACCACATGATCGATCGGTCTGCATTATTTGAGTTATTTGTCATAGTACTTCTTCCTGAAATTTGTCAAAAAGACCTTAAACAAAGTAAGGTAGGAGGGCAAGGCAGCTCAAGCTGCATCTGCCCAGCCCCAGCCCACACACACACTCTTCCCACTGGTGTCACACCTGAGAAGCCCTGTGACACTGGATGTTCCCCGGTCCACAATCCGAAGCACCTCCCCGGTTCGCCGGCCCAGGTGCCAGCGCAGTGAGAGTTCATGCAGATGGGAGAAGAGGCGTAGCTCCACACCGCGGGATGTGAACTGCTGTACTCGGATCCACAGGAAGGTTCGAAGGTTGCTCACAAAACCTGGGGAAACCAGGGAAGCCTTAGTAGGTCTTGGGGGAAGAGAAACATCAGCCCAACACCAAGATGTTAGAGGTCTAGGAGCCCAAGGAACGTGAGGGAGTTCCCATGGGAGAGACTGGTGTCAAACAGGGACAGAGTCCCTCATACCTGTACTGCCAGTGCCACCCCCCTGCAGGAACTTGAGGAAGACATAGGTGGTAACAGTCCAGGCCAAGGAGCTCCAGGGAGCCTTCGCAGTCAGTAAGTTCACTGTGGATTAACCGTATCAGTTCACTTCCAACAACCAGGGCTCTCTAAGGCAAAACTGCCCCAGGCTCTGACTACCCAGCTCCCATCTTTGTATAACCTCCCTAGGCAAGGGCCACCGCAGCCACTAAGCTGAACATACCCTTCCACCCCCTCACCAATGTCCCTATAGAAGATGGGGACCAACACATTGAGTGCTCGGTCCAACCCCATGAGCGCGAGGCAGATGAGCACAATGAACTGTAATGCTGGACTCCCTCGAGGCCACAGGTAGCTACTCAGAAGGCGAAGCTTCCTGCCAAGGTCTCTCCAGGTGGATATCCGCTCTGTGGACTGGGCCTAGGAAGATGACACACAGGTAGGGCGATAGAAACAAAGAAGTATACTTGCCCCAGTGTCCTCAGGAGATAATAGATGGGACCACCGTTTACAGACATCTGAGGGTCACAAGTGACCCCTCTCAGGGTCAGGAAAGCCACTGAGTCACAGACTCAACTTCAGGACGAGAACTAATTCACCTCTGGGAATAGGACAATCAGGTCCCCCCCCCCCCAAGAAATTTCTTCTTCTAAAGTTTGGCATTTAGACAAAAGCCAGCATTTTTGCTCATAGGCTTGAAGATAGTTCTACTTGCTAAAAGGAGCTATTCTGATCTCTGGCAAAATAGGCATCATAGTTATACAATTCAGGTATGACTATGGTGCCTATTAGAATGTCAGTGCTAACCTCTAGACTCCTCCCTATTCACAAGGCCCGTCTTAGCTCAGACTCCCTTCCTGGTCTCATATAACTTTGGAGACACACACACACACACACACACACACACACACACACACACACACACCCCTATTTCTCTCTGCCTTCCCTGAAGACAGCCTTGGTAGGTTGGAATAAATTTTTCCCTTTTCACCCACAGAGAGGCTGTTTGGTGTCTTTGCTGTGCCCATTTCATTCACGGATGATGACAGGGAATAAAATTAAACAATTACTATTATTACTACCCCCAGCACAGTCATGGAGATACACTCATGACTGAAAAAAAAATTAGGTATACCTGGCCCCTTCCTTACTATTTTTTCCTTTTTGGTTTTTCAAAACAGGGTTTCTTTGTTTAACAGCCCTGGCTGTTCTAGAACTCCCTTTGTAGACCAGGCTGGCCTTCAACTCACAGATCTTCCTGCCTTTGGGATTAAAGGCAGGGGTCACCCACCAAACTTGTCATACCTGGTCCCTTTGTACATCTTGGTCTTCATCATGAACCCGAAGGGTGTATGACTGGGGGCGAAGTCCAGGGGCCCAGAGCCCCAGGATAAACAGTCCTCCAGAGACCACATATCGCAGGACCCATAGGCCAAACTGAACCTAGAATGAAACAGAGCACAGGTTTAAACCACATTGTATTACTTCTTATAACACTCAGATACTTCTCTGGGGCCTAGCAACAGGTTTAAAAAAAAAAAAAAACCACAATGACTCAGCACAGACACACCCCATTCAATGCTAGCTACCCCCACCAGTTGACTATCAGCTTCCAGCCAGCGTCAGACACGCAATTATTTTTTCTTCAAAGAGTCATCCTACAGCATGGAGCCAGTAGGTTCAGAAACAGTACTTATCAAACATCTGTGCCTCGCCTTCTCCCCATAATGGTCCTCACCTGCTGGCCCAGGTCTGCCCTGGCCCACCACCACTGTGGGCTGTTCCAAGATACCAGGGCCAAGTTCTCGGCTGCAAATGCCACGGTCCAGAAGAGCAGGAGACCCGAGCTATGCCTGAACTTCATCCAGACGCCCATTGCCAGACTCTGCCGTGCTTGGCGCCGTTCCACCACGAGCAGCCACAAGCCACAGGCGCTGGCCAGACTCTCCAGTATGGAAGCCAGCAGTAGGTAGCCTGGCAAGGGGACCCCCCGTGCAGTGCCCATTCGGCCAGCCAGGCCGGCCAGGGGCAGTGCCACCTGCAGTGTGGCCAGAAACAGCTGCAGGGCATAGGGAGCCACCCGAGGGCCAGCCGCCCAAAACAGTTCCTCTGTGCCAGCGGGCACCTCCCGGCGCCTGCAGGGAAGAACCAGCACCAAGGCCAGTGCCCCCAGAGCCATGAGTGTCGAGGGCACGAGTGTGAAGAAGAAGCAGGGACTCAAGCCATTCTGAGTCCAAGTCGGACCCACGGGCCCTTCGGCCTCGCAGTAGTTGCCCACAGTCACCATGGCGATGTGTGATTGCTGGCCAAACTTGAGGTCACTGCAGTATCAGGGAGTTAGGCCACTCAGAGAGGGCCCCGGAGGCCAGGGTGCCTTGGGACATGGAGCTACGCCGCTCGGGTAGCGGGGGCGGCCGCACGTGGACCTGCCACCCTGCCCACTGTGTTCGCGCACGCGCCACCTCCACGCACACTCACGCAAGCCACGTACGCCGTCCCGGTCGATTCCCACTCGCTAGCAGCTGGGACCCTCGGGCTCAGAGCCGCCGCACTAAAAAAAATGTTGTGCCCTTTACGGCAGCGGCCCCGCCCACCAGACCTACCCAGGGCTTTCATTGGTCAAGCCTGGGGAACGCAAATAGAAGGGCTGAGAGCCGTCTGGGTCACGTGTCCAGGGCGGGAAATCTGACCTCGGGTCTGACTTGGAGACCTTGACCTCCACAGAATTGTCCCTCAGAATCAGCGCCACCAGCCCCCGTCCTATAAATAGCAACTACACTGTAGCCCAGCTGGTCTTGAACCTGCTTCAGTTCCCTTGTCTTAGCCTCCTAGTACTGGGATTTCAAGCATGAGCCAAAGGAAGACTAGGTTTTCTAGCGATGGAACCCTGAGCCTCACACATCAACAAGCTGCTGAAATGCACAGGAAATGGCCCTTCTCTGAGCTCTAGCTCTGAATCCCTGCGGTGCCACCCTCTACTCGTTTCCAGAGTCTCCCAACCAGGTCTCTTTACAGTCCTAAGAGCCCAGCTGCTGTGTGAGAAAAAGAAGCCACACACGATCAAAGTCCCTTCTTTATTAAGGGTTATCAAGCTGTTTAGGGTTTCCCACCCTGTTCTGCTGTGGCCTGGAACAGCAGAGTTCACCACCTTCGGCATAGTTTACCTCCCACAGTCGAGCAGAACTGGGTAAGGGAGTATGGGGTAAGGGTAGGAGCTGAATCCCAGCATGCAACGTCAAAGCCCTAAGCTAGGGTGAGTCCACTATCCCTCCATCCGCCTCTGGGGGCCTGAGGGATGCAGGGCGGAGCTCTTCTGCTGGGATATGGATGACTGAGGTCACAATCCTGCCCTGTCAGTCCCCTGTGCACGTAAAAGTACAATAAGCAGCAGTGGGGATCCAGGGAGGCCTCACACTCCCAAGTACCCATCCTGAAAGTTGAAGAGGGTAGTAAAGAATTTTCATCCTGTTCCTGCAATTTAGAAACCTTCCATCTTAGTGTCAAAAGATAGTGTGAGGGGAGCTGGGAGCTACAGCTCTCACCCCAACGAAAAAAGCAAAAGCCAAACAGAAGTGGGCAAGCGAAAGAAAAGGGACAAGCAGCACACACATGCCCGTGATGTGCAGGGAGCAGGGGGTGGGCTGGCTGCAGCACTGGGTGAGGACTGGGGGTGAGGTAAGGACCACAGCCTCAGCAGCTGCTCAGCTATTCCAGATGGGGGGCTAGGCTTCCGGGGTTGAGGGTTCAGGCCCTGCCTCCCCACTCCACAGTTGGCACAGGTTCTTCTGCTTGGCAGCTTCTGTGGCAGGAAGCCCTCTGGAGACTTGCAAGGGTGGACTGGAAAGACAGCAGTACTGGGAGGGGCTGGGGACCAGTTTCTAGCACCACACTCTGAGCCAAGGGAGTCCTGGGGACGAGGCTAGAGTCTTGTGTGCCCCTACTCCCTCGGCCTCCAATTCTTCTTGGGCTGTGGTAAGCCCAGTGTTGGCACCTCCCTTGGCCAGGCAGGGACACACAAACACCACACACGTGGGGCCAGGCAACATTCAGAGAAGCCCTCTCATGGTAGGCAGACGGTTGGCAGGGCAGCTGTTGCCTCCGTCCTGGAGCATGGGGACCCTCTTCTGCCTTGTCTATACCTGTGGAGAGAAAGTGACTGGTAGCAGAGGTAGTCTTCAGCTCTCTCCTTGCCCCACAGGAATCTAGAATAAAGGAAAGAGAAAGCTGGAAGCCTGGGGGAGTAAGCCTTGAACTTCAGAGCAGTAAAAGGAAGGTATTTTTAATTTTTGTGTGTGTGTGTGTGTGTGTATGGGTGTTTTGTCTGCATGTAAGTCTGTGAATCACATATGTGCAGTGCCTGTGGAGACAAGAAGTCATCTGACTCCCTGACATTGAAGTTATATGAACCACCATGTGGGTCCTAAAAATCAAACCCTGGGTCCTCTGGAAGAGCCCTCAGTGTCCTTAACCACTGAGTCATCTCTCCAACCCCACAAAAGTGTTTTGAGGGGAGTGAGAAACACCTGCCTTTACAGGGGAAGCTGTGCTTCATTCTAGAAGTCACGGCTGCTGGCAGCTGTTCTTGGCCTTGGAGTCCTTACCTTGTGCACTTGTGGGGGCAGCTCATCCTCCGAGCCCTCCTCTGGCACGGGCTCCGGATGTCTTGATGCCGGCTGCCCATCTTCTGCCCATCCTCCCAGGGGCAGCCTAGAGAAGTGAGAGGGAGCCCGGGGCACTGTGCCAGGGTCTGTAGAGAGAAGCAAGAACACCAAGAGCACCGTGAAGCTTGGGGGACTACTTGGAGGGCTAGTCCCGGACCCCATCCCATTGGTATCTTTCTCCTTCCCAAGGACCACCCTTCTCAGGAAACCTCCTTGCTTCTGTACTCCCAGTTGATACCGGTGATGCCCCCGTAGCGCCTCTGGAAGCCCCCATGCAGAGCGGTGGTCTCGGGTGCCCCAGGCCGGGGTGTAGCACAGGGATAGCTGGCAGATCGGGGGAGAGGTTGGGGGGCCCGGGCACCCTCTCCGCCCTCTTCAGGGGCACTCTCTCCACTCTCATCACTCTCCCGGCGGTGCCACACGTGCCGCTCAGGCTCAGCCTGGGTCTGCTGCTTGTGGAGCTGGAGACGGGGTGGGGGCTGATTAGTTGGGGACAGGAGGATGTCTATCTGAAACGCTGTACCCACCACAGTATCTTCTATTCCCACTCACAAACCTTCACCTAGGATCTTACATGCACAGCATCTAAGATGTTAATAGTGTACAACATTTGTGTGGTGCTCTATGGAGACCCCTGGAAAAGTCTCTTGAGTACCTCAGGTTTACCCTGAACTCAATGTGTCATTGAGAATGATCTTGAATTTCTGATCCTCCTAACTTCATCCCCCGCCCCCCATACACACTTGGGATTACAGATATTTAGGCAATGCTGAGGATAGAACCCTGTACATGCTAGGCAAGCACTCCACTGAGCCACACCCCCACTTATTTCATCCACGCTCTGATTAAGAACAAGTTAACAGAGGGTCTAAGTGCCAGGTACTGTTTTAGGTACTCAGAACATAGTAGTAACAAACAAAACTGCCAGCCCTTGTGGGGCTTGTACACTAGTGATGTCAGTGAGGAGGAAAAATTGATTATAAACTATTAAATAAAGACCAAAAAAAAAAAAAATCTCAGATAGCACCAGATGTTATGGAGAAAAACAGAACAAGAAAACTCAGGAGGCAGCTGTGTGTGTGACAGCTCAACATGAGGTAGCAGGAATGAGGCCAGCCTGGTCTACATAGTCAAGAGTCGGACTGTTCTACAAAGCCAAGAAAAAAAAAAGAAGGGAGGAGAAGAGAAAGAAAAGGAAGGAAAAAGATTAGGAGGAAGAGCTGGGCCTGGAGGCACAGGCATGTAACCCCAGCTACTTGGTAGGCTATGGAAGGAAGATCACAAGGTCAAAGCCAGCCTAGGCAACTTAGTGAAAATGGCTTTCACAACAGTAAGGAAAAAGAAGGCTGAGGATATAGCTCAGGGTTTGCCTAGCATGTCTAGGGCCCTAAGTTCAATCCTTAGCCTCGGTACTGAAAAAAAAAGAAAGAAAGAAAGAAAGAAAGAAAGAAAGAAAGAAAGAAAGAAAGAAAGAAAGAAAGGGAGGGAGGGAAGGAAGAAAGAAAGGAAGGAAGACAGGAAAGCAGACAGGTGGCTTTTACTGGTTACCATTAGAAGGTCTTGGAGTGAGGAGGAAGAGAGAGAACCCCAGGAGACAGGAGAGCACTCTTGGCTAACGATGCCATTAAGAGGACATAAATGAGAATGGAGACTACAGAGCACGTAAGAGGCAGGAGGGCTGAAATCTACTGCTGTTCAGCTGCCCACTCACCTGGTGCATATAGAGGGCATGAAGGCTCATCTCAGTGGACGCGTACTCTGACAGCACCAGGCTCTGCAGCTGTCCTTCCCACACACTGCTCCCGGAGCTGGCTGTCCTGGCATCCACCCTGTCCCTCCCAGCACAAACAGAAAGCAGTCATCAACATTTTCAAGTTCTAGACACGTTTCTGTCGGGCTACTGCCATGCCTCCATCATGACCCATCTCCACTCACCCAGAGCCTGTCATGGTGCTGGGAGCCCGGCCTTGGGGAGCCTGTCCAGGTTGTAGTGGGGAGAAGGAGCGAAGGGCAGAAGCAACTTCAGCCCTGTGCCTGGAGCCCTGTAGGTCTCTGGACAGCGGGGGTCCCCGGAAGGATGAGCCAGCTACCACATTTGCAATAAGACTCAGGGGCTATGAAAAAAGGTTGGGTGGGGTGAGCAGAATTCTCAGGGTAGGGTGAGGCCTCTAATGTCCTGAATCTCAGAACTCAGGCTCAGAATGAACAGACAGAGGCAACTTCTACCCTGTCACCCTGTGCCCCGTGCGTATTATTCCTGACACTGGAATCCACTGTGCCCACCACCACTCAGGCCCCAGATACACACCTCAGACTCAGACTGTAAGGACTGGATGGACGTGAAAAGGGCGTTCTCGGGGAGCAGACCACCTTGGGCAAGGCCAGCAGCTGCTCCATCTCGCTGAACCTGCTCCTTGAGGAAGCCCAGGAAAGCTGTGCTCTCACGGGGTGGCTGCCAGCCAGGATTAGTGATGGCAAAGTGCATGAGTGACAACTCCGTCTTCCCATCTTCAGCCTGCTGGTACACCGAGGCCTCGGTCTGCCCTCCAGACAGCCACTATGCAAGAGAGAAGGAAGTAAGCAGGCCTGGGTGCTTACAGGAACCCTTCCCGTAACTTTCCTGCTGGGAAGAGACCTCGGCCCTGGAAAATCGTGACTTCCGTGCATTGTCGTATCTGTCCAAAAACCCTGATGCCCACCCCAGGAGTGGCCACACAGTGGGTCAGTCACTTGTATTAGACTTCTCAAGTGAACATGGCTGGAATCCAGCCAGATCCTGGTGACCAGTGTGTCCCTGGTGTGGGAATTCACACCTGCAGGCTACCTTTTCGTGCGCTTTTGGCAGTTTTCCCAAGGTTACTATGAGCCAACATTGTCCCTGAGCATCTGCCCTGACCTCCCTGGGTACCTGAGGATGACCATGCTGGCGAACGTCCATTTGAGCAAAGGAGCATGTGTCTCCAACGCCGACAACCTCTACTGTAAAGTTTCGGAAAAAGTCTATAATCTCCAGGGCCCGGGGGCGTAGGCAGAAAATGAGAATGAGGGGTGTGACAATGGGACTCAGCAACTCCTCCAAGATGAACACCTAAAAGGGAGGGGACTAAGGTACAAGCAAGCAGGAGACAGCCCAGTCCTTATCACCAAGACCCCAGTCAGTCTCTAGCAGGCCCTAACTCCAACTCCACTCACTGCCTTGTACTGGAAGAGCTGGGCAAACTCGTCCCGGGTCTGCGAGCGGTGGGCATTACCCTGCCAGTGGTCAGGCATGTAGTGGATGTGAGCGAGGATCACTCGGAGCAGCTGCTCAGGGCAAAACACCATGTGCTGGTCTGGGATGAAGGACCTAGTGGGATCAGGTTCATGGTAAGATATAGCCTTTCCCAGAATGCTAGTCTGCGCATTCCCATCCACTGCCCTGGCACACCTGCACACGGTCACCGTGACTCCCAGAAGTGTGACGGTAGTGAGGACATGTTCCACAGCCAACACATCTTCATCATAGATAGTGAGAGCAATAAGCACAGCCAGGATAGAGCCAGCGAAGAAGGCACCATTCTTGGCCAGCAGAGTCAGCAGGGGCGACAAGAAGCAATTCATGTACTTGGAGGCAGGCTTGTAGCCACGGTTGAGGCGGGACTGCAGCTCATGTTCCAGCTCATTGAAGTGGCGGAGGTAGCAACGGCCATACAGTGACCAGCAACGTGCTCCCAGGGCCCCTGGCTCTCTCTTCAGCACCTCAGCATAGCTGAAGAAGGCGTAGAGGATCTGCCAGATGAGGATGAGGGGACACAGCAGGAAGTTGGCGATGCCAATCCACAGGATGCGGTTGCTGAGGCGCTGGGCCAGCTCTAGCCGTTGCCCCCCACGTTTGTACTCAGCCTTGAGGCTCCACTCATTGAGGAACAGAGAGCCAGGTCCCCAGAAGAGGATCAGCTCAAAGTTGTACTTGAGACCACGGGTAAAAAAGACAACCTCTCCAAGGCCAGGCAGACGGAAGCGCAGAGGCAGGAGAGATTTGTTCACCAGTGCCACCATGTAGTTCTGGAAACGCAGGATGCGATGGTAGATGTCCAACTCTGTCAGCTCACGCTTGTGGATGCAGATCTGATGCTCTTTCTGCGTCTGCACAATTCGGGCCTGCACTTCTTGCCATGTGCAATACGGAAGGGCTGACTACAGCGCAGGGTGGACAGGAGAAGAAACACGGGAGATGTTACCTGAACCCTTTGCTCCACCAAGGTCTAAGTCATGTGCTTAGACAAGGGATGTTTCCTGACCTGCTCTTCTAGTTCAAATCTGGGATGCCCCTCAAAGGCCCATGTGTTAAGGGCTTAGTCCCCAGCCAGTGATACTATTAGCAAGTGGTAGAATGCTTAAGAGGTAGAGCTAGAGGGATTACATTAAGTCATGGGGGCTGCTCTTGGATGAGATATTGGGGACTTTGGATCCTACCCCTTCCTGTCTTCCTCTTTACTTGTTGGCTGCCATGAAGTGAACAGGCTTCTTCCATCATGTGCTCTTGCCATGACATGTTATGTGCTCTTGCCATGATATATCCTCACCACAGGCATAAGAGAAACTAGACCAAACAACTACAGACTCTTATCTCCAAAACAGAGCCAAAATCATTTTTTTTGTCTTTATACACTGATGGGGGATGTCTTCTATATGTATGTTTGATGAATAAAACCCTGATAGTCCAAAGCCAGGAAGGAAGCTGGCAGACCAGGAGAAGGCTGGGGAAAGGAAGGCAGAGAGGAGCCATTGAGGAGATACCATGTAGAGGCAGAAGGGGTAACATGCCAGAACATTACCAGGTAAGGCAAGAGCATTGGAAATACTTAAATTAATAGAAATGGGTTAATAATTTAGAGAGAGCTAGCCATTAAGGAGCCTGAGCCACCAGCCAAACAATTTCTAATTAATAAAAGTCTCTGTGTTTTTATTTGGGCCTGAAGGGCAGTGGGACCAGGTAAAGCAGAAACTTTCATCTACAATACACTGATTATCTCAGATATTTTTTCACATTAACAACGTGTTAACTATCATACCTCCCAGTGACAGCTATGGACATGTGATCCTCAAATACACCTACCTCATCCTTCCTAAGATATCTTAGGCTGTGTTGCTAATGGCCCAACTTCTGGACTTACCATGGGGATACGCAGAGCATGCAGATAGAAGGAGTGGATCTCCCAATAGCAGCAAATGTTATAGATGAACTTGATAAGCCGGTGGATCCAGAAGACACCAGCAATGACCAGGATAGTGATGAGTGAGCCATTTTCCTGAATTCTGGTAGGAAAAAAGAAAGGGAGGTAGGGTCCTTGAGGTTACAGTCTTTGCAACATGTTCTGACATGTGAGTTGCTGCCTCATATCCCACTCTAACTCACTGGCAGTGTCTCGGGGCCTTCACCTTTACCTGGCACTACAGACTTGGGCAGGCAAAAAGGCGTCTGGCAGAGTGACCTTGACAGGCTCAGTAGGATGAAGGCTGTGGTTCACCATCTTGTTGGCAAATAGGATGTCGTAGTCCACACAACTAACCAGGAAGGTGGTGAAGGCAACCACAAAGAGGAACTGCCTGGGAAGTTGAAAAAAGGAGATGCAGGACAAGAGTCAGAGAGGTGTCCGTGCGATTAGTGGAGACCACTGAACAAGGTGGGAAAGTAAAGGGGCTGGGCAATTCCTATGACCCCTGTCTACTGCTCAATCTCATAAGACATTTTAGGCAAAAACCGGCTTCTATAGTTTGCTCTTGGGTTCAGGTGCCACATAAGCAACAAGTTCTACTTTCACATCATGATGTGAAACCATCATGATGTGCAACCATCACTGGACTCGATTTTCAGAGGTTTTCTGATTATGGCCTATGGTCTCAAGCCTTTGACTTGTGTGTGTGTGTGTGTGTGTGTGTGTGTGTGTGTGTGTGTGTGTGTGTGTGTCATGCACGTGTGTGCACACATGTGTGAGTGCAGTTTTTCATGACAGGGTTTCATTGTGTAACAGTCCTGGCTGTCCTGGAACCTATTTTGTAGACCAGGCTGGCCTCAAACTCAGAGATCCACCTACCTCTGCCTCCCAAGTACTGGGAGGCCCAGCTAGTGAACTCCTTTCTTATCATTAAGAAAAACAACAACAAAAGAACTCCCATTCTGCTGGGCATGATGGCTCATGCCTTAAATCCCAGACTCAAGCAGGCAAATTTCTGTTCAAGGCCAGCCTAGTCTACATAGGGAGTTCCAGGACAGGTGGGATACATGAAGAAACCCTGTTTCAAACAAACAAACAAACAAACAAACAAACAAACAAACAAAACCCCATACTCCTTACCTCCTCCCACTCTGGCAACAGCAGAGTATTTCTCCCCACTAAAAAGGCTCTCTACCCCTCAACAGAGCTAATGTGTAGTCAGACAGAACACAGGCTCATTATTCAAATATAGAGTAAAACCTGACTGAACCACATAGATCCTATAGCCTTTAGAGAATGAGTTGTAAGTTCTTGTCATGGAAGAGTCAGAATCTGGGAAGCTCTTCTTGCAGGAAGGAAAGCTATAGGTTTTGATACCATGCTGGTCCTTAGCTGTAAAGGTTTGCAGAGCTGGGCCTAGGATTGAGTTGGACTGGCAGGCATGATGAGCAAAAGGGAAGATAGGGGATAAGTATTCCTTTACCACAGCACCCATCCCTTTGTATACTTACATGAGTTCAAAAATCTCTCCAATGAGCATACATGTGAAGCCATTCTTCTGATGTAGATTATAAACGTGTGAGTGTTAAGAACAAATGGCCAGTAAGCACAGACACTTAAGAACACACAACTTTGATGTAATCACATTCCCAAGCTGAAGTCCTGGCTCTATAACTTTCTGGAGTGTGATCTTTAACAAGTTACTGCTCTAAGCTTTGTCCACAGTGACAAATTAATAGTAGCCATACTTATCTTTCAGGAGTATTATATCTAGGAAAACGCTTCAAAGTATTTAACATAGAAATGACAGAGTCAAAAGATGTTATTACCATTAACAATCCTATTAGAAAAGTTTCCTTATAAATTAACATCCTTAGAAAAGCTCTTCATAAATGAAAAACAGGTGCATATAGTAAATATCAGGTATCATTATCATTTTTTTCAGGACAGAGTTTCTTAATGTAGCCTTGACTGTCCTGGAACTTGAACTATATACCTGGATGGCCTCGAACTCATTCATAGAGATCCACCTGCCCCTGCCTCCCAAGTGCTGGGAGTTAAGGCACGCCCCATAACCACCACCCAGCTGTATCATTACTTTTAATAATCGTTATTTCAGAATGAGTTTCGTTTCTCCTTCCATGGACTGAAGCAGAACTCATCCCCATTTCCCAATCAGGGACCTAACTAAGAGAAAGGCTAAAAGGCCCCAGAGCTTCAACACAGAGGCATAAAGGATATTCGAGAGAAGAAGAGGTCAAGATTTTCAATGTGGTGCCAAGGTGCTGTGGGGTAGAAATGTCAGATGTCAGATTCCTGAAGTTAACTGTCCCCCTGCAGCCCTGCCCCTTCAATGTTCCTCCAATAACTTTCACCATGCCCCTGCTCTGGTTGTCATGTCCCTAAACTCACATTTGCTCCCCTCAGCCACGTGCACCAACAGGTCCTCTTCCCCTGGGGGTGAATCGCTATAGGAGGCCTCTAGGCGCTGGTATTCAGTGTCAAACTGTGCCATCACCGCAGCCCCCTGTCCACCTTGTTAATCTGCAATTGGTGAAGAAGAAAAGAACAGTATTCAATTCAGGCACTGTGTGCTTTCTGTCCTGCCCACCAGGCCAGAAGGAATGAGAAAGAATCCTTGGGATGTGTCTTTAACACTAACTTCTTTAGCTCAGAAGCAAGCAGGGATAATAACCCAGGAAGAACAGTAAGCTTGGGACTTGAGGGCCCTTAATTCTGGTCAACCATTCCCAGAGCCTTTACTGGGTGGCTGCTGTGCCAGAATCTGCCCCTTTGGTGTGAGATGAACGGTTTCGTTTTCTGTCTAATGAAGAGAAAGTTTCCTCCCCTGCCCCTCCTGGAAACCCTGGTCTCTGCAGCGACTAACAGTATGGAAGTATTGTAAACAAACGTTTAAGATAAGCACATGGCCCTACCAGCTCCATGGACAGTTTCTGCTCCACGCCAGTCCTGGATGCCCTGGTTGGACAGCTGCTGGAGGAAAAGGTGTCAGGCCTCAAAGGGCGGGTGGTTGGGACAGGAAGGAATCCAACCCTCCCACCCACCCAAGCCCCACTAAGAGGAGGGCACCTATAGGGTTGTGACAGACCTCTCCTGGCTGTTCTATGTAAGACCATTCATCTACTTCTAGGATACTCAGGGATAACTAAATGCTCTCACCCTGTGGAGGCTGAGTCACTACAGGCCAGAGTCTATACAGCCCTTCTGGACTCTTTTACCTTTGGTCCACCTCAACTTCATTAATCAGGCATGCTTTTCGGAGTTCACAAAACCCCAATGAGAGTCTTAAGAATTTTCTGAACAATCCCTTCTGCTTCCCTAGCATCAAAGACCTAGGCAGGTCTGGCTCTGGATGGGAAATTTCCAGTCTATGTAGGCTCCACATCCTGGTTGTGTAAGTGGGTTCTCTAGGTGCCTAGAGACAGGTGGAGTCAAGGCTGTGTTATACTCCCAATCAGTGAAGACTCTGGGGACGGTGGATTTTGGTCTGATCTGGTTCCTGAAGGAGTCCCTAGGTTAGTGAAGCCATAAGCCTCAGAAAAAAAAACACTCACCTGGTCAGTGTAGACCCCGGGCCCATGGATCTCCCCAGGAAGAGCCTGTGCTTAGGGGTGTTTGCGGATGGTGGAGGGGTCGAGCCAGACCTACAGCTGATATCCCGGATGGGCTGGGATGCCTCCCCAAACCCAGCCACCTAGACCGGAGCACAGCGTGCCCCAGGGTCGCCCGGCCCCAGGCCGGGGGCTAGGCTCCCAACAGCGGACAACCCGGCGCGCGGCCCCGGCGCACGCGCGCTCCCCTGGCCGCGCGCGCCCTCTATCAAAACATTCTGGCTGCGCGCCCCCGGCCCGCCCGCCGCTCCCCTTCCCCCGTTACGCATCGCGAGCTCACTTGGGGATCTGTGGGCACCCTTGGGCAGCTTGGGCCTGGGTCTGGGGATTCCAGTTACCAGCCTCGCGTGTCACCGCAGGAACCGCGACCCGGGCGATTCCAGAAGCCCGGTCTGTTCTGCTGGGCTCGGCCAGACCGGGAGCGCTAGGCCCTCCGTCTGTCATTCACTGTCACCCGCAGCCAGTCTGGCCAATGAACAAAGTGGGTGGAGACATGGTGGCCAATTCTTGGCCCAGAGGGCAGGACGAAAGGTTGGAGGCGGGTCTTGTAGAGCAGTGGACCAATAGTGTGCTCCACGTGATGCGGGGCTGGGCTACGGGCGCCTCTGTGTGTCCCCTTCGCGGCTCCGTAGCCGCCAGATTGTGTGACAGTGTTGCAGAAATCCAGCTTTCGAATGGTAGACGTGCGTACGACTCGGCTCTCGAGTCATTAGTGGCGGCTTCTGAGGGCGGGGGCGAGAGACGAGGTTCAGTCATCATGGGCGCACGTCGATCGGTTGGGTAACCTCCGACTGGTAACTGCTGGGCTCGGCTGGCGTCTGGGTGCTGCTCATCTCACTTCTGTAAGACCCTCCCATACCGCAGAACTGATTCGCGAAGCAGGTGAGGGCCGGGGGGCTTTCTGCGTGGGGATGTGGCCAAGCCGCGCCGGCTGGAGACTCGGCAGTAGAATCTCGTCCTGGGGGGCTGTTTCTCCCCTCCGTTTCTGCTCCAGGAGCTGCTTCTGAGTTGTTCTGCTTCAGCCATGTCGCCGGCTCCGGGTGCAGCCCTGGCCTCTGCCTCGGTCTCCCTGTTGGACCTCACTGCGGAAGCTCCACTCGTTCGGGGCCTGAGCCTGGTGAGCCAAGCTGCCGCGGAGACTCTGCCCGGGGCGTCGCATACTCCCTGTACTCCCTGTCCAGGTATCCGGGATGCTTTGGGGTTGACCTATGATGAACGTCACAAGCTTCCTTGGAGTCTGTTAACACGGAAGACTTTCACACCACTATTTCTCAGCTTAGGAATCCACACTGATTCTGTTGGACACCCCCCCCCAATATATTTCAACCTTGCGGGGTTTATGGTGTTGGTCCATGAATTGTCCACAAATAAGTCTAATTCTTGTTTAATGACACTGCTTTTACAAACAGTTACTAGGTCTATTTCAAATTGAAATGAATTCTTGTCAGATCTATTCCCTTGTGTTAAATGCAGACTTATTTACTGATTTTATACGTTAGTTTTTGGCTGTGTTTTCTTGCACTTTCCTGAGGTTGTCTGCTAAAACTGGAATTGTAAGATGTAAATTGGCATCTAGGAACTTGTTTTATATAGTTAAAAGTAATTTTAATCTGGAAGTTGGCACACACCTGTAGTCCCAGCACTTAGGAAACTGAGGCAGTAAGAAGTGGATGTTCAAGAACAATCTGGACTATACAGTGAGTTCTTATCCAGAAAAAAAAAAAAAAAAAAGGAAATGTTGTAAGTGGTAGCTCAGTAGTAGACCTGGGTTCCATCCCCAGTACTGCCCAAGTATTATTTTAGGGCTTACTGGGGAAGGAGCTGAAGTCCAGTTACTTTTAAGACACCTTGAAGTAGGGTTTTGTTTAGGTATCAAGATGTGCAAGATTCTCCCTGCACTTGTTTTCCTGGGAGTGTGCTTTCCCATCCTCCAAGAGGCCACTGTGTGCATCCGCAAGTTCACTATTGAGGGCAAGAGGGTATCGGGGGCTGCTCGTTATCTGGGTCAACATAGTTTTTTTTTTTTTTTTTTTTTTTTTTTTTGTGGTTGTTGTTTTGTTTGGCTTTGAAACAGGGTCTTACTACATAGCCTTGGGTGGCCTGGAGCTCACTAGACAGAACTCATTGAGATCTGTCTGCCACTGCCTCCTGAGTGTACCAGCTTCAGTTAAGATTGATGTAGAGAGACAGGCATACTTCTAGAGTTAATCTTTACTGTGTATCTTCTTCAGGTGTTAGGTAGCATTAAACAGACAGGGAAAAGGAGGGGTGCAACACAGTGGTACAGAACATGCTTAGGGTATGTGAGGTCTTAAAGCCCCAGCACTGAAAGAAAATTATTTAACCATTTGTTTTCCACAAGATTTCCCTAAACAATCCATTTGGATCCTTGAAATGTAATGTTTATATTAGTTTTACATGTATCTTTTCAAAAGTATATGTATTGTACAAAATAGTTACTATATCATTTATTTCATGATGGCCAGATTGTAAATTCTTTGAAGGCAAGGTCATGCCATCTTCTTTATTCTCCTTTTAATAGGTATTTGATACAGTTGTAGGTACTGTAGGTTCACTGTAGGTTGGATATAATCCCTTTCTACTTTCAATTACCCTTTTCTTCTGTTCAGGAGAAAACTCAAGTTCAGGAAGAAAAGTATCGCCATGTTCTCTGGATATTTCAGAGAAATTATTTTGCTCAGCCTGTGACCAGATCTTCCAGAACCACCAGGAACAGGTAAAGGAACAGGGTATAGTAGCACTTGCTGTTAGCAGCAGAAGTATCCTGGTGGGTGGGATGAAGTAGACTCTGGTTTACCTTAAGTTAATAAAGACAGATCCATACTTCGTCTAATGCACTTGGTGCTAGCTGGTGAAACTTCCTAGAGTTCTGAGACTAGCCTTGCTTACTGTACAAGGCCAAGGTAGAAGTATTCCAAGTCTCTGTCTCCTGTTCCCTTCACACCAGAGAGAACATTACAAGCTCGATTGGCATCGCTTCAACCTAAAACAACGTCTCAAGAACAAACCTCTCCTGTCTGCTTCAGACTTTGAAAAGCAAAGCTCCACAGGTGATGCTTGGTATGGGAGAGCCTGTATGGGAGCAGGTGTGGGTGGAAAAGGCACCACACGGTTTGAAGAAAGGGCAAAGGTGGTGTGTTAAATTTGTATGTCCCATATTTGTCTTCAGGAGATCTTTCCAGCATCTCAGGATCAGAAGACTCAGACTCGTCTATCGAAGAGGATTTGCCAACACTGGATGAGGGGAGGGCTGAGTTTGAGAAACCTAACCGACCCCGAGGATTCTTCCCACATCGTGTCCTTTTCAAAAATGCCCAGGGCCAGTTTCTTTATGCCTATCGCTGTGTCCTAGGCCCTCGCCAGGCAAGTAACAGTACAGGTCGTGTGTGATCAATCTCAGCTCTCATATTCTTAGCCTAGGTTTTCATTAGCCAGTGTGTGTCTTATTTCCTCCCTTCCTTTTGGGTTACGCTAGCTTACCTGACAGCATACCCTTGAATTGAAACTGGCCAGAGTCTTGAAAGGGTCAAATGTAAGGGGATTAAGTCTAAATTGTGATTCTACCATTCCCATCTTCTACCACTATCTCTCCAAGTCTCAAATATCCTTCTTTGTGAAATGGAAATGAGGCTAAGGCTAAGGTAATAAATGAGCTAATGCAAATGTAACACATGGTTTCTTGTTCTCAATGCATGCATCAATCACATGGAATGTTTTTGTTGCATCTGTCATATAGGTTCCCCCAGAAAAGGAAGAATTGCTAATACAGAACCTGCAAAGTGGAGGTCCCAGATACTCCGTGGTGCTCATGGCTGCCGCTGGGCATTTTGCTGGTGCCATTTTTCAAGGGTGAGAGGGTACTGCATGGGGCTTAAGGATGGACCCCATTAACCTGGGTGCACCAGCTAGTGTCCAGTACTGAGTATGTACCATCTACAGAAGACAAGTGGTGACACACAAAACCTTTCACCGTTATACCGTGCGGGCCAAGAGGGGCACAGCCCAGGGGCTTCAGGATGCCCAGGGTAGGGCATCACGTTCTGCTGGAGCCAACTTGAGGCGTTACAATGAAGCCATGCTGTATAAGGTGAGTTGGGCCTCACAGATCTTTGTGATAGCCCTCTGATCTCTCAGTCTTTATAGTTTTCTGCATAGACAATAGAATAGGGATCTCCAGAAATATTCTCTTATTCTTTCTGTCTCTCTAGCTTACACTCCCTGCATATGATCAGAGGACCATTGTTTTGTTTGGAGGGTTTTTTTGTTTTGTTTTTTTCTTTACAGCAGGTGAAACATGCTAAGTGGAGTTACTCTCTTTAGGATGTTCGAGACTTGCTGGCAGGGCCAACCTGGGCTAAAGCACTGGGGGAGACAGAAACAATACTGCTACGCGCCCCACGCTCTGGCCGGTCCGTGTTCTTTGGAGGTCAGGGAGCACCCTTGCAAAGGAATGATTCCCGACTTTGGGATATCCCCCTCACCACCCGAAGACCCACTTTTGGAGAGCTTCAGCGTGTGCTCCATAAGCTGATGACCTTGCAGGTGTATGGTGAGCTATTCCTGGCCTTGGAACCTCATACATAGACCTGTATATACCATGGGGCTTTCTAGCCTGTGGTCACAGCCCAATTGACCTGGACTGGCTTCTCCACACTTAAGTTTGAGGAAGATTTTTTTGTTTCATGGCAGATGAAGACCCTCGAGAAATGGTCAGATTTCATTCACTTGAGAAACATTGGAAGCCAGTGATAGAGGAGAGGAGAAACACTACTGATAAAGAAAAAACAAAAGTCCCCAGTGATGAAAATAAGGCACTTGGGCAGGATGAAGAATCACTCAAACAAGGTTTGAGCACCATTTGGCAATTGTCAAATATTTCTGCATGTCAGCCTTGGAAATGCAGTGGCCAGTACTCATAACTGACCCATCTATCAATAGATAGGTGAGCCCTTAAATCATATCCACATCCATCTGCTCATCCCTACCAGCATCTGTTTATAAAATAAGGTATGTTTTTTTTTTTGAGACAGACTTACGTTAGCCCGGGCTGGTCTAGAACTCACTGTGTAGCCCACGCTGGTCTTGAAATCATGGCTCAGCTCCCAAATGCTGGGATTACACTTATGAGCCATCATACCAAATTGCTTCCTTATTGAGGCAAGGTCTTTGTTATGTAGCCCAGGCTGATCTTGAACTCATTGTGCCAGGGCTAAAGGTGTGCACCACCATGATGGTGCTTTCTTCTACTTTGTACTGTCCTAATGCTGTTCACTGGGAGAGTTCAGGGACAGAATAAAAACACTTCCTTTCAGGATGATCTGAGTATCTTTTTATAAATGTAAACCCATCTGAGGACACCCACATCCTTCCACCCTCTCCCTATCCCTTAGATAGAGCTAACATCATGTGTTTTCTAGGTTCAGAGTCTCAGGAAGAAGATGGCTCCCAAGCAGAGTTGGAGCTAGTTGAGTTGACACTGGGGACCCTGGATCTTCGTGAATTTGAGCTATTGCCCAAGCGGAGGAGGAGGAAAAAGAAGAAGGAGAAAAGTCAAGGCCAGCAGTGTGGGACACATGTGACACTTCTTCAGCAATCTCAAGAAGATGAGCCATTCTTAAAGCCAGACGAAGTGGTTACAACCCCATTGGACAGTTTGGTTGATGAGGCCAAAGCCCCTGGTCAGCCAGAGCTCTGGGATATGCTTCTATCTGCTTGCCGAGCTGGGGACGTTGAGGTGCTAAAGCCCCAGCTAGCTACTGGGCCTGTAGACCCTGCAGTTATGTCCCTACTCAATGCCCCTTTGGGCTCTGGTGGGTTTACTCTCCTGCATGCAGCAGCCGCAGCTGGAAGAGGCTTAGTAGTTCGTCTGCTGTTGGAGGCAGGTGCTGACCCCACTGTGCAGTAAGTATCCTGAGCCAGTGTAGAATTAGAGAGCATCTCCTGTTGGCAAGTTGACTCGGTTTTGGGTTTTTGTCCTTAGGGACTCTAGGGCTCGGCCACCTTATACCGTAGCAGCTGACAAATCAACACGAAATGAATTCCGAAGGTTCATGGAGAAGAATCTTGATGCCTATGATTACAACAAGGCTCGGGTGAGCTGCAAAAGGAGCTACAGAGTGGGGGGGGGGGGCATCAGAGATCCTCACTATGTCCTTCCTACTTCCTTGTAGTTTTACAATATCTTTGGGAAATCCTCCAGGTGCCAGGGCCACTGACTCAAGAAATGGAGGCCCGGCAGGCTACAAGGAAAAAGGAGCAGAAGGCAGCTCGACGGCAACGGGAGCAGCAGCAGCAGAAGCAGAGGGAGCAGGAAAAGCAGGAGCAAGAAGAACGACGGCGATTTGCTGCCCTCAGTGACCGAGAGAAGGTAAGGCCATCGGTTTTTGTACTGCAAGGCTTCCTTAAGAGCCTGCCTCCCTCTCCAGATTGAGCAGTCATTTCCTGGATGTGCTGTTCACCTTCACGAACCTTCTTTAACATTTATTCTGTTTCTCAGAGAGCTCTGGCTGCAGAGCGCCGACTCGCTGCCCAGTTGGGAGCCCCTAGCCCTCCGGTTCCTGACTCTGCAGTTGTCAATGCTGGGTATGGGGCCAGGGGATGAGTGAAAGGGTGGGCTCTTGTGTAGTAGGAGTCACTTGAGGTACTGGGAATGATGCCTTCATGGTGTTCAGAAGGATCTCGGAGGGGATTCAAGATTCCCTGGGACCTTTAAGGCTGGGCAAAGCTTAGATGGGGAAGTCCATGGGGTACCTGTCCAGTCATTTGTCTTCCCTTTGTTCAGGCGCTGTTGGAGCTGTGGAGTGTCCCTCCAAGGCCTCGTTCCCTTTCACTACCTCCACTTCTCTTTCTGCTCCACACGTTGCCTTAGAGACCATCGCAGTCAGGCAGGGAGGCCTTCTTCCTGACCTCTTACAGCCACCTTGGGCCAACTCTGGGCCCTGAGAGGGTACATTCAGACCTAGAGTTTTTCTCCCTCCTCATGAAGCTCAAGATTATGTGGAAGATGGGTGAAGAACACTCAGGAACAAGGGCAAAGACGTCCACACAGGTGTGTGGAGCCAGCACTCTCTTTGGAATTTTAATCACAATAAAGTTTGGCAAGAAAACTGTATCTGTACTTACATTCAGAGGGGTTGAGCCTTTGATTCATTGTATGGTCACCGTGGCCAGCACCAAAGGATCCTGCCCTGTGTCCCAGATTCAAGGGTTGTCTTCTTTCAGTGCCCACTTAACTCCATTGGTTCATATGAATTTAGTGGCTCTGAGAGAAAATAGTTATATCCCCCATGCAAAGTACTATTGAGGATAGGCTTATCCAAAAATTGGATTTTGGGCTCCAGAGGCACATTTTCTAGCTCCAGCAATGTGATTTTGTTGGTCGATCTGCCAAACAGCAGAAGTCTTGGCACGTATAGGGTCTGTTGCGGACCCAGCTTTGTCCAATATCGGCCCAAGTTAAAGCCATTGATCCATATTTGGCCCTGGGAGAAGGGATAGAGTGTAAAAACAATGGGTCAGCTCTCCACAGGGTAGAATTGCCTCCTTTCAGGGTTCTGGTCAGATTAGTAATTTCTATTCCCAGCTTGTAATGTGCCCCCACACTTCAACTACCCCCATTAGCAATACCTTGGTCCATCCAGGTAGATACAGAAATGTGTCCCCAAGTTTGCCTAACACCGAAAATGTTGTGGAATAGAAGGCAGGGCCAGAGGAAACTTGAGGCTGTGCTCTTTTCATCAGCTGCAGGGGGAACCACCACCTTACAAGCTTATCAATTTTGAGAGGGAACATCATCCACTCGGTGAGGATTGTCTGCCCCAGAAGTGGTGGCTCTAACAGGCCCTGTGGGGAAGGCAATGAAAGGTCATTCACTGAGTCCACACAAGTGCCCTCACTACCCCCAGTCAAGCTCCAGAATGTAACTGGCATGTCTGTATCCTCAAGCACTGTCCTTCCACCTAAGCCTAAGGACTTAGTTTTCCATTAGGTCCTGTTCTCAAGAGAGAGGTGGTCAGTACTGGGGAAGACTAGGTAAAACCAGCTTACCTTGAAGTCGCTGTGGTTAGACCCGAAACTGAGCCTCCCCATGTTCTCTAGCAATATATCCAGCTTGGCCCCTATTTTCCCAGTCAAATATAGTTCCTGTTTCAAATTTCGCTCCAGAACACCCATGAATACCTGTGGATAGGAGATAGGCTCTATTGTGTAACTTGGTCTGTTTGTGGGGCTCCCAGCAGTAGGACCAGGACCTGTGCCTGACCACATGAGCTGGCTCTTTGGAACTTATTCCCTATGGTGGGATGCTTCACCCAGCCTTGATGCAAGAGGAAGGAGCTTGGTCCTGCCTCAACTTGATATGCTTTGTTGACTCCCATGGGAGGCCTTACCCCTCTTGAATGGAGATGGAGAAGGAGTGAGGGGTGGACAAATGGAGGGGGGGAAACAGGAGGAGCTGAGGGAGGGAAAACTGGTTGGTAAATTTTTTTAAAAAAGGATGGGGGGGGGAGAGATAGGCTCTAGTAAAGCAAAGGCCCAGCATTCAGTTCTTGGCGACTGCACAGTGGATCAGATTAGAACACTTTATTTGGAGGAGAATGTAACAACTTGTCGTTATCTACCGTTCTTCTGGTACTATACATTCATGCAAGGTCTCTATGTGGTCCAGGCAGCCACAACTCGCTGCACAGCCCATTCTGTGACTTCCCTGCTGCAGCCTACTGAGTGCTGGGAGTGCAGGTATGTCCCACCACATCCCTGGTTTACAAACTATTCTTAATCATAGTCTCCCTCATCCAGCTTATAACCAGAACCTCTATCCATGTGGGCAAACAGGTGGGAAAGGGTTAGAGATGGAGAAAGTGTAAAGCTATAGAGTTTTGGGGAAGGGAAGAAATTGAGGTCATAAGTTGGTTGGGAATTAGGTCTTACCCCATCCACCATCACGTAGGCACGGTCATGAATTCCATTATTTGGCACCCAGAATGGTGTTGGTTCTACAATAGTGTAAGTCAGATAAGTCCGGTACAGCATAAAGCCATGGTCCTAGATACAGAAGAACGGGCACCTTAAGGTGAATTGGTGATAAGGATGGTCTCTGTGAGGAAGATTAGTAACTAGAGGAATTTTGGGTTGTAGCTGCTGAAGGAGTCTGCCATTCCCTTCAGATGCAAGTTTATGCCTTACCTGCTTGACAGCCTCAAAAGTCAAAGGCAAAACTGAACGGATGGGGCCGTGGGGGCAGAGAAAGTCTAGGAAAGACAGCAAATTCCCATCCTGTGAGGACAAAGGGCAACCAAAATGCTAAGTGTCTGAATTGAGGGATGACGCTCAGGGTGATTCAGAAAACAATGGTATAAGATCAGGAAAGAGGAGGAGAAACTTACCAGGTTCATAGTCAGAGGTCCAAGCTTCATCTTGGGGCTGGGGGGAGGTAAAGGTCCCAAGGGAATTTCCTGGAACTGAGCCCAAATTCTCTCAGTAGTCATAGGAAAACCAAAATAATCCAAGGCCCTAAAAGAAGGTTCTTGACCTGGAACCCAGGGATGGGTTGCAGGGAGCCATGAAGACTCTATAATTTTTCACATGTGTATAATTCCCCCAGAAGATCCTATATGAGTGGTAAATGCTTCAAGGAATGCTAAGAGGGCTCTGTTACCCAGACAAAGACCACCAGTTTGTAAAGCTCCTTAACAATAGGGGTACTCTCCCTTCTCCCCAGTTAATAAAAGGGCACCTTGCTGATGACATTTCGAAGTGCAAAAAGCTTAGATGTGGGATCCCCTGCTTCAGATATGGGTGCATCATAGTCATAGCTGGTAGTAATTGGAAGGAAGTGTCCCTTCTCGTCAGCACCTGGATTAAAGTAACTTAATTAATTAAACATCTTCTTAGGTGAAAAGCACAAAGCAAAGAGCTTTCTGCAGAAAATCTCTCAGTTAGAAGGGAAAGTGGTAGTCATGCACAGTTTCTAGACATCCTATCTGTCCAGCCCAAGATTTTAATTCTTTATTACCTCCTGCTTCTACCACAAGGACAGTACTCACCATTCCAGTATCCAAAGTTAGTACCTCCATGAAACATATACCTGAAGTGGGGGTGGGTGGGAGAAAGGGCAAAATCTGACCTATGAAATCTTAACTTTAAACCCCAATATATACATATACATATACATATACATATACATATACATATACATATACATATACATATACATATACATATACATATACACATACATACATGCATACATACATACATAAATACATATATCCATCCATCCCAGGAATATAACTGTGTCCCCAGTTACATGTTCACACTGGCTCCCAGCTTGAGCATTTTTTCTAGTCCTTGGGCTATAGATACACTGGACCTCGTAGAGTGATTCTGGCCCCAGTAGTCCAGCCAGCCTGTATAGTACTCAGAGTTCACCTAGGCGGGAGAAATGAAAGGAGCCATAGTGAGATGGGAACAAAGCTGGACCCATTCCAGTCACATTACTTTTCTGATTCCCCTTCCTGATGGCCCCTCACCAATGGTCCATGGGGTTCATAATTCCGAAGCAGGGAGAAGATTTTGGTCATGTTATCAGCTGCAAAAAGAAACAAGGGTAAAAACAAGCATCACAGAGGGGCTGCCCAGACTCCGCTCCCAACCCTTGTTTAGGAGACCTGGGCCAAAATCTATAGTGGTATAGAGTCCCTGGAGGGAACCACATTTGAGTCCCTGGGGCCCATCTGTGGTGAAGAGCAGGATCTTGTCTCCTAATAATGCGCGGAAGAGGCCAGCCAAGTGTCTCATGTACTTGAAGTCACAGGCCTTGTAGCTACCATATTCATTCTCCACCTGCCAGGGAAAAGGAAAGAGAGGGGGCCCAGCTGTGAGGACACCTTGTACCTACTTCTCTTGCCCAGCCCACTTCCCATTCATACCTGAATGCTAATGATGTTGCCCCCATTGTGGTAGAGAAATGGATATATCTTGGGCAGCAAGACGTTGAACCAGGAGTCCACAGCAGCAAGGAAGGCTAAAGGAGGGAGCAGTGTGCTCTGCTCATTAGGGGCCACTACCTTCACAGCCCTCTTCCCAGCATCCTTGATAACCTCCTCTGTGCTATACTCTAGGCTGTAGCTTCCCTTTCCCTGGCTCACGACTAAATCTAGAGAGCAGTGATCCTTTTAGAATTTTATTTTTATTTATTTTTAATATTATGAATGTTCTGCCTGCATGTTATATCTCTGTACCATGATTGCAGAGGAGGCCAGAAGAGGGCATCAGAACCTCTGGAGCTGGAGTTACAGACGGTGGTTATGAGCCACCACATAGCTGCTGGAAATCAAACCTGGCTTTTCTAGATGAGAAGTCAGTGCTCTGATGTACTAAGCCACCTCTCCAGTCTCAGAGGCAGTGACTCTTAGGAAACTCTAGTACAGGAAACTATAGTGTTTCCTAAGACTCCGTGGAAGAAAAAAGGCTAAACACATATTATACAATTACTTACACTTAAAAATGCTGTGAAATTTCACAGAAAAACAGTGTTTGACTTGTATGAACTCTTATCTAATGAGCAGCCCATGTGATTTCATGCCCTAAATTCTCAACTATTTATTACTTTTATTATTCCCCTCAATGCGTTCATGCATGTTATTTCCTCTTCTTGACACTTTTTTCTTCCATCTCCCTTTCTCTAGTTGATGTTAGTTTATGCCTCAATTCTTTATGCTCACATTTTAAAATTACATTTATTTGTATCCAAGGGTCTCACACTCAGGCTGGCAGGGTTGGAAGCACCTTTACCTGTTGGCCCATTTCATGAGCATGATTTTTTCATTCTTTTTTGGAAAAAAAGGTCTCATAAGATAGCCTTGACTGGCCTAGACTTTCCTATGTGGACCGGGCTGACCCTGAACTCACAGATATCTGCTTCTGCCACCCAAGTGCTGGGATTAAAGACATGTGTTGCTATGCTTAGTCCATAAAAAAATAAAAATAAAAAAATAAAAAACTTAAATCATTTAAAATTATTTATTTTCTTTTTTTAATGTATATGGTGCTTTATCTGTACATATAGCTGCATTCCAGAAGAAGGCATTAGAACCCATTATAGATGACTGTGAGCCACCATGTGGTTGTTGGAAATTGACATTTGGAAGAGCTGCCATTGTTCTTAACTGCTGAGCCATCTCTCCAGCCCCTAATTACTTTTTTTTTTTTATGTCTTACATAAAGGAGGTCCATCCAAGCATATGTGAAACCATATTTATTCATTCAACAAATATTTATGGGTCCTGACTATGCTTCAAGCACTGTTCTAGGTATATGGAAAGGAAAACAGAAAAAAGTCTCTGCCTTACAGATCCTCTTTTTAGGAGTGGAGGCAGACAAACACAATACAGAAACTACAAGGCAGGAAAGGAGGCATACGATAGTTCAGTATGGGATGCTTAAAATTTAGAAGGTGGCAGGAAGTGTCACTGGAGGTGATTTCTGCAGAGGTACTGAGAGAAAACCACACTCAAAGGCCTTATCTGAGGCTGATAAGCGTGAAGAACAGCAGCCGGGGGGCAAGTGGCTGGGGCAAGTGAACAAGGCAGGGGGGCAGATACCAGGGAGACGGGCTAGGGCCTAGTAGACTGTTTCAGGGAGTATGTGGTTGGTTCATATTCTGAATGAGAGAAAAGCTTGTTAGGGAGGTTTAAGTGGAAAAAATGATATGACTTGATATGTATATTAAAACTATTTTTATAGAAGCTCACTGGCTGTTATATTAAGAATAGACTATACAGGAGGGAAGACAAACAGGAAGAGCAACAGGATGAAAGAAATTAAGATGCCAGCAAGGGGAGGTTTGGGCCAGTAGGTGGCAGTGGAAGTGAAATAATGAAATTGAGTGTTGGTGAGAGTCATACAAGATTTTCTGATGGACTAAACACAGGGTGTCAGGAAAGAGTGTGAATGCGGGAGAGGTGTGAAGGGTTAGAGAGCTCGGGTAGGTGGAAGATGGAGTGCCATTGGCTGAGATGGGAAGTTCTAGGAACAAGTAGCTGGTTTGAGAAGCCATTCCAGAAGCTTAGTTTCAGTTATATCACTGCACTTTTTGTCTATAGAGGGAAGCAACATAGGACTTTAGAGTGTGTAGAGAAGTCATGGGAAAGGTCCTAGGAGAGAGGTGCATATTTGGGAGTCATTAGCTACTTCACGGCTTAATTCTATCACACAATGGATGAGATTACCTAAAGCATGATTTTTTCATTCTTTTTTGGAAAAAAAAAAAGGTCTCATAAGATAGCCTTGACTGGCCTAGAAATTCCTATGTGGACCAGGCTGACTCTAAGAACATAATTAGAAAAGAGATGTATCCAAGGACTGCAGCCTAGGACAGTCCACCACTTAGAGGAAAGGGAGATGAAACAGACTAAGACTGTAGGGGATGGATGACCTTGAACTCCTGATCCTCCTGTCTCTACCTTGTAAGCAATGGGATTGCAGGTGCATCACATGCATCACACATTATTCTGAGTTTCATTTGGCACAGGATTGGATCTCTCAGTTCCCAGTTTCTAGCATTCTGCTAGCCACGAAGGAAAGAATTGGCCTCAATCACACTTGCCTGCCAGGGAATCAATCTGCCAGGGTTCCCCTCACACATTATTCATAACAATGACTTCCAAGTGAGAGATGGTCTCTTGTTCAGGCACTCAAATCTTTTGTCTCAACTCACCTGGATCTGAGGTTCTCAGGTGAATATTAGGTTTTCGAAGCAACCAAGATGGGAGACCTCCCTTGAGAAAAACAAACACAACACATAAGCACGCAGGGTTTTTTGTTTGTTTTGTTTTACAAGGTTTCGCTCTGTAGCCCAGGCTAGCCTCAAATTCAAACAACAGTCTTCCTGTCAGCCTCCTAAATGCTAGGGTTACAGGATAAGCTACCTCTTGAGCTAGAGATGGCTTTGTTTTGGGGGTGCAGTGGGAGAGGTAAGAAAGGAAGTTGAGTATAGTGCTGGAAATGGCCCCTACAGTAAGAGCAGAAAGAGTTTGAAACCCCACAAGAACTTCGCCTTTGGTTATGCCTTCTCCAACTAACTCACCATTTCCCACTCTGCACAGATGTACGGTCCTGGTCTCAGTATGACCAACAGGTTCGCTCTAGCTGCCTCATTCAAAAAGGCAATGAGGTCCCGGCTGCCGTTAAAGTTATAGACCCCAGGCTCTGGCTCATGGTAGTTCCAGGGCACGTAACTGAGAAAGGAAGATGTTAACAGGATCCAGAGGTAACTAGGGGACTCAAGATTTGAGAGAGAGGGAGAGAGAGAGAGAGAGAGAGAGAGAGAGAGAGAGAGAGAGAGAGAGAGAGAGAGAGAGAGAGAGAGAGAGAGAGAGAGAGAGAGCGAGCTAGGAGGTTCTGGGCCGCCCTTTCCCACCCTTGCCTGAGGAGTCCTGGAGCTCAAACCCTTTTCAAACCCAGTCCGTTTTCCTGGGGACCCCGTTCTAAGGAAGAGTAAACGTTGCTTCCGCTAAGCTCCAGAGAGCACTTCTTACAACTGTACAGCGTTGAGGCCGCTCAAGTGCATCTTGAGAAGCCGGTCGGCCCAAAGTACCCGCGGTACGCGAAAGTAGTGCAGGCTGCCAGAAACATAGCGGAATGGAATCCCGTTCAGGAGGAATCTGTCATGTTCCCGATCCACTACGAAGGAGCGAGCTTCTGCCTGCAAGGGAGAAAGCCTGTCTCCGCAGACGTCTGGAGAGAGGGTCAGTGTCTACCAAGCGCTTAAAGAGAGCGAACTGGCCCTGTCGGTGGTTGACCATCTTTCCTCCGCCGATTCTGCCCTTCCCCCACATCCAGACAGGAGTTCGACCCACTCAGTTTACCTGGGTCAGGAGGAGCAGCCATAGCAGCACCACAAGCCGCAGCAGCAGGGAAGGCTGATCAGGCAACATCTTCGAAGCCATGGCACTTACAGGGTTCTTCTGCTCTGTGAGGGCTGTCCCACCCATCACGTGTCAGATTCCTGGGAGGGAACCTCAGCAAGCAGAGGGGCGGAGACCACCTCAACTTTTCAGGCAGTTAACCCGGACTTTGCCTTTTGCCTGCAGCCACCCACATGTACTAGTTTGTAAAATCCTCTACAGTTTGCTTTTCAAAGTGCTGTTCACTAATGGGCTTCATCAGCATCACCTGGGAGCTTGTGAGATATGCAGAGTTCCAGGTCCTACTCACGACCATACAATCAGAATCTTTATTTTAATAAGGTGCCTTGCTCTTCTACATTGAACTCTCTGAGGACTAGTAGGGTATCTCAAATCTTCATGACTAGCAAAGGAGCTGGCACATACCAGGTTAAATCTCTATGAGTGGCAACAGAACTAAAGGGCTATAACGGGTGCAGAAATAATGAAAAACGTAGAAAATCTTCATGGTAATCATGACTACGGAAAAAGGAAACTGGGTTACAAGGAGTCTATTTCCCCACCCCTTTTGAAGATGCAACCCTTTCCAACATAACTGCCTATCTAGGCAAGAGTTGTGAAACAACTGCATAACGCAAAGGCTTGGGAATCCAATTTTCCATTTCTCCCGCCTTCACAGCTGTAGATGTGAGAATCGGGGTAGAAAATACAACAGTTTCTGTTTATCGACACACATTGAAGGCTATGTGTCAGATAATGTATGAAAGCTATCTCATTTAATCTTGGGAAAAAAAACGTGAATTACCACTCTCATCTTACAGACGAGGAAAAAGAATTAAGTGGCTGTCTAAAGTCACAATTAGTTCAATAGAGCTGGGATTGCAACTGGTCAGTTTGTACCCACAATTCACAACACTTTGCCCTAGGTACCATTGTCTTACAGCTGGGAACAGTGAAGATCTGAGAGGCTAGGTCACTTCCTGGAGGTCACACAGCTAGGAGATTATTAGGATTAGATTTAGAGGGGCACTCTGTTTCAAAGGCACACTCCGACTCTAGCTAAGGCAATGGAACACAGGCTAGAGGCTTCAAAGTGTTATGGGATCAGACGCCCAGGCATGTAAGTGCCAGGACCCACCCCTCCCTGAACCCTCCTTCAAGCTAGACTGTAGTAGGCCACTTTCTGACTCCAGTGCGCGGGAGGTATGAGGCCTCCTACCTCCGACATTGGGGGACAGAGGTCCTAGGGGCCTCAGGCAGAACCCGACTTTGCTCCCCTTTGGTACAAGTCCCTGCGTCTTGATGCTTCCTGAAGGCCAAGTGGGAACCCTCAGCGAGATACAGAAACCATCCCAGCCCCCAGATTTAGCCGGGGGCCCCCGCCTCTCACTTCCGGGTCCCAATCATAGCCTCTTGCGGCCTCTTGTTGCTAGGATACGGCGGGCCGTTACTTCGGCGCAGAATGATGATGTCACCGTGGCTTCCGGTCCCTGGCCCTTTTGCTTAGGCCCGAGCCAGGTCAGTGAAGACTGTACTGGCAGATCCTGGGCTCGGTCCCGGGCGGCGGAGGGTGGAATCAGCCAGAGGTGGGCTCGAGTCCCGCACCTCCTGCGCAGCCGCCCCATGCCCGACGGGCGTGAGAGCCGGACCTGGCCGAAGGTGTGCCGGGGTTGAAGGAAGCGGCCTGGTAAGACGCAGCGTGGCTTGACGCTTTGAAGCGCCCGAACTCAGCCTTCTTAGCGCTGGAGTCCGTTTTCTTTAGACGTGAATCTCGGTTCCCGGAGCTGGACCTGAGCTCTCCGTATTGGTATCCCAGTGGCTCTCAGGATTGACCTGCTATTTTCATTCCAGCATGCTCCGCGGGGCCCCCAGCCCATTGCCTGGAAGAGCCCACTCTCCCTAGAAGAAAGACCATCCTTGAAGAGGATGACTGAGACATTATGGGCCACGCACTTTGTGTCTGCTCCCGGGGAACTGTCATCATTGACAATAAGCGTTACCTCTTCATCCAGAAACTGGGGGAGGGGTGAGTGTTTGGAAGTCACCTAGCTAGTCCCATGCCATTTAGGAACAATGGTCAGCATGTGATAGAGACGCAAGAGTATTAGCCCTACATTCTACCTCACCTAACTTAGCTGAATGGGTCAAGAAAGTGGGATCTGTACCCTGACTTCCTGGATCCATCTCGTGTGACCTTAAGTAAACTGGTTTATCTGCTTAATAGGGATGCCTCACTGAGGGGCTTGTGAGAATTGAGATAGTATATTTTTTAAAACATGTCACCCAGTGCCTGGCTTATAAACACCCGATAGATGTTGGTTGCTACTTGATATTAATTGACTATCTTGTACTTAGACCAGAGAACCTCAGTGATTTCTGTGTCCCTGCTCTTGAAGAGCTCAAGCCCTAAGTCTTGAAGCTATATGAGAGCCACATCTTGGGAGGGTTTCTACTCCATGTGAGAGGCACCCCTCCCTAAGGGAATTCCTCTGGGTCCAAGCCATGTGGGAGATGACCATGGCCCTTCACTGACCCCTTTGGCCCACAGTGGGTTCAGCTATGTGGACCTAGTGGAGGGGTTACATGATGGACACTTCTACGCCCTGAAGCGAATCCTGTGTCATGAGCAGCAGGACCAGGAAGAGGCCCAGAGAGAGGCGGACATGCATCGCCTCTTCCATCATCCCAACATCCTTCGTCTCATGGCTTACTGTTTGAAAGAACGAGGGGCTAAGCATGAAGCCTGGTTGCTGCTACCCTTCTTCAAGGTCAGAAAGGCTGCTGGTTACAGAGGGGATTGTAACAGTTTTCGTGGCCCTGCCTTGGGCTCTGTGGGTAGACAAACATAAACATGCTAGGAACACATATTTTGGTTTTGGCCATTTTAAATTTGGGGGCTTATAGGACCATAGGGTCCCATATGAATTTGACAGACATCCCACAGATCCCCAGGTGATCAGTAACAGTGTATGTGGTAAAGGTTTGACAGACTTTGACACAGAATAGAAATGAGTCCTAGGTAGTAGAGACCTCAAAAACATTTCAACACAGGAAAATTTGTGTTGTAGAGAGGTACACTGTGGAATGAGATAGAAAGACTGAAGGACCAAGGCAACTTCCTGACTGAAGACCAAATTCTTCCGTTGTTGCTGGGTATCTGCAGAGGCCTCGAGGCCATTCATGCCAAAGGTTATGCGCACAGGTCAGTGGGAGGGCCCTGTGCACTCACTGGCACCCGGGGGGGAAGAGCTGTGCCAAGAGAATTAGGATATCTCTGCACTTTCCCCATGGTGCTGCCTGGGATCCCAGCTTCCCTGTCCAGGATGCCCTTGGGCCATTTTTACTTCCCTCCAGGGACCTGAAGCCCACCAATATTTTGCTTGGTGATGAGGGGCAGCCAGTTTTAATGGACTTGGGTTCCATGAATCAAGCATGTATCCAGGTGGAGGGCTCACGCCAGGCCCTAGCTCTACAGGTAAGAGTCTCCAGCTTCCTTTGGCCATTTCCTCCCCATTCCCAACTCATTCTGATGCATGCACCGATTTGGTCACATGATATGGCTTGTGCTCCGCTTTTGAGCTCTGGGGACACTGTTCCAGGACTGGGCGGCCCAGCGGTGCACCATCTCCTACCGGGCACCTGAGCTTTTTTCTGTGCAGAGCCACTGTGTCATCGATGAGCGGACTGATGTCTGGGTGAGGAGCATGTGGGTGGGAACTTGGGTGGAGAAGGGTGTGGCTCTGTACTTACTATGGAGTAGAGGGAGAGGGGGCCTTTGGTTTCTGTTGCATGGAACCCCAGAACCACAGTATGTCTCCATAGTTCTCCACTTCCTTCCTGGGAACATCAGTGATACTGTTCTCAGGAAGTGGTGTCATCTCTGTGGCTGAACTGGGTCAACTGCTAGAGGCAACAGCTAAGCAGGGGCTGGAGGCCTCCCGCTAACACTGTTCTCTGGGTGAGGTGGGCATATTTGTAGCTTAAGCGGTCTCCTTTTGCCATAGCAGTAACTGGGATACCATTTTTCCTCTTCCAGAAACTAACCAAATTACGCTCAGTCCCTAGGCTGTGTGCTTTATGCCATGATGTTTGGGGAAGGCCCTTATGATATGGTGTTCCAGAAGGGTGACAGTGTGGCCCTTGCTGTGCAGAATGAACTCAGCATCCCACAAAGCCCCAGGTGAGCAGAGCAGCAAGAGGGACACCAAGCACAGTAGACTCTTGCCTAGTTGGAATCTTAGCACCCTTATTCTAGCTGCCCTCCATTCCCACAGGCATTCTTCAGCATTGCGACAGCTTTTGGCCTCTATGATGACGGTGGACCCCCAGCAGCGCCCTCACACTCCTGTCCTCCTCAGTCAGTTGGAGGCATTGCAGCCACCTGCTCTTGGCCAGCACACCACCCAAATCTGATCAGAATCAAGGGGCATGTTGGGAAGATGACCTTGAAGAAGTTTTCATCCCTCATTGGAACACCTTTCATTCTACCCAGGATGGCTCTTACAGCTAGGGGCAAAGATGGCGGGTCCTTGTGTGTTCTGCTCTTATCCCAGTTCCTGGGCAAGGAGCTTAGGGTGGAGTTGGGGGAGAGTGAAACAGAAAATAGGGCTCAAAGCTGGACTGCTGGGCACACATCATGTTCTGCCTCCAAATCTGGGAGGAGAAGAATACATAAACAGGAGAATAAAGTGAAAATAGACCATGTGTGTGTGGGGAGAAGAATGAACTGTGTGGTTGCCATTTCCAAGGGAATAGCCTGGGAAGAGGAACTGGGGTGATGGCAGAGGCAGATAGACTTGAGATTTGACTGCTTGGCAGCATCCAGGTCTTTAACTTCCCTTAGTCAAAACCAGAGTCTCCAGCTTGAGCTAGTGTCTGCCTGTCCCTTGAAGTGGGACCAGGGTCCCTTGGAAAGCACACTCAACTAGTTCTGTCATTCATTCTGAAGGTGGGTGGCATAGAACAACAGCCCAGCCCAGCAAGTTTGCCAGCTCCATGACCTCTGGATGGAAGCATACCAGCTCCCCTCCCTCTGCTGCGGACAAAGGGAGTAGAACTGGCATCCATCTTTTCCAGTCTTCCTGACTATTCTAGCTCAGACACAGTTAATAATTGATGAGGGTGGCGGCCTGTGGCAGTATCCAGCAGGCACTTCCTGCCCCATTTGCTGAGTAAACAGGCACCCTGCCTTAGCTGGGCTTTAAACCAGTTCCTCAGGGAAGGGCACTTTGTCCCTGAATCACCAGGGAGGGGCGGCAAGGGCAGGTTTGGCTGTCCTGGAGATTTTGAAGCTTCCTCCCCCAGCCATGCCCACCCCTACATGCTGACGTCAACCTGAGTCCTAGGGTGCCTATTAGCGAAGTACAATTTTTCCCTAGGGTCCAGGCAGGCTTCCATCCCAAGCAGAGGCCAAAAGAACACAAACAGGGGAGCTGTCCTGACTTTTAATAGCATAGCTCAAGCCCAGTAGGCAAGATAGACAGCAAGCTATGCAAAGCTGTTGAAGGTGTGATGGCACAAACAACCAGGAGATTGCCCTTGTTCCCGCCCATCCCCCAAGTCTGTGAGGTGGCTTTATGCCCAGGAACTTTGGGCCCGCCCAACCCCCATTCTTAAGCCCTCAGTGTACAACAAAGCTTGGGCCAAGCCTTGCTTCTAAAGCTGTTGAGGTGAAGCAAAGCAGCAGTAGCAGGAGCAAAAAAAGCAGTCAATCATCCAGTACAGAAACCACCAGACACTTGGGAAACCAAACCAACCAACCAAAAGAAAGGAAGAAAAAACAAACAAACAAAAAACACCAGACATCAATTACTACCAGGAAAAGAGAAGACTTAAGATCTTGCAATAGTTTAGCTACACAGACAAGTCCAGGATTTGGTCCTCATTTCTTTCCTATCCTGACTGTCCTTAGGAGTTTACAAGGTTCTGAGATTCATTCTTTCTGGGGCTCAATACGGGGGCCTACTTTCAGCCTTAAAAGGTCACGAGCGGCAAGTAGCAGGAAGTAGCAGCCACAGCAGAAGCTCAAGCAGTCAAAGGGGACAAGAAACCGTGCAGGGAGACTTTATTTCAAAAGGATTTTGCAATAAACAATGAAAACAGGCTCCAAGCGGCTGTCTATTCTTCTCCCTCATCCTCATCCTCATAGGAGTCGATGCCTACTTCCTCATAATCCTTTTCTAGGGCAGCCATATCCTCTCGAGCCTCAGAGAACTCACCCTCCTCCATGCCCTCACCCACATACCAGTGTACAAAAGCCCTCTTTGCATACATCAAGTCAAACTTGTGGTCCAGGCGGGCCCAGGCTTCAGCAATGGCAGTTGTGTTGCTCAGCATGCAGACTGCACGCTGCACCTTGGCCAGGTCACCCCCAGGCACCACAGTGGGTGGCTGGTAATTGATACCAACCTTGAAGCCTGTGGGGCACCAGTCCACAAACTGGATGCTGCGTTTGGTCTTGATGGCAGCAATAGCAGCATTCACATCCTTGGGCACCACATCCCCACGGTAGAGCAGGCAGCAGGCCATGTACTTGCCATGCCGAGGGTCACACTTCACCATCTGGTTGGCAGGCTCAAAGCAGGCATTAGTGATCTCTGCCACTGAGAGCTGCTCATGGTAGGCCTTCTCTGCAGAGATGACTGGTGCATAGGTGGCCAGGGGGAAGTGGATTCTAGGGTAGGGCACCAGGTTGGTCTGGAACTCTGTCAGGTCCACATTGAGGGCCCCATCAAAGCGCAAGGAAGCTGTGATGGAGGAGACGATTTGGCTGATGAGGCGGTTAAGGTTGGTGTAGGTTGGACGCTCGATATCCAGGTTACGGCGACAGATGTCATAGATAGCCTCATTGTCCACCATGAAGGCACAGTCTGAGTGCTCCAAGGTGGTATGGGTGGTCAGGATGGAATTATAGGGCTCCACCACAGCTGTGGACACTTGTGGAGCTGGGTAGATGGAAAACTCCAGCTTGGACTTCTTGCCGTAGTCAACGGAAAGCCGCTCCATCAGCAGGGAGGTGAAGCCAGAGCCGGTGCCCCCTCCAAAACTGTGGAATACTAGGAAGCCCTGAAGTCCTGTGCACTGATCAGACTGAAAGGCAGAAAGAGCAATATAGGTAGGGGAGAGGCCTAAGGAATTTTCTTCTAGTATCTCAGAAGTTAGGGCAAAGACTGAATGTCCCCATAAACAGCATCAAATTCTAAACCATACAGCTAGAGATGATCCCAGAAATGTCCTGAACGTTGACTCCAAAATTCCCTCCCTCCTTGCCAAGCTATAGTCTTACCAGTTTGCGAATCCGGTCCAGCACTGGGTCGATGATCTCCTTGCCAATGGTGTAGTGGCCACGGGCATAGTTGTTGGCTGCATCTTCTTTCCCAGTGATAAGCTGCTCTGGGTGGAAGAGCTGTCGGTATGGGCCATTTCGGATTTCATCTGAAAGACCATAGATCACATTGCTGAGGCAAAACCACAGGGCTATGCTCAGCGGAGACCCTCCTCCTCCCCACCCTTTGAGTGGCAGATACATAGAACTAGCTCATTTTTCTGCCAGCCTGGGGTCAGCATCCATCTTCATCAAATAAAGTCAAGGGGCTTCAAGATCACAAAAACCCAGTTTAGATGCTCTGCATGAGACTTGCCTCAAAAGTGCACCCTCACCCCTGCTCACCAATTACAGTAGGCTCCAGATCCACAAAGACTGCCCGAGGCACATGTTTTCCGGCTCCAGTTTCACAGAAGAAGGTGGTGAAGGAGTCATCCCCTCCACCAATGGTCTTATCACTGGGCATCTGCCCATCAGGCTGTATCCCATGTTCCAGACAGTAGAGCTCCCAGCAGGCATTGCCCATTTGGACACCTGCCTGCCCCACATGGACTGAAATGCACTCACGCTGAGGGATACAGAGAAGGTCACAGCATAAGTGCCACATCCACAACCCCCCACTTCATGAGGTCCTCTCCCACCCTATTAGCCAAGATTACACAGTTGGTAAAAGTACGTTAAGGTTGAAGCTGACAGATCAGAAGCAGTTGGCAGCCTGCTCAGCACAGGGCTCCCCAGACTGGAGGTGTCCAGCAGGGCAGACCAACCCCTTAGAGAATTTATCAGCGAGAGCTGTATAATCCTGTTACATCCACAGGACACCCAGAGAGGACAGGGAGGGCATGCACACATGACAGGCAGGGCCACAACAATTATAACTGGATGTGTGTGTGTGTGTGTGTGTGTGTGTGTGAGTGTGTGTGTGAGAGAGACAGACAGAGACAGACAGAGACAGACAGAGACAGACAGAGACAGACACACAGAGACAGACACACAGAGACAGAGACACAGACACAGAGACACAGACACAGAGACACAGAGACAGAGACACAGAGACAGAGACACAGAGACAGAGACACAGAGACAGAGACACAGAGACAGAGACACAGAGACAGAGACACAGAGACAGAGACACAGACAGAGACAGAGACACAGAGACACACAGAGACACAGACACACAGAGACAGAGACACACAGAGACAGAGACACACAGAGACAGAGACGCACAGAGACACAGACACACAGAGACACAGACACACAGAGACACAGACACACAGAGACACAGACACACAGAGACACAGACACACAGAGACACAGACACACAGAGACACAGACACACAGAGACACAGACACACAGAGACACAGACACACAGAGACACAGACACACAGAGACACAGACACACAGAGACACAGACACACAGAGACACAGACACACAGAGACACAGACACACAGAGACACAGACAGACAGAGACACAGACAGACAGAGACACAGACACACAGAGACACAGACAGACAGAGACACAGACAGACAGAGACACAGACAGACAGAGACACAGACAGACAGAGACACAGACAGACAGAGACACAGACAGACAGAGACACAGACAGACAGAGACACAGACAGACAGAGACACAGACAGACAGAGACAGAGAGAGAGACAGACAGAGAGAGAGAGACAGAGACAGACAGACAGACAGAGAGACAGAGAGAGAGAGACAGAGAGAGAGACAGAGACACAGAGACAGAGAGAGACAGAGACAGACACAGAGACAGAGACAGAGAGACGACAGAGACAGAGAGACACACAGAGACAGAGACAGAGAGACAGGGAGACAGACAGAGAGACAGAGACAGAGAGACAGACAGAGAGACAGAGACAGAGAGACAGAGAGAGAGATAGAGAGAGAGACAGAGACAGGCTTTCCAGCTGCCTCCAGTCCAACTTCTAAAATATCTTTTACAGTTTATAGCCAGAACCCTCCTACTTGGTTAATTTTTGCCTTGAAGATAAAATTTCCCATAACCCTCTCCCCTTCTTTCCTGTGGGCAAAGAGGTGTCTCAGCCTTCCATCTGGTATCAACTGACCATTCTGGCCATCAGGATGCAGTAACCCCCACCACCTTTAAATCCCATCTGGCCTTGGGGAATCAATCCCATCTGGCTCCTCTCCTCCACCTCCACCCCCACACTCTGCACGGCTTCACCACCTCCATCCTCCACCCCTCAGCCCGCACGGAAATAGCAGCAATAATGCGGGTAAGCGCTGAGGGCAGGTGTAGACGATACAGGTATACTGGCACACTGGCCCGTCCGCACTGGCCAGGCAGTTCATAATTTAACCCTTGCAGCAAGCACCCTCCCCACAACCAAGTGGCCGGGAGGCGGGGGATGTTTTTGCAATTTCTAAGTACCCAGAAAAAGGAAGTGGAACCTGCCAGGAGGCCCTTGAGGAAACCCGCCTTGCCTCACGCACCAGGCAAGGGGAGAGCCATCTGTACCTGGGCCCTATGTCTGCTCTCCCGCTGGAGTCTTTCCAGTACTTCCCAGCCGAAAGCCCGGATTGGGTTTCTGCCCCCGCTCCGGGGCTATAAATACAACCCCCTACATACACCTCTTTCCCCTCCCCCGCCAACCTGGCCTCGGCCGGTGCTGTCGATCAGCGCCAGCTGTCTCTGCCCGTCCTCCCGAACACCAGCGCTCCCGTAGGAGGGGCCCGCTGGCCTCCCGAGGCCAAACCCCATTCCCGCCACCCCTCCTGGCTCAGAAGGGGGTGCTGAGTCACGTATGGGGGTGTAAGTGGAAAGGAGGCGCACAGAGGAAGACGGGGTGCGGTACTAAGTAACCCCTTCTGCCAACCCGCGCCAAGCACGTGTTCGGTCAGTTCCAGGGACTGAGGGGATAGAGATGGGTGGCGGGGGCAGCCAAGCAGGTCTTCCGCCGCCCGAGGAGAGGACTGGGTGCAGGACCGCGTGACTCCCCTCAGGAGGGTTGGGACACAAGACGCTTGGTACGGCAGGAGGGCACTACAGTAGGGCTCCTCTCTGCTAGTGAAACATCCTTCCCTGGTCCCCAGACTCGAAAGGTGGACAACACACTAGGCCAAAGTCACCAGGAGGGGTGGGGGAAGTGCAAAACTCTTGCATTTCCCGGAGACTCGGAAAGCTAAGTGAAGAGTCCCCAGTTTCTCTAGAAGGAGTTCCCCCAAAAGAGCGGGGCATTTACAGAACCAGAGAGATCCCAGGGAGGCCTCACTCACCATGATCAATCTGGGATGTGCGTCTCACGTTGAGTCGGGGTCACGGGTCTCGGTGAGATCTGCGGAGCTGCAGTGCCGCACCACTCTTATAGACAGGAGGCGGGACCCGCACGCTCAGCCCGCCCACCATGGGGCGTGGCGGTCTAAAGACCACACCCCCGTCAGGGTAGGTGGCCACGAGGAGTGAAGCCAAGTCTGATCCCCTCCCCCTGCCACGCCGTGTTCCCTCACCTGTCGGGTTTGGGTTAGAAGCAGAGGGCCATTTTCGTTCCTAGTTTTGAGCCGACGCCCCGGATTCCGAAGGTCCGAAGCAGGGACGCAGGGTGCGGTGACTGGGCGTTTCTCGACTGCACCTGTGCCATACGAACGCCTATGGTACAGGTGTTCCGATTTAGGGAGGATGAGGTTCAAACAATCCGTCAGAAGTGGCTCTCCCTGGCCTTCTCGGCTGTCCTCCCAGCGTCTCCTCGCAGGAGCCTCGGGCAGGCTGGGTTGCTGGGGCTGGTTGCCCGCGACCCCCTTACCGCAGACCGCCGCCTGCTGGTCCCCGGCCGAGATGGCAGGCTTTCGCCCACACCTGTGGGAGGCCGAGGACCGAGAACTACAGAGCCTGAGCCCCAGGGTGCCGATCTCGTAGACTATCCTGCAGCGCTGAACAGCACAGCCCACCTGTGAGGGCCGACGCGAGAATCTGCCACTTCTCTCCGACCACCCGCCGGTCAGAGGCTCCGTCATCAGCGCCGTCACTATTAGTGAGCTCTCGCCACGACCGCCTGCCTGCTGCGGCGGAGCACAGAATCCAGAGCCCCCGAGTAGCATCCAGGTGACCCTATGCAACCTTGGGCTAGTGACTAGGCTTCACTGAGTTCTTGGAGTTTAACAGCCGAAGAGATTCCTCCTTTTAACGTTTTATTTCCGTTTTGTACGATGCAGGCCCTTCTAAAAGTTCTTTCTGCTTTCTCAGACTTACATTACTCTCACGAGAAAATTCACCAGGCAAGACCAGGTGCTTAAGAAACCTGACTCCCTGGCTAGTCGTCACTTGGAAAAGACTCACAGACCTTTCTTCCCATCCTCTTCTCAGGGACAGGGCTGTTTGACAACATAACATAATGCCATGTAATGGCAACTTTCTAACAACAAAGTAGCTAGTGGCATTTGACTTTGAGAAGTTACAGAAAAGAATACAATAAATTTGACAAACTCTCTCTTCCCAATACTTGCCATCTGGCTAGGAGAATTAAGGTTCATTAGGAGAGGCTGAAGGTGTAGTTAAGTAGGTAACATGCTTGTCCATCATTTGTGAAGTCCTGGGTTCAATCCACAGCACCGGGATGAGGAGTGGGGGTGGGGCGCTCGTTCATAAAATGGAAATGAACACGGGCATTTAGGGCATTAGGCTGCTTCCAAACATGAGTCATGGTCTGGTCAGAGGAAAGAGCCTTGATGATCACAGGACACTGTCACGACTTTGCAGCCTTTCTCCTTTCCTTGTATATACACACAGCAGAAGGGATAGAAAAGATCTGAGGTATCAGACAAAACTCTAAACTTGTTTGACTTTGGATGCAGTTCTTCGTTTGTAACAATTGAGGTAACCGGTTCAGGTGTGAGCACCAGACAGGTGCAGGGCTGTGCACACACCCAGCAGAGCAATGTATATGGAACCACCTAGATTCTGATAGTTTCCCTTCACACCTGTCTTAGTGTATGTACTGCAAGCCATTCTAGTTGTTGGTGAATCTGTCTTAAATCCCTGAAGGCAAGGGCTATGTTGCATCATTCAGTTTTTGTTTTTATGTTTTGTTTTGTTTTTTGAGTCCCTTGTTCTTAGCATGGTACTCAAAACATTTGCTAAATGTGCATCCATTCATTGAACTGTTACACTTCAGAGATGGGATCCTAAGGGAGTTGCAATTGAACAATTGAGAGACCAATGTCCCTCTCAGAAATGTTTCATTCTGCTGGGGATATAGCTTGGTGATACAGTATTTGCTTAGCACGTGCAAGGCCCAAGTTCAGTCCCCAGTACTGCAAAAAGCAAGCCAGCAAAAGAAGAAAGGTTTTATTTGGACTTCATGGTGTTAGCATATGAAAAGAGCAAGGATTTTGGGGTTGGAGTATTCTCCAAGTCCCCTCCATGTTAGAAGAGTCCCTAGGACTCACAGATGTTTCACATAATTGTGCTCATGGCTGAGGTTGATAGCAGTTATGTAGCAATGATGGGTAACTGGGTCAAAAGGGGAAAGACACTGGTGGGGCCTGGGAAAGTCTATGCTTAACTCCCATCAGAGTGCATGCAAAAGCATGCTCTTTCTTCAACATAAAAACCAGTAACATTTCCCTGCAAATATTTCTGTTCATGTATGGGGAGCCAATGAAGGCCAGAGTGAACATGTAAGGACTCAATAAATGACACCCTGACTGCATGTGTGTTTTTGATATGGGCACAGCCATGTCAAAAATCCACATGGCAGACCCATGGGAAAGCACCAAAACCTTCTTCAGTCAGGCTCAGAATGGCAAAGCCTTCCACTGGTCCAAGTGCGGATGTTTATGAACCATTGGTCAATGTATGCAAAAACTAGCAACTGTAGCTTCACTGGATGTTTACAGCCTGAGAGTGCTCCCTTACAGAGATTAACTCCCCACCATGCTAAACATAATAAATGTGCTAAGGTTCTAGTTGTTTCAATAGCTAGTGGGTCCCCATCAGAGTGTTCACAGTTCACCTGATCCTAGCTTTTCTGTTTATGTGTCTGTTTTTCTTCATTCACTTGACTCAGTCAGGTTTCCATATCCAAGCCTCAAGGGATACAGTACCCAGAGAAACCCACTGGAGACTCAATAGCTGAGATTTTCCCAGAGGCTTGCCCCATAAGCGCCTCTGCCTAGCACATACCAAAATCTTAGCATCATAGTGGAAAGTGGGTATTTGGCACAAATCATATGGCCTACACAGTCTATGTACAGTGATCTATCCGTATCCATCCACTGTTGACTGTGAACGCTGAGAACCAGAATCCCAGGTCCAGATGCTGATGCCTTACAAGGAGACCTGTCTCCTCTGCTAACTCTTTTCTTCATATGAAGTCCCAGTTGTCAAATGAGTACTCAGTACTGGAAGTTTGTTCTAGACCTGTGATCACATTTAACAACTGTGGTGGGCAGAACAATGTCCTCTCCATATCCACTTTCCAATCCCTGGAGCCTGTGACTGTTACTTTATTATTATTATTATTATTATTATTATTATTATTATTCAGGATATTCTTGCATAGCCCAGACTGACCTTGAGCTCATGATCCTTCAGCCTCAGCCTCCTGAGGGCTAGGCTTCCGGGTCTGCATCAGCACAACCAGCTAGGTTCTCATTATATCATTTCTACTTTGGGATTGTTGAATGCTGTATAAGTATTGTAATATTTCTAGGGGTTTACAGAAAAAATAGAATTAAATTGCATGCGCACACAATGGTCAAGAAAAAAAAACCCTTATTCCTCCCCACACACACTTCTGGCTATTTCTCTCTCTGTCCCTCTCTCCCTCTCTCTCTCCTGAGGCAGGATGGCTTCGATTATAGGTGTATGCCAGCATACCTGGCCTTCCTTCCTGTTCTTTCATGAGGATATTTTTGGAGGCTGCAAATAATGGAATGTACATTTATTTATGGCCTAAACAATGCAGATATTTATTACCCTGTTAGAAGTCAGAGTGGGGCTGATCCAGGGTTAATTCAATGGTGTCACCAATAACCCCAGTATTTCCAGTTTTCTCCTCTGGCATTCATTCTTAGGAGGCTGATGACATCTTCCCTCATGATCACAAAATGGCTGCTGCAGCTTGAGTATCATGGCTTCATATGACACTGTATTAAGTCATGGAAAGAGAAAAGTTTCTTATATCTTTTCATCCAAGAGAAAAACCTTTCCTCAAAGCAAATCCTGCAAAAAAAAAAAAAAAAAAATTATAAGGAAAGTGATGGAGAGGGACCCATTAGCAAATATCCTTACGTCTCACTAGCCTATTCCACAACCAACTTCTGGGGGGAGGGAAAGACCTAGAGTGATCTAGATTTATCCCCTCCCCTTGGTCTGAGCAATTGGAAAATCTGGCTGAGGAGTGGGGACAGAGTAGGCTAGGCTGCTTAGGGAGCTGCTATACGCTGACTTAGCAGGTGCTAGTCTCACTCCCCTCCTGATGCACCATAGCCTAAACCATGCTCCCCTCTTTCGTGCATGCCCCAAGTCACCTCCCAGCCAGTGTTGTGATCCACTTTGAGACCCTATAGCACAGTTCCCATAATGCTGTGTTCGCTCCAAAACACACACCTGCCCTGCAAACACAAACCTGCTGCCTGCTGGGCCTCAAACAGAGCCTCTGAGGTCTTTCTTACTCTGGGAGCTCATCTTGCCCTAGTCTTTCATTCCCACCTTCCTTAGACACACCAGGCTTGTTGCTGCCTAGCAAGTTTTGCTTGGCTTTTATGTTAGAAGTACTTTTTCCAAGTTTTGTTGTAACTAGGTCTCAGTTGTAATTTTTCTTTTTCTTTTCTCTCTTTTCGTTTTCTTTCCTTCCTTTTTTTTTTTTTTTTTTTTTTTTTTTTTTTTTGAGATAGGATTTCACTATGTAGCTTTGGCTGACCTGAATTCACTTTGTAGACAAGGCTGGCCTTAAACTCACAGATTCTCCTCCCCCCCACCGTAGCCTTCCAAGTGCTGGTATTAAAGTTCACCTGGCTGTAAATTTCTTCTTAGAGAGATGATGGGGGTTGTCCTTCTGTATGTTTCTCTTATTGGTTAATGCATAAAACACTGTTCAGCCAATGAGGCAGGAAGATAGGTGGGACTAGGAGACAAGGAGAATTCTGGAAAAAGTAGGCAGAAAGGGCTCACCAGAACAGTCACCATGTGAGCCACCAAAGAAGTTAGAGGTCTGGACCTTTTTCCTTTAAGATAAGACCATGTGGAAATATTTAGATTAATAGAAATGGGGTTAATAATTAAGACAGAGCTAGCCAGTAAGAAGCTCTAGTCATTGGCCAACAGTTTTATAACTAATATAGCATCTGTGTTTTTATTTGGGGTACAAGGGCAGCCGGACCAGTTGGGACAAAGAACCTCTCGTCACAGAGAGATATTACTTCTTCAACCTCAAGCATTAGCCCTCCCATCTGTTTCTTTACCTTGTGTGCCGTGTGCTATTGCCTGATGATGATGATGATGATGATGATGATGATGATGATGATGATGATGATGATGAATGGTAAGTGTGTGTGCATGAGTGTGGTGGGGTACACATATACCATGATGAATATGTAGAGGTCACAGGATAACTTTTAGGATTTGGTTTTCTTCTTCCATAGTGGGATTCAGGAGTCAAACTTTGATCATCAGATTCTTTTCTGCAAGTGTTTTTTTTTTTAATCTCCTGGGCCATCTTGTCAACCCTTTGGGTTTTATGTTTATTGTCTGTCTTCCCCAAGGAAAAACATACAAGCTCCTTAAAAAGATTTCTTGTCTTCTCTGCTAGACTCCTCACTAAACCCCAGGCCAGCGATTTATCATGTAATGACTGCTCAATGATATTTGTTAAAGGAATTAACAATATTGACTGTCTCTTATTTTATAACTTAGGTAACATCCATATGCTTAAAAAATTCCAGTCTCTGGCTAAGCATGGTGGCATATGTTTATCATTCGAGCATTGGGGAGGCTGAGGTAGGAGAGGAAATTTGAGGTCAACTTTAGTTATGTAGTGAGTTCCAGGACAGCCTTTGGGTGACACAACAAGATCCCATCCCAAAAACAAAAAGAAAAGAAAAAAGACCTTGTCTCAAAAAAACAAATCCCAACCCCCTCAGCATCTTTAAACTGGTTTGCATGCATGATGTCCAGCTGACATTTGGATAGTAGAGTTGTTGATGACTAAGCCAATTCTGAGGTACCTAGGTCCAAAGTCTGGAAGCAAGTTTAAGGGCTCTACAAAGGGTCCTAAAAGGACCTTTTATTCCATGTGTATCAATCTGCAATTTAATAATTGCTTAAGTTTCTGGTTTCTTTGTGGGTCAATTCAGCATGAGGTTTCTCTCACCAACCCTGTGTATTTTCATAGTCCATGTCTCCTCTCTTTGCCAGAAGAAAGACAACATTCTGTCATTGGAGATTTTAGTCCCTTCCCACAATGGTAGGTAACCCCACCTGGAGATTCTGGGCTATTCCTTACCTGGGTGGTAAGAGGGTCTTGGAAAAGGCTTCTGTCTCAGAACAAGTTTCCTAGCATTGGCCACAGTAGCTAGAATTTCACATTAGTCACTACTCCTGGACAGGATTGCTGAAGGACATGCTTTTAGTTTTAGTGACACCAGTTCCTGGCTTTGGTTCTACCTGGAGGAGGAACTGAAGAAATACACTGATGCTCACACAGCACTGGGGTCCATTGAAATTGAATCCATTGGTAAGTCAGGCTCTGAGTGTCTCTACAGCCATTGTTCTACTGGTGAAGAAATGGGTTTAACAAAGGTTCTTGTCCAGTCAAACGAGAATGCTAAAGCTAAATTGGGGCAAGAGAGTTGAGGGAGGTGTACAGGAGTGCTTTGGGCTGGCCATGGGATCAAGACTGGGAGGAAGGAGCTAAAGACATGGGGGGGCGGGGTTAAGAAGTCACCTAGCCACAGATAATTTTAAGTCGACATAGGAGGGTTTGTGGGGCTATGAACACTGCCATGTGCAAGAAGTCTCAGAAGAATCTTAATTTCACCACTAATGAACCCCCATGTGACCTTGGGCGGGACACCAGAGGCTTCATTTTCCTTTCCTTCATCCTGGGAGAGAGAGGACCAATCTTGTCTCCTTTGCAAAGCTGTTGAGGGAATCAAAGTAGACAGGGGCAAAACTTCATTATGAATTATGAAGCAAAAGCCAAGTGTGGTGGTCATGCCTACAGTTCCAACACTCTGGAGGCAGAAGCAAAGATCAGCCAGGACTATGCAATGAGAGCCTATCTCAAAAAAGACAAAACCAAACAACCAACCAACCAACCAAACTCATCATCTTGCTTCGCCAGCAGAGAACAGCAGCACTTCTGTGCCGTGCCTGTACAGCCAGAGTACCGAGCTTGGAGAAGGGTGTCAGGATTGAAATACTTAACAGACCACCATGAGAAGTTAAGAAGCTGCTGCCACTCTTTATTACAGAGTAATGGGCTTATATACCCAAGTCAGGGGATGGGCTAAGCATAGGAGGAAATCACGCACCACACACACCTGGGGTCAAGGTGCAGGCACTGCACACTGGAAAGTTCTGAGAACAACCATGTTTGATCAACCTTGAGAGCACGGGAGTTCTACAGCTGGGTGGAGAGGAAGACAGTTGTAAGGGACAAGTACTTAAATTTCCCAACACTTCTGGATCGCGCATTTATGAAAGTTTCTCACCTTCGAGAAACTCATAATACCCCTTCTCCTCATTGGACAGATGAGAAGCCCATGGCAAAAGAAGCCTTATGTTTGTAGGTCTTAGACATGGCCTTTGTTCGTGGCCTTTGTTCCACGAACATACTCTGGTTCCGTATGTTTCATGGCATTCTGAGTTTCTACCAAGAATGCCCTAGGTTTTATTTCTTGCTTGAGGAGCCTTTATTTCTGGATTGCTGCAGACACTTAGTGCCACCGGCACTCCTTTCCCTGCCCTTGCCAACTTGGGAGAAGGAGGTGTCACTCTGGGGGCCTGATTACAAAACCCTCTGCTAGCAGAGAGGGCCATCCAGAAAATGGGATTGTATGACTGTTAATGGACCTGCCATGCACACCTGTGTTCGGTGACAAGCCTTGGCCTCTCCTTTCCATCCCACTCAGTCTGGACCTAGACTGGACTCTTAAGTGCTTGTTTTCTGTCCTGTAACAGTCAATAGGGCAGCTCTCCTGGGACACAGTGTTTTGGGCAGTTTTTGGTGTTTTACTTATTTATTTGCAACATTTCCCACTAAGAGCCACCAGAAAGGACAGGTCAGGAGTAGGTCTGTCACAGACTTATCTTTGTACCCAGTGGCAGACACACGGGCATCAGACTCCAGCCGTTTCTGGCCAGGCAGCATGGTAAGCAGGGATGGGGTCATAGAAGGTCCAGAAGGTTGGGGTAAAGGAAACCTGGGAGTCCAGATGTTCATGGGGGCTACAACATGTAGTGAAGTACTGTTATGATGAGAGAGACTTCCATATGTATTTCCCAGTAGACGGGAGCGTGTACAGGAATGTGCCAGAGGTAGGACAGCCTAGACTCTGGAGCAGAGCCGTTCAAGGGCTCTGAATTCAAGGGTGACCGGTGGCATGGAGGTCACCAGGATTTGAGCAAAGAGTGCACATTTTCCATTCTGACTGAATCGTCAAACCCTGCACCCACTTACCAATGCAGACATGTAGGGCTCTGGTTCCCTTCTTTCAGCTGTGAAAGGACAGCTGAGACAAGTCCTTCTACAAGCTGTCACTCACTGGCTCATCTGCCTCACCTTTGATTTCACCTCTCATTTCAGCTACATGTTAGCAGGAAAGAGAGAATATGAAAGGAGTGCCCCGTGCATCTAGAGCTGTTGGTCTGGGCTGTAGGGGGGGCAGTGGGGGGTTGGGGGGGGCAAGCACATTTGATATCGTCCGCTGTCTTTCCACCAGGCAAGATAGAAGAGCAGTTAAAGGCATGCTTGGAGCCAGGCTGGCCCTGCTCAGAATATGTTTGCTTTTGCTCATGACCTTGAGAAGGTGGACTAACCTTTCCGAGGGTATGCTGGGGGTGGGGGGTGGGGGTGGGGGTGGGGGGGCTGGAGGTAGCTATCTAAGGAATTATTGTGAAGATGAGCTGTGTATGAGAAGTCTGTAATGCATCACATGACATCTAATTCATGCTTACTAAATGGGAACCAAACATCACAACAAAGCCTTCTGGGTAGGAGATTATACCATGTTTACCGAAATCGGAGCTCGGAAGGAAGCGGTGGTGAAGAAAACATGTCTCCAGAGGCAAGTTCTTTGTTCCAAACCTGCTGCTTCACAGCATGGAGCATTGTTCCCTGAGAAGCCAGATACCCTGTGTAGGCTGGTGGCTCCTGGGGCCAGGACTGTGTCTGATTTCATGCATGGAGATTGAATAGGCTCAGGGATACTTCAGTGGGTGCTGGCTTTGCCAGGCAAATCAGGCACTCTCCCTCCCATACCTGGGGAGTTCTTGAATCTTTGAATGTCTAAACCTCTCACACATTAACTCATTATCTACTTTTATTGTAGCACTGGGATCAGAGAAGCTGGTAAGATGCTCTAACATGTATGAAGCCCCCCAGTGTGTATGTAAGGTGATGGGCTGGGCAGCTGTTAAGTATTCTTTTCTTCACCTCTCGTAGTCATTCATTGCCTGAGAAGGCTCTGACAGTCACCTACATTTTATAAGGAGGACATCAATAAAAAGGTTAAGATTCGTATATAAGAGGAATAGAGACATCCTAAGTCTCAGATGCAGATCACCTCTGGATAAATTCCATTCACCCCGAAATCATAAATCAAGGTCTGTAGGTCATATTTTAAAAGCCAATGGTGTGTTAGATTTATGAATAAAACATCCTTGTTAAATGTTACAAAACACTAGCCAGGCATGGTGACATAGGCCTGTAACTCCAGCTATTTGAGAGGTTGAGGTAGGAAGCTCATGAGTTCAAAACCAGCCTAGGCAACTTAGTGTCATTAAAAAAAAAGCAAAAACAAAAACAAAAAACAAAAAAAACAAAACAAAACCCAAACAAAACAAAACAAAACAAAAAACCCAAACAAAACAAAAACCTCTAAGGACTGAGGATGAAGCTAAGTGATGGGGCACCTGCTTAGCCTGTGTGAGGCCCTAAGTTCAGCAAAAATGATGGATGGGCAACAAATAAAACCATAAAACGTAGTAATGCAAAAGAGTACAAGGAACAATAGAAATGAACACTGGCTACCAAGCCTCCAATGGAATCCACTTCCTTCTGTGGCCAGAGAGAACGTTATCCCAATTTTGGTATTAGCATCTTCCCTTGATGTCACTATCCCTGTACTGCTTCCTCTTGTTTTCCTTGCTGTTGGCTCCCATTTCTTCTGAACGTAGATGGGTTACTATCGCACTCTGCCAGACCCATCGGATCCCCTCTTGTCCCTCATTGGAGTGCTTAGTCACTGAGAGAGGACTGGAATCTACCCACATCTGTTTCCCCCAGAGTTTTGGCACAGCCCCAACAGCCAGTGCCCTGTTGGTCCTCAATGCTACCTGTAATGCTTAGTTAGACACAGGAGGTGGGGAAAGAAATGCAAAGTCCATGATCCATGGCATTCAGCTAGAGAACCACGGAAGGAAAGGGGGACGGGAGGCAAGGTGTAGGCTTCTTCAAAGCTATCTTCTGTCTGTCCAGTGTGAGCACTTCCAGTCCAGTGCCCACTGGGAGCGCTCCTGCCTGGAACAAGGGATACAACCAGACAGGCAGATGCCCAGTGACAAAACCATCAGTGGAGGAAAGGACTCCTTCACTGCCTTTTTAGTGAAAGTGAGGCTGGAAAACATGTACCCCATGCAATGTTTGTGGGCCTGGAGACCACCCAAGTTGGTGAGTGGTTATTAATGTCTGTCACAACCTTGTTCCCAAGATACAGTACATCTACCTCATTGCTGAAGAGCTTTGGAGTTAATCATCACAGGCTTCCAGGTTCTGCAACCAATTTCAACTCCAGATCTAGAGGTCATGGTTACATAATGCCTGAGTCCCAAGGTCACACTGCATCCTTTTTCTTTCTTCTCTCTCTCTCTCTCTCTCTCTCTCTCTCTCTCTCTCTCTCTCTCTCTCTCTCTCTCTCTCTCATTTTCTGAGACAGGGTTTCTCTGTGTAGCTTTGTAGACCATGCTGGCCTTGAACTCACAGAGATCTGCCTGCCTCTGCCTCCCAGGTGCTGGGATTAAAGGCGTGTGCCACCACCGCCCACCATCCTTTTTCATATCAATATAAAGCAGTGGTCCTCAACCTTCCTAATGCTGTGACCCTTTAATACAATTCCTCTTGTTACGGTGACCCCCAAACATAAAATTATTTAATTGTGACTTCATAACTGTAATTTTGCTATTGGTATGAGTGGTACTTTAAATATCTGGTTTGTGACTCCCAAATTTGAGAACTGTTGGTATATAAAGCATGCCCAGGCAAGACAATAATAATATCTTAGATGCAGCTCATCAAATGTTACAATGCATCATTGTGCAGGAACCTTGGAGCAGAAACCATGGAAGATGCTGCTCTCTGGCTCATGCTCTGCTAACTTATTTTGTACATCCCAGAGCTAGCTGCCTAGGGATGGTGCCACCCACAGTGGGATGGACACTTCTGCATCAGCTGTCAATAGTGACAGTGTCTCTAAGATGTGGCCACTGGTCAATATGACCTGGGAAATTCCTCAACTGAAGTTCCCTCTTCCCAGGTGTCTTAGTTAAGAGTTTCTATTGCTGAGATGAAACAGCATGACCAAAAAGCAAGTTGGGGAGGAAAGGATTATTTGGCTTACACTTCCACATTGTAGGAAGCCAAGACAGACACACAAACAGGAACCTGGAGGAACCTTACTAGCATGCTAATAATGGCTTGCTTAACCTTCTTTCCTATAGAACCCAGAACCACAGATGGCCCCACCTACAATGAGCTGGGCCCTCCCTTATTAATCACTAATTAAGAAGATGCCCTACAGGTTTGCCTATAGCCTGATCTTATGGAGACTTTTTCCTATTTGAGGCTCTCTCTTCTCTGATGACTCTAGCTTATGTCAAGTTGACAAAGAACTAGTCTGTTGGGAAATTTAAGTACTTGTCCCTTACAGCTGTCTTCCTCTCCACCCAGTTGCACTCCCGTGCTCTCAAGGTTGATCAAACAAGGTTGTTCTCATAACTTTCTGGTGTGCAGTGCCCGTGGCTTGACCCCAGGTGTGTGTGGTGTGTGACTTCCTCCTATGCTTAGCCCATCCCCTGGCTTTGGTATATAAGCCCATTACTCTGTAATAAAGAGTGGCAGCAGCTTCCTCTTCACTTCTTGTGGTGGTCTGTTAAGTGATTCAATCCCGACACCCTCCTCCAAGCTCGGTACTCTGGCCGTGCAGGCACGGCGCTAGTCTGTACATCAGGTAAATCTAGGTTGTGTCAAGTTGACAATAAAAACCAACCAGCATACTGGACAAGCTCCAGCTGTTCATAAGCATTCTCAGGATACCTTATCTTATTTAAACTTAAAATGGGTGTAGTCATTATACCTACTGCAAGCCCTATGGGGATAAGGCCTTATTAGCATCCCAGAGGTTGCCTGCTATATTAGTCTGTATTTGTTGAAGGGGGTGTTATGTGAGTGGAGACTAGTCTTCACAAAGCTATGTGTCTTGTCCAAGGTTACCTCCCTAGAAAATGGAGGGATGAGGATTCAAACCGGGCAAGCCTGAACAGAAGCTGGTGCTCTGTCTTCCAACCTTCCTGTCCATGATGGTGCCAGACACCACCTCTTCTGGCCTGCCAGCTGCCCAATGCCTAGACAGTGACTCAGACACCTTGAGGGCAGGGAAGGACTGACGCTTGACAACTCCCCTACCCTGACTCTGGTGTAGAGGATGTCAAGGCACCAGATGATGTTGGGCCTCAACCAGAACAGAGGCTTCTTTGGGAACAATCTTTAGGCTGCCACTGTCCTTTGGAAGAGTCTCATAGTACCTCATGGAGGTGTGGTGAGAGGCTAGGAGAGACCAGTGGAGAAGACTAAGAGGAAAGGGTCCCCTGGTGGGTTTGCTGGGTGCCCAGAAGGCAGTGATGGTGTACTAGCCAGCCCACCCCGGGTGTCAATGAGGCTATCTCCTTCTCACCTAGTATACATATCTCCATGCCCCCACTGGCATGCACTGACAGGCCTGGGTTGCATGGGTTGTGGGTATGGGAAAGAAGCAACCCAGCTCCTCTGGGATAGTTGTACCACCCAGTCTGGCTGGTAGGGTCTCCCTCAATGCAAGGCAATACTTTCATCCTCATACTTCTAAAGCCAGGATACAATTACCTCTTGCAGTAGACTCATGAGACAGGTTCCCAGCCTTGGACCTCACCTCTGCTGTGTCAGGGATATGTCTGTCTCCAAAGCTGCATTTCTTGTCATCTCCTTTTGAAATGCCACCTCTGTTTGATCTTCTTGGTGTCGCTGTTGCCATGCCTTCCAGCTTAGGTCACAGTCATCCAGAACCATCTAGAACCTGGGAGTTTTCCCTTGACTGGATTTCCCTGGGTCCTATCTTCTATCTGTCCGTGTGATTCATTTGGCACTCAGAGTGAGCTGCCTTGTAGAGCAGCCCAAGTCTGTGGATTTATGATTATACTTATGTGGCTTCTTGTCATTGCCCTAACTCCCCAACTAGTTTTTACCTTTTTGTATGTATTTGAATGCTCATGTTCACATGCTTCAGAATTCAAAAGGAACCAACAACTTATATGAACTGCAATAATAAATCTCCTCTTGGCAGTTACCATATCTAACATTACATTTTCTTCTTCTGATACAGGCTCTTGCTTTGTAACCTACTCTGGCCTTCAATTCACCATCCTCCTGCTTCCCCTAGGTACTGGGATTACAGGCATTGCCAGCACACCGGATTTTTTGCAGATCCTACTGCCTCTGTCTCCCAAGTGCTGAGCTTAAATGTGTGCTCCATCACAAACTTGGCCCCACTGCTTTTTTTAAACCTCCTTTTATGGTTCTGGGGATGAGCTTTAAGGTCTTGGGCATGCTAAGTAAATGCTCTTCCAGGAAGTTACATCCTTAGCCCTGTTATCTCCTTCTAGACACCTACATGAATCTAATGTGTGCATATACATTTACTCTACACTGTGTACCTCATTTTTCCACTTAGCAATCAGTGTAGAACATCTGTATTACGTTTAACAACACCTCATTTAACAATACCTCACTGTTGTTGTCGATAATATTCCATCACATATTTAACAAGTTGGCCAGTAATGGATGCTTCAGTTATTTCTGATCTTATGGAATTAAAGAAGAATACGTCAAACTGGGTGGTAGTGTCGAACACCTTTAGTTGGGAGGCAGAGCCAGAGGAATCTCTGAGTCCAAGGTCAGCCTGATCTACAGAGCGAGTTCCAGAACAGGCTACACAGAGAAACCCTGTCTCAAAAATAAAGAAAGAAAGAAGAAAAAGAAGAATGCATTAACCCCTGAACTTATTTATTTGCATATATGCATAACCACAAGTTTGTAGAATTGGCTTTGCTGCACCAAATTCTACACTTTTGTTTTTGAGTTTGTGTTGTGTTTCCAGACAGGGTTTCTCTGTATTGCTTTGGAGGTTGTCCTGGAACTGCCTCTGTAGACCAGGCTGGTCTCCAACTCACAGAGATCTGCCTGCCTCTGCCTCTGCCTCTGCCTCTGCCTCTGCCTCTGCCTCTGCCTCTGCCTCTGCCTCTGCCTCTGCCTCTGCCTCTGCCTCCCGAGTGCTGGGATTAAAGGCATGCGCCACCAACGCCCAGCCAAATGCTACACTTTCAATTTTGTTGTGTCTTATATTACTGCCTTTAGACAAATCCCACTTATCAGCTGGCTCTCCCACTACAAATACCTGGCTACAGCTATGCCCACAGACTTGCCTCCAGTGTGTTAAACTTTTTGAACATTGTCAATCATTCAAAAAGCAAAATGCTTTCCTGCAGCTTTTGTTCATAACTTTTTCGTTGTAATGGGACTGAAAGTCTTTTCATGAATTAGAAACCAGAACTTCCTCTGTGAGCTGTGACCTTTATCAATTTTAAAAATTTCATTGGGTTCTATGGGAAGTAACTTGCACCTGGAAACCAAATCTTTGGAGATGGAGGCAGGAGGATCAGAGTTCAAGGCCTGGTTCAGTTACATAATACGTTTGAGGCCAGCCTTGGCTATAAGAGACCCTGTCTCAACATTTCCCACCCAGGTTTTGGGATCTGAGAGAATGGAGCTGATAAATGATGTAGACTAAAATCTCATGCAATCGCCAACTCTTTGTTCAGAGCATCAGACAATTTATACTGAGGGTTAAGAGGAGTCACGTGAGTCAAGTGTACAATCACAAGGGCAAGCCACATGTGGCTGACAAGCAGAACTTGGCAGAAACGTGCTTTTCCCTGGAGGTATATACACAAATAACCATAATCAGTGTAATGAATTATCTGAAGCAAACTCACTCCTGTCCACTACAGATGGGAGGGGCACAAAAAGCACACGACCCTTGGCCTGATTTCTTGTTTCCTCACAAGCACTCAGAAACCTTCTCATGAAACTCCATTCTTAGACCTATTTTAACAACCCCCCCCAACCCAGGAAAGACGATTTATAAAAGTTACACTTAGTGTTTGTTAGAAGTGCAGTACACCCTAACTGCTTTCCCAGGTTTAGTCCCCAGTATTAAATTTTGTTTAAAATTATTTGTGTTTTATGTGCATTGGTGTTTTAACCTACATGTGTGTGTGTGTATCAGATCCCCTGGTATGGGAGTTATAGACACTTGCGAGTTGCCATATGGGTGCTGGGAATAGAACCTGGGTCCTTTGGAAGAACAGCCCATGCTCTTAACTGCTGAGCCATCTCTCCAGCACTCCACCAGTGTTAATTTTTAAAAAGAAGCTCGTGCTGGACTGCCTTGACTCACACCTTTAATCCCAGCACTCGGGAGGCAGAGGCAGTTGGATCTCTGTGAGCTGGAGACCAGCCTGGTCTACAGAGCTAATTCCAGGACAACTAGGGCTACACAGAGAAACCCTGTCCTAAAAAACAAACAAACAAACAAACAAAAACCCCAAAAGTTTGTCTTACAAATTCTTTGGTTTTCTTTGTGAACAAACAGAAGTTAAGTCTTTATCTGCTTCTGCTAGGTATGGTCCATAATTTTCTTTTGGTTTTCATTTATCTATATCTTGTCAAAAACCTAATCTCTTTGAGCACACGTTCTAAGTATAAATCTTTCTGTTTTCCTATTTGTTACATAGCCCAGGCTGGCCTCCTTCAGTCTCGGACTCTGGGCTTCTAAATACTCTTCTTGCATTCTTGCATTCATATTCTTTTTGTTGTTTGTGTTTCTTGCTTGTTTGTTTGTTTTTTTTAGACAGGGCCTCACTCTGCAGTCCAGGCTGGTCTACAACTCATTGTTGTAGGCTGGTCTTGAATTTGAGGCAGTCCTCCTTCCCCAGCCTCCCAAGGGGCTGAGACTACAGCTGCAATCCATCTAACCAAGGTTTTCTAGTCTTTAACACTGAAAATCATTAATTGTGTGCACGTGTCTCTGTTGGCACACCTGAGACATAGCACTACAGCAAAGATAGAGGACAACTTGTGGAAACTGGTTCTCGTTTCCCATTGGGGCCCAGGGATTAAATTCAGGTCATCAGACTTTGTGGCAAGTACCTTTACCCCTGAGCCATCTTGCCACTGAGCCATCTCAGTGGCCCTGGCTTTTCTATTCTTAATTTTACATACCTGGGAGGTAGGCGCTAGCCAACTGTCTGTTGAGATGAGGAGAAATAGCAAAAACATGGAAGATTTTGGAGTAATGTACTCACTCTTGATTTGTTTAAACCACTGGGTCAGTAGGGGCTCCTATTACAAACAGCAGAAGCTAATTCAAGTAAATTAAACAAGCAAAAAAATAAAAAATAAAAAAGCCTATACTAAACCATTTCCCTCTCCCGAATCACCCTCAAATTAACAACGTGTGGAGTTCACATTGAGTCAGTCAATGCAAGGGCTCACAGCCAAACCTCAGTAATCAGCAGTGCCAAAGAGATCTGGCAGCTTAGTCTCCTCCTCCCTTCTCTGCTGTGATCATATGCCCTCAACGGGGAGACTGACACTTCCTCCTCCAGACGCAAGAGGGCGCTGCAAGCCCCCACGGCAAACTGCACCACACAGAAATAATTTCTTAGGCACCTTCACCATCTTCTTCCTGCCTCGCTCCAGATTTGAAGTCCCACTTACCAGTGGCACCTCCTTGACCGAGCTCATGACTTGCACCTGCACCCTCAGAGCCGGAAAGTGTGTGAGAGCTTCAAGGTTCTGCGGTCCACGCCGCATCTCTTAGGGTCGAAACAATAAAAAGTCTCTAGACAAAGGTGGGATTCTCCAAATGTAGGCAGATAACTCAGAAGGAAAGGAAAACCAGACGAGCGATTGCTGCCTTCTCTCATGTCCTGCTCAAGCTGTTGCTTTGATGAGATGTTCCCAGGTCATTCATCCTGAAACACTGACTCGGCTCATACAAGTGTCAGGTGTCACACCAGAAAGCACTGTGCTAATGACACCTTCTATAAACCGTGCTTCAGATGAAGACTTTCAAAGAGCTAGGTGCTACCTATATTTAAGGAGTCACACAGCAGGGCCAATGGTAGCCCACAGCCCCGCTCCAGAGTTCCGAGTTTCCCAGTGGACTCTGTTGACAGGCTGCTGTTTTAAAGGAACTAGGTCACATTCTGTGCCCCCCTTGTCTCTCAGTCCTGGGAACTGAGGCTAAGTAAGGCCTGATGTTTTCTAGGCAAGTACTCTATCCCTGAGCTATGCCCATAACCCCCGATTCTTAGTCTATTCTGGTAGCACCCATCAAATATAAGATACTGCACTCATGCTCAGGAATTGGCTAGATGGGGTAAAGCAGGAGCAAGTTTTGAAAGCTTCCTTCTTTCCAGGAATCATTTCAGGCAGAATAGATCTATTCAGGATCAGCTGTGAAAGAGGAATCTTGAATCCTGTTACTTTTACTAGGCTCTTCTACTTCACCTCTACATGTCAAACAGTAAGATTCTTTCAAGTATTGTTTAGCCATCAACTGATATTTTTCAACTCTGACTAAAGACTAAAGGGGTGGGGTGGGGGCGGCAAGGAGGACACAATTCTAACTCCCGGGAATTTACCTTCTAGTGGGGGAGGTGGATGGCCATCAGATGTTAATTTGTGGCTTTGGAAAGCGTGGAGAAGGAAATGCCACGAGACGCTATAAAAAGCAGGTCTGACCTACTCAGGAGAGCTAGGACAAGCCTCTTTTGAAGATTTAGGGCTGGAGCTAGACTATGAAGAAGGGGAGGAGTTAGGCCTAGGGGAGACTCGGTGAGTCCTTGGAGGTGATGGTCTAGGTGGCGTACTCAGGGATCAATAAAGCATGCTTAGAGGACAGCGACAGAGGGACAAGTCCCACGCCTAGTCTGCGGACGGCCTCTCTGCCTGTGTTTGAGGGAGTGCGTCATGGCTGGAAAGATATACCAGACTTCAGCCTCCCAAGTCCCACCTGGGAATGACGTCGCCTGGGTGCAAAATCAAAATAGACGGCTCCGCCCCCATTTCCCAGCAGTCCCCGCAGCGCCCCCTCCCACTCCCCCGCCCCCCTCCCCCAGTGACAGGCCAAGCCAGCCCTCTCTAGGTTTCCAGCAGCTTCCGCGGCGCTGACGCATGCTTGCGCACACAACCCAGCCTGGCGCGTCGTACGCAGCATCCGCGAGCCGGGCTGCGGGTGCCAGGCGGTTCCCCCGCAGGGGGCAGGGGCGGGACTCCCGGCAGAGGAGGTGCGGCCCCGGCTGGGTCAGGTGGGGGCCTCAGATCAGGCTGCTGGAGTTTGGGGGTTCGGGTAGGGCTCTCTCGGCCTGCGGCGAGATAACGCTGGGCACCGGCCTGCGGGACGGGATAAGGCTGTGAAGGAGCCTAGTCACTGGCTGCAGGCGCGGCTTCCACCTCGCAGGGCCTCTTGCCCGCCGGGGGCTGCGACCTCAAGGAGCCACGGTGCCTCGCTTGGCCTGACCCCCTTTCTCTCCGCAGCCCGGAGGAGGAGGGCCGCCTGACGGCTGAGTTGCCATGGCATCCTACTACGAGATTCTAGACGTACCGCGGAGTGCGTCTGCTGATGACATCAAGAAGGCGTAAGTGCCTCGGCTGTGCTGCAGAAAGCCTCGGACCCTTGTTCCCCGCCCCCTGCCCCTCCTGGTCCCCAGGGCCAGAGGCCCCTTAGAAGGCCTCCTGGAGAGAGAAAGGGGACCCTTGGGAGTACGAGGACCAAGTTCAGTGAAGGAAGAAGTGATGTCCTCTGGGCCCGCTACACACTCCCGCCCGATTCCCCTCTCCTCCAGCTCCTAGATGTGGGCTTGCCCAGGTTGCAGTACTAAAATGCCCTGGCTCTATGAGGTAGGCCCCTGTCCCTGCCCTCTCTGCGGCTGTAGAGAGCTCTATCCGATGAGCCCCGAGAGAGGGCTTAGGGTGGGGTCATCCTTCTGGCACCCCTACTCTCTGCTCATACTCCTGGCACAGAGCAGGGAGAGAACCCCCTGAAAACATGGCTGCCGTCATGGAGCATTCTTGGATTGAAGCCAGGAAAGGGTGGGTGAACTAAGCACAGAGGGTGGTCCAGTTGCCTGGTGGGAAGAGCCCTGACCCTCTAGCGTCTCTCACTTCCTGCAGGTACCGAAAGAAGGCTCTGCAGTGGCACCCAGACAAGAACCCAGATAATAAGGAGTTGGCTGAGAAAAAATTTAAGGAGGTGGCAGAGGCCTATGAAGTACTATCGGACAGTAAGGCCTGGGGTCCTGTTTCCCATCATGCCCATTTCACTCTTTCCTAAAGCCAAGCCTCCGTCACCAGTTCCCTCCACGCTTTTCGTTTAAGCGCCTCCTCCTACATGGCAAGTTCTGTCTGTCTCTTAGGGTCTGGGAAGCAGTATGGGGCCTGACCAGGGAAGGGCACAGCTTTCCTGCCAAGCAGGCTTATCACCCCCATTTTATAGGCAAGTAAACTGAGGCTGAGAGAGGTGAAATAACTTGCCCATTTCTTGATCTACAATATGAATCCAGGTCTGACAGATGGAATTTTTTTTCTATGCTGTGTTGCTGATTTTATCTAGATGATTGTACACACTAGGCAAGAGTTCTGTTAAGCCACAATCCCAGACACAGGTCTGTCATTCCTCCATTCAGAAAATATTCTGATTAGACGTGGCTACAATCCTAGTACTTAGGTAAGGCAGGAAGATCTTGAGTTTAAAAGCTGTATGTATATATGTGTGTATATATATATATATATGAATGTGTATATATACATATATGTGTGTACACATTCATATATATATACATACATATATACATATATATATATATATATATATATATATATATATACATACATCCTGTCTAAGTAAGTGTACAAACTTCAGAATAACAGCAAAAAATGGGTTGAGGACGTAGAGTGCTTTGGTAACACATGCGAGGGCCCTGGATTGGTCCCTAACCCCACATAAACTAGACATGATGGGCTGTGCCTCTAATCCTAGCATTGGGAGGTAGAAGCAGGAGAATCAAAAGTTCAAGGTCTTCCTTGGCTGCCTCTCAAATTCAAGACCAGCCTGGGCTATGTGAACAGTGTCTTTAAAAAAATATACTGCTGAGCTTGTGGGTGGTGGTTCACACCTGTAATCTCAGTCAGCACTTAGGAGGCCAAGGGAAGATCCTGTCTCCAAACAACAAACCAACCCCCCTAGGGAGACAGTGGGGGACAAGCAGGCCTGTCCTCATCCTGTGTGTCTATCATATACTGGTCAGAAGACTGACAGTAATAGCCAGGTAGATGCAAAGACAGGTTACACGCTGAGCCGAGCCGAGCAGCTGTACCGGGGGTGGGGGCGCAGGTTTTGTTGAGGTCTTAGCAGGCCACTGTGGAAGTGGCTTGATTCGGCTGAGCCTATTGATAATAACATGGAAGTAATCAGCCGACATTTATTTACTTATTTGTGTGGTGCTCGGCCAAGTCTGCTTAGCCCCTAGCTTATATTTATTCAGCGTTGGGCACTGTGCTAGGCAGTTTTTGTGAGTTACTCATTTGGCTCTCTAGAAGTAGGTGCTATTAGCACGTCTGTTGTATAGATGAGACAGTTGTTAGGATCACGCTTCCACACACCCTGCCATCTCCCAAGTTGCATTTTCTGAAGCTTGTCCTCTGGGAAGCAAGATAACTGCCCTGAAGGGAGGAATGACCAGGTTTCTTCTTCCAGAACACAAACGGGAGATCTATGACCGCTATGGCCGGGAAGGGCTGACAGGGGCAGGTAGGTGGAGTCGTGGGGTGCCAGGATAAAAGTGGGTCAAGGAGGGAGGGGCAGGCAAATTCTTGCAGAGCATGCTCTTTCTAAGGCTTCTGGCTGTGTCTTGGGGGTCCCTTGGCTCAGGGCCATATGTACTCTCTAAGCCCCCTCCTCTTCCCAACCCTTCCAGGGACTGTTTCCTCTCAACCAGAAACTGGTGGCATGGCACCTGGCTTCACGTTCACCTTCCGAAGCCCCGAAGAAGTCTTCCGGGAGTTCTTTGGGAGTGGAGACCCTTTTTCAGAGCTCTTTGGTATGTAGACGGGATAGTTCAACTCCCTCCTCTGGCCTGCGGTCTATTCTCTGGGGATCTCTCAGGCTAGAGGCTGAGAGGGAATTGGAATTTCACAGACAGATGATTTGATGCTGTGTAGGCGTGAGTCCAGCAAAAGCTAGGACAGAACCTCACACGCCAGGACTCACATGACACACCAGTGACACTTCACAGACTAGCCTTGTTAAATGACAACAAGAACACATTGTTAAACCTCCACAACAGCCACTGGGGGAACGAGACTCCAAGCATCGTGTGACTGCAGGAGCAGCATTACACATAACAACAGACACCATTTTTTTTTTAATGAGTAATATATGTCAAGAACCCTGCATCCCCTAAACCTCTTATAAATCCTGAGAGGGGAGTGATTTTAATTGATATCTGTAGATAAGAAGACACAAGCAAATTAGCTTGGAGTCACACAGTAAATGGCGTACCTGGGTGACCAGGAATAAGCTCAGTGGTAAATGCCTGTCGAGCATGTGCAAAGCACTGGTCTCATTCCTCAGCACCACAAAACACAACACAATACAACAAAAAGTAAATCTGGTGACTAGGAGACTCTGTACACAAGCCTGTAAAAAAAACTCAGCACTTGAGAGCCGGACATGGTTGAGCACAGAGGTTCTCTGTGAGTTCAAGGCTAGCCTAGTCTACATAGCAGTTTCCAGGCTAGCCAGGGCTACACAGTGAAACTGTGTCTCAAAAACCAAAACCCAAAAAACAACAAAAAAAACTTTTCCACTTGGGAGGTTCAGGGGTTTAGTAATCCTTATCTATCTGTCTGTCTGTCTGTCTGTCTGTCTATCTATCTATCTATCTATCTAATTGGAGGCCAGCCTAAGCGACTGAGACCCCTTTTCAAAAAAAAGTTTTAAAAATTTGTGAATTTGCACAATACAAACCAGGAAAAATTAGAAGTGTTGGCAGTTATTCATCCACTTGATTTTTAGATTTAAAGCCTCAGTCGTGCGCACACGCGCGCGCACACACACACACACACACACACACACACACACACACGTTTTTGGAGGCCATCTCCTTACCAGCTTCTAATCTCTTCTTGCAGATGACTTGGGCCCCTTCTCGGATCTTCAGAACCAGGGTTCCAGACACTCTGGCCCTTTTTTCGCCTTTTCTTCCTCTTTTCCTGGCCAGTCTGGTAAGCACTGTCCCTTTCCATTTTTGCATTATCTTGCGTCCTGGAGGCCCTGGAATTGGCTTTGGTTTTGCTAGCTGGGGCAGGTCTGAGTGAGGCCCCCACGCCTCCCTCTCATAGCCTCCCCTCTGCATCCTTTGTCCCAATGCCAGATTTCTCCTCGTCATCTTTCTCCTTCAGCCCTGGGGCTGGTGCTTTTCGTTCTGTCTCTACATCTACTACCTTTGTCCAAGGACGCCGCATCACCACACGCAGGTGAGCAGCGCTCCTTCTGGGGCCCTACAGGTGGATGGTCTGGAGATGAGGTGTACAAGCAAGTACTGTGTGAGCATGGAGTCTGCCCTGACCACTGTAACTGTCAGAGCCCGGACCAGTCTCTGTTCATTCACTGACCTGTGCCATCTTCCACAGAATCATGGAGAATGGGCAGGAGCGGGTAGAGGTGGAAGAGGACGGACAGCTGAAGTCAGTCTCAATCAATGGTGAGTGGGTGGGTTCTGGCAGGAAGCCTTAGACCCTTGTGGCTCCTGCCTCCCTCTGGGTGGGGCTAGTAGGAAAAGAGTCTCAGATGGCTAGCTAGTTTTAGCATCATCATTTGTGGGATGCCTTACATTTGCAAGGCTCTTCTCTGTGTGAGCGATACTGGGCATTGAACCCAGGGCCTTAGGCATACTGGGTAAACTCTACCACTGAGCTAGAGCCTCAGCCTTTAAACGACACAACCATATACAGGGCCACTGTGAGGGTTTTCCTTCCCTTTCTCTGTCTCTGTCTCCTTCTGTCGTGTGTGTGTGTGTGTGTGTGTGTGTGTGTGTGTGTGTGTGTGTGTGTGAGAGAGAGAGAGAGACAGACAGACAGACAGACAGACAGACAGACAGACAGACAGACAGGTACACTCTGTGCATGTGCCCAGGAGTGCGCCTGTGGAGGCCAAAGGTCAGTATCATCTTCCTCTATTATCTTTTGTTGGTTTTTGTTTTTGTTTTTGTTTTTGTTTTTTTTTTTTGAGACAGGGTTTTTCTGTGTTACAGCCTTTGCTGTCATGGAACTCACAGAGGTCCTTCTGCCTCTGCCATCTGAATGCTAGGATTAAAGGCATGCTATGCCACTATTACCCGGCCTCTATTGTGTATTTTAAAATTACATATATATATATACATATATGTATATATATTTACAATTATATACATACATATATACATATATGTATATATATACATACATGTATATACATATATATATGGTTTATTTTTTATTTTGTGTAGTTGTGTGTGCATATGTGTTTATGTCTGTGCAGGTGCTCACGGGTTCAAGGCATCTCCAAGTCCCCTTGGAGATGGATTTACAGGAAGTTGTGAGCCTCCTGATATGGATGCTTGGAGTTGAACTGTGGTCCTGTGGGGGAGCGGTACCTGTTCTTAACTGCTGAGCCATCTCTCCAGTCCCAATTTTTTATTTACTTTTTGAGAATTTCATACCTGCCATGCCCTCCTCTTCACTTCTTGTCCTCATTTTTCCCTCCCTCAGTTTTGAGGCAGAGTCTCTCCCTGAACTTGGAGCTCACTGATTTCGCTTAACTGGCTGGCCAGCAAGCCCCGGGGATCCTCCTGCCTCTGCTCTTCCAGCCCTGGGGTTACAGGTGTGCACTGCCACACCCAGCCTTTTCCTAGGATGCTGGGGATCTGAACTCAGGTCCTTATGTTTGCACAGCAGGCACTTTACCCACTGAGCCATCCCCCCAGTCCTGTGTTCTTAGCATAAGGCAGGAGTAAAGCAGTGTAGATCATATTTATGCAGTTTTCATTTGAGGGGTCTGAGCTAAAGCATGTAGCCTCTAAGTCAAAACTACTGTCTACCGTATAAAAGGGATAAATTAAGCCAAGAATCAAAATCAGGTGTGTGTGTGGGGGGGTGTATACAGGCACTGGAGTATGAAGGCAGAGCCATATATACATATACATACACATACACATACACATACACATACACATACACATACACATACACATACACATACACATGCATGCTAGGCTACAGTGCCAGTCCAGGATTGAGCTCAGGACTCAGGATTCCTAAAGTGGAGCTCTTCCCCAAGGACCGTCACTGTGACTAGCTACTTACCTGCCAACACTGAGCACCATGACAAGTACTTTACATGGGTTTTCACATTTAGTCATTGGAACAGTTTGCATGTGTAGACGATCTCCTCACTCCCATGTCATAGACAAGGGAGGCACAGGGAGGCTGAATACTGTGTGTGAGGTGACATAGCCACAACCTGGAATGCCTAATGCACGTGTGTCAGTTCCAGAGAGAGGCTGTGAGCCGGCAGGGTCATCGCTATGTAAGGTGGGTTGGCATGATGTTCTAGCTGGGATTTGGGACATGAAGTGGCTGTGACTCTTGCAGGTGTCCCAGATGACTTGGCACTAGCCTTGGAGCTGAGCCGTCGTGAGCAGCAACCTACAGTCACCTCCAGGTTGGGGAACACACAGGTTCAGCCGACCCCTGTCTCCCGTCCCCCTGACAATGACCTTTCTGAGGACGAGGACCTGCAGCTTGCCATGGCCTACAGCCTGTCAGAGATGGAAGCAGCTGGGCAGAAGCCAGCAGGTGGGCGGGGGGCACAGCAACGATGGCAGGGGCGGTCCAAGGCCCAGCACCAAGACCTTGATATGGGAGGCGCTCATAAGGGGGTGAGGGGTGAACCAACCAAATCCAGCCCATCCTCAGAGGAGAAGGCCTCTCGTTGCCTCATTCTCTGAAAACCAGGCCGAGCCTGGCCTGATTCAGGTCCTGACTCAGAGTCCAGCTCACTGTGGGAACTGCAGAATGGACTGTGGCCTGAGTTGCAGGGTCCCAAATTCTGTCGCTCCGCAAGTTTACCTCCCAGGCCTACGATCCTATAGTGCGGGCTGGGGATTTATTGTGCTCTGTCCAGGGCTGCTAAGTCCCTGGGTAAAGCCCAGGACTGGGGGCGCCAGGGCCACGGGAGGGCCCGTGGAGCCCAGAGGCACTGGTTGGATCAGGCATTGCTGAGGGACATCAGTGGTTTTGATTGGGACTTTTGTGCCTGTCTTCTTCTGCCATCTATGATACTGATGTTGCCAAAGGAGGAGGACTTGACCCGCTGTGCTCTGAGCTCAAGTGGGCAGCTCCCCTGGGGAGCCCTCCCGAGGGCCTCCTGGTTTCTGTGCAGAAATGAGTTCTCACCTGTCATCGTCTCTGTTTCCCCTCTGGTGCTGCTCTCCTCCCGCTCTGCTCTCTGCAACTCCTGTGACTGCATCGCTTGCTTTTGCTGCTGCTTGGCTAGGACTCCCTCCTCCTCCTCCTTGAAGCCTCACTGTGCACAGGAAGATGCTGGGGCCAGTGGGGCCATGAGATCTTCTAGGGAGGCTAGCTGGGTGGGGTGGAAGCCTCGCAGCCCTCCAGAGTCTCAACCAAAGTCAACTCCTCTTCCCTCCTCCTTGCTGCCTCAGCCTGCCCTGGCCACAGGAGTAGGCAGAGGTGAGGCTGGCTGTCCTTGGAGAGGTGGGATAGGGCCAGGGTGACCCGGTGGGAGGCCTAGGTGGGGACTAAATCTGTACTCCCTGTCCATCACGCATCAGAGCTCAGGGGCTGGCCACAGGGCTTGGCCTAGGTGTGCATACTCGGCTCCACCCTCCATCTGCTTGCAGCTGACCCTCTCTCCTGTCACCCACCCCTGCTCTCTCCCCAGATGTGTTCTGAGCTGGATATCCTGGATACAGAGTTGCTGCAGTTCCAACAGGACAGCGCCCTCCCCAATGTGCTAGGAGGGGACACTATATCCCTCTCCCTCACTTATGCTGAGTGTAGGGCTGGGGCCTGGGTGATGGGTGGGGACTGAGTGGGAGGCACCCATAGTCTTAGCCTCTTTCCCCTGGGTGCTTAGCACTGTCTCTTGTGGATTACAAGTCCCAGAGTGCAATGCACCCTGGCCTCATTTCTGATAGCTCTTATCCCAGGGGAATTGGTGTTTGGTTATAAAGCTGGGCTTCTTGGGATATGTAGTTCCAAACCTGACCAGCCTCTGTCACTCTCTCCGAATGGGGAGATCTTGTCTTTCATCTTGTCCCTGGAAGGGGTGGTGAGAATTGTGGATGAAGGAGAAAAGACCAGACCCTTAGTTCCTCTGATACTTCTTGCTAGACACAGGTTGGAGTGAGCACACCCGAGTCCTGTAGCGTCTGAGAGGCTGTTTCCCTCCTCTGATACTTCTTGCTAGACACAGGTTGGAGTGAGCACACCCGAGTCCTGTAGCATCTGAGAGGCTGTTTCCCTTGGGTAGCTGGAGGTCCAAGGACTAAGCTAGTGGGGCAGTGGATGGAGTAGGTATGGCATGGTCCTGGAAGGCTGACGGCTGTGGGTTGGCAGAATGTGGAAAAGAAGGCTGCCTTGGCTGGAGTGTATATGGCGAAGACTGGCATGCAGAGGGGATGGTGGACATATTGCTTGAATGGCTTTCTTTGACCTCTGACCTTGCTGCCCATTCTTTCTGTCATCATTCATCTTCCATGAGCCACCTGTCTGCCTCCTGCCTGGGGAGTCCAAGGCCAGTGAGGGGATTGGTGGGACAGGCTATGGCCAGCTTCTGTTGACGCTAAGTCCCTGAACACCACCAAAGCCAGATGAACTGAGCTCAGACTCGGGGAAAGTGGAAGCCAATAAAGTGGAGTTTTGTGAGCTTAGTGCCGTGTGCCTCCTTTCCAAGACAGCCAAAGAGGGACCCTATGGGACAAGGAGATGACACGCCAGGCCTTACACCTTCCTTTATGCCAAATATCCCCAACTGTGTTATGTGACACCAAGAAACGCTTCCTCACTTCAGGGCCCCACAACCAGCTTGGCCCGGTTTCCTCTTGTAAGGGGACCTAATTCCCAGTTCTCTGCGTACAGCTAGGCTCAGACTAAGTTATGCCTTGGTAGAAAGCATGGGGACTCACAAAGAACAGATGGTGACACCTGGTGTGTGTGTGTGTGTGTGTGTGTGTGTGTGTGTGTGTGTAACTCACTGAGTTACTTATGACACAGATGGCTCCTGGGGTGGGGGGAGCACAAGTCACCCAAAGGGTAATGGGAAGAGAGAGGGATAAGAGGAAAGGGAAACAGTGTCCCCGCCAGGTGGCCCTGCCCCAGCACCGCACTGGCAGAGTATCTATCACCTGAAATGTGGCAGTCAGTGGGTTGATGGTCCCCACAGCTCTAAGTGTGGTCCTGTGTGACAAAAATGTCATTGCTGAGGCTGAAGGGCATGGAGCAGCACTCTAAGAACTGGGAGGAAAGGCTATATGAAGGCCGCTGCCCGGGTTTGGGTCCTGACTCCATCACTTCAGTTTCGTAGCCTGGGCTAGGACCATGCTGCACTCTTTGTATATGAGGCATCATCAGTCGTGGTTTTATGAAGATAAGACAATACATGCGTGCTGCCTCGGAACCCGTTAGCCACCTAGAATCCATGTCCTCGGGCACTTCTCAAACCAAGGATAGCCGTGTGCCTCTGCAGCCAGTGTCCCCTGTGGCTCTGTTTTCAGTGTCTCCATTTGGGTCTTGGGGCAGCCAAGACCCAAGCTACAGCCACAGCCTGGAAGCTTAATAGACAGAACTGCAAAAGTGTCCATGTTGCAGCTGCACAGACAACACACTAACTTTATTCACATCGATACAAAAGTAGATTTTTCTAGAAATGTTCTTTTGTGCTAGAGGGAGAAGGCTGAGCCGGGTCAAGGTGGCAGGTCGGTGGTAGCAGGGCTTGGGGAGTTGGGGCCCTCTCATCCTGCTCTGTCTATACACTGCAGGCTGCTGGGGGTGAGGGGGTATGCACACTGGGGGGACATCCAGAACCATGGGGAGAGGAGACAGAGACTCAGGTAGGGTGGGGCTCGGGCACACTTGCTTCTGGTGTCCACTCCTTCCCCTGCCTGCTGTCTGTTTCCCCTGGGATGCTTAGGTTCTAGCATGAAAGGAGCTGGGTGGATCTGCCCCCCTCCTCCCCCCCACTTCCTTCCACACTGGGTTGGGAAGAGCTGCTGTGCCAAGGCGGGCCAAGATGGCAGGTAGATAGGGGCTGCAGAGTGGGTGCACAGATGCTCATACAGGCAGAAGGGGCAGAGGCCAGGATGCCCACTGGGGTGCCCAGGGGCTCACTGGGGCAGGGCCTTGAGGATGGCATTCACCTCCTCTGCCACGGCTGTCAGCGCAAACTCAAACTGGTCCTGTGCAAGGCCAATTGCAGGAGAAAGGGTCAATGGAAACCTAGCCCCTGCCTCTGCCTCTGCCTAGGGGACACTGCAGGTGTGGAGGGTGCTGGGCATTTGGAAGGAGGAGAGGCCTCCTGGGGTGTGCAGGAGGGGCAGACTGCTATTGGTTTCTTCTAGTGACTAGGGATAGGCAGGGAGGCACTGTCACCTTAGAGCGGACAAGGCCGGGCCGCTGGTCACGGACATGCTCCAGGGTGGCAGCAATGTCAATCTCCTTCACTCCTGGGGACAGGGTGGGTAGGGGATGCTTAAGGGGGTGTCCAGGGGAGGACAAGTGCCATTTTGGCAAAGCTTGGAGATGTGAGCACATGCTCCCCGGTGGGTTCTCAGACCCACTGGGTTCTGGGGAGCCATGAGAGACGGGTCTGTGGGAACAGACCTTACCTTTTGCCATGCGATTCAGGACCATGTCAATAAGGATGTAGGTGCCTGTCCTCCCTGCTCCGTCACTGAAATAGGAGTTGGTGACAGACAGGCTTAGGGCTAAGGGAGGGCTTAGGGACAAGGCAGGAAGGGAACAGACATGGGGGTTGGGGCGAGGACATTGGCTGGTTCTTGGAGTTGGCCTGGGAAGAGCATCAGTAAGCCATGGGAGAGAAAACAGGCCTGTGAGTCCTGACATGTGGACAACTGGAAAGTACAGCCGCGGCTCAGTTTTCAGTGGAGGCAGCAGGATAGAATGGGAATGGCCCTCTCCAGCCCAGGCCAGGCTTTTGTTCAGCCAGCTCTCCATAGAAAGGGCCAAAGAGTAAGCATTTCCAATGCTATGCTATGGCCTGACGTGTGTGTGTGTGTGTGTGTGTGTGTGTGTGTGTGTGTGTGTGTGTGTGTCGGTGTGTGTATTTTTAACTCATTACAGACAGGATGAGCGCATGCTTTGTGCACAAGGAAAAGGACCAGAGCGAAGGGGAGCATGGGAAGGCTCCGGCCCAGGGCCCCACCCACCTGCAGTGCACTATGATGGGGCAGGATCGGCCTCTGTAGCACTTGTTCACTTTCCTGCAACGAGAAGAAGGTGTGAGGGCCAGAAGCCACCAGCCAGAAAGAAGAAAATGCCGCTAATCACACATCCCTGTGAGCTCACATTCTGGCCCTCCTGTGGCGAGCACAGAGCAGGAAGTGAGTTGGAAAGAGGAGTCAGGGATGGTGAGGATGGCACTAGGTTTGCGTTGTCACTTGGAAGCCATGCGTCCAAGTTGTGAACCTGGAATAATGGGTTTAACTTTTGAGCTTTTCACTATAAAATGGGAGATGATAGATAATAATGGGAACCATTTTTTAAAAAGGATTCTTACAGAATGCCATGAGGCAGCCTACATAAAGAACTTGCACACCACAGGCTCACTCCATCAGTGGCAGGCAGTAAGAATGTAGCAATAACAGGTGTTTCTGTTCCAATCCAAGGCTCTCTGGGAGTTTTCAGGTCAGCTCCACTATTCCACGGCCACAAAAGCCGTTCCCTTTCCACTCAGGCTCGTAGTCCACGCCATCTCTGATGACAGTTACTTTGTTCTAGCTGCCACATGCCAGCTGAATTTATATACTTCCGTGTAAGCCCCGGGGATTGTTTAGCTTACCTTAAAACGATCTATGCAGTGGCCCTTCAGTGGCTCCGTTGGGGATCTTGCTAGTTTTTGTTTGTTTGTTTTGTAGAACTGGCACCAGATCAATGCCTTACAAATGGTCTATCACTGAACCCAATCAAAACTTTTATTTTAAAATATTATTATTGTTCTGTGATAATGAATGAACCCAGGGTTTTTTGTGTCCTCGGAAAGTTCTCAACCACTGAGTTACACCCCTAGTCCTTTTCCATGTTTCTATTTACGAGACAAGGTCTCCCTAAACTGCCTGGACTGGCCTTGAACTTGCAGACCTATCTCATCCTCCTGCACAGCTGGGGTACAGGTGTGTGCCATCTCACCTGACCAGGAGTTTTTAAATGTCAGGGGGAAAAGGGAAATAATTTAATACTATGATTTCACTTTCAAGGAGTGCCTCAGGCTGCAGGGACTCAGCCAGAAATCACTGTTGTACTAGAGTTCAGAAACTACCAAGGTCCTCACCTCAACTGTGCCCCTCTGCCTGGCACTGGAGGCCCAGGCCAGCTTGGCACAAGACAGAATAGGGTTCAGTTAGGTGGATCCTTTGTCCCTGGAGAGAGGCTTCCCTGCCACCTATGTATGGGGAATGCTGGATGCCTGGCCTGGTCTCGGTATTAAAACGGGTTAAACCTTCTGTTAGGGCTGTCTCAGCCCCTCCCTGTCTCACAAACCTGCAGGATAATCTTGGTCTGTTTCTAAATTCCTGCCCCAGTTTTCCAAAGAGTCCCTTCTCAGACCTGCCTGCCTGTTTCTTCTGTCTCTGTCACACCTGCTATTGACCACTTTTGTGAATATTCAATGGAAGTGAGAATATCAGCAGATGGCTCCCCCTTCTCTCTCTCTCTCTCTCTCTCTCTCTCTCTCTCTCTCTCTCTCTCTCTCTCTCTCTCTCTCTCTCTCTCTCTCTCTCTCTCTCTCTCTCTCTCTCTCTCTCACACACACACACACACACACCACCTGACAGTTGTGAGGCAGGGAGGGCTGGTCAAGACAGGAGCCAAGAGGGAGGAATCAAAGCGAGGAGAGGGAAACTGTAAAGAGGAACCCGCTCTCCCAGAAAGCCGGCAAAGGAGCCAGATGGTGGAGAGGCGCTGGGAGAAAGTGAGTGTGAGGACACCAGGCTAGGGTGGCACAGGCAGTACTGTCAGTACTGGTTTGGGAACGAAAGGCTGGTGGAAGGGACAGAGGTCAAGGGCGAGGCTCCAGGTCAGACCTGGGGTCCCAGGAAGAGCTGGGAGGCGCTGGCAGCCTGCTCACCTGCGGAAGTCCAGCAGCGGCCGGGTGGAGGCCGGAGTGCCCTCTGCCGGCCAGCTGAGGAAGTGGAACTGAGTGAGCGTGCGCGTCTCCTGGGTCTGCACGTTCTTAAGGTAGAAGCTCCGCACCAGGAAGTCCTCGCACCAGATGTGCTCCGACACCAGGTTCACCTGTCATGTACCGGACCGGTCTGAGCGCGCTCCCCTCCCGGTCCCACCTTCCCGGCTCCCAAGCAGTCCAAACGCTAAATCCTTCAGGACGTTAAAGGTGACTTTTTTTTTTTTTTTTTTTCTCTGTATTGTTTTGGAACATGTCCTGGAACTAGCTCTGTAGACCAGGCTGGCCTTGAACTCACAGAGATCCACCTGCCTCTACCTCCCGTGTGCTGGGATTAAAGGTGTGTGCCACCAATGCCCAGCTAGACAGAACACACAAATGTTCATGTATGTATGATATGTGTATAGGTATATATGAATCTATACACACACATTCTTATATAAAATACTAGGTCACCATGCACCTTCCGCACTCTCTCTCACTGTTCCCTTACTGATAGGGTCCTGCTGACCTCATAGACATGGTAGAGGGAGGATCCTTCATCTGGCCAGTATCGGTCACACTGTTTGACACCGTCTTCCACCAATGGGGTCAGCATGACGATGACAGTACAGCCACTCTCCCACACCATCTAAGGACAGAGACCCAGGTAAGTGGCCCTCTAGCCTCCCTGCCCTGGTTGCCCCAAGAGCCTCTGATTCCTAGAAAATCACCCTCCGAAAATGCACCTGCCAGAAGTCCGCGATGGTATGGGACAGCGGTCCCTGTGTGGCTATGTAGGCCGGCATCCGAGGGTCATGCTCGATCTGAGGGTATGGAGGATATGTCATGAGCCAGAGTGGGAAGGGCCAGCTTGGACAGAGGGTAGGTCAAGAGTGGTGCGCGCGCGTGTGTGTGTGTGTGTGTGTGTGTGTGTGTGTGTGTGTGTGTGTGTTTTGAGACAGGGTTTCTCTGTAACTTTGGAGCCTGTCCTGGAACTTGCTTAGTAGACCAGGCTGCCTCAAACTCACAGAGATCTGCCTGTCTCTGCCTCCCAAGTGCTGGGATTAAAGGTGTGTGCTACCACCACCCGTTGAGAATCCTATATTTTAATGCGAATCCTATATATTAATGCAAAGACACAGGCTGTACAATTTCAGGGCTTGGCTGGTGTAAGAAATGACTGCAGGGGATGGAGTAAAGAGGGACAATACAAATGGGGCAAGGTGGGGGTGGGAGTCAGACCACTTACGATGGGGCTGGCGTTGATGTAATCACTCCGTGAAGGGCTGCACTCCACTTTCAGTTTGATGCGAGCGTGGTCATCTGCACAGAACCCCCAAACGGCCTTCTGGCACCAGGCCTCTGCCAATCAGCCTAACCGCGAGCCCCGCCACTTTCCCACAGCCTTGAATTGCTCCTGGTAGAGGGTGGGGCCAGGCTAGCCCGAGGCTCACTTACAAGGCAGGAAGTCAGGATGACGATTCTTCTTGATGTTGCCCTCGCCCTGTGCGGTGGCGCAGGTGTTTGGCTCTGCTTGGTAGGCACACAGGGCCTGCCACTCCTTGGCCAACCGGTCCCGGTTCCGGAGGTGATCCTCCATGTACGCCTGTGGGGAACCACAGCCTGGCTCTGGCCCACACTGCCCATCGTGCCTCTCCTACCGTCCTGTCCCCTCCCCACTTTGGCCCGGGCCCTTTCCTGACCAGAATCATGTGTCCGGTGGAGATGTCCATGTTGGCCTGGGCAGGCTCCTCGCACCAGGAAGGTGTGCTGCTGTGGGAACTGGGACTGGCCTGGGCTGCATCACTGAACTGGGAAGACACACTGCTCACCCTTGAAGGCTCCGGCTGACCCTCTGCCCGGTTGAACAGGGACTTTGTGGCCATGTGCTGGCGACATAGGTCCTGCAGAGGGAGGATCGGGTGAGGCCAGGGTTCCCTAGAAGTCCTTCAACAAGGCCACAGGGCTACAGCTCAGTGGTAGTGTGGGTAGAGCACTTGAGCAGCGTGCATGAGGCCCAGAGCCCAGCTCCCAGTGCTCAAAACAGACAGACAGACAGACAGACAGACAGACAGACAGACAAGGCCTCTAGTTCAAGTCTGGAGCCTTAGTCTGTCTTTGGCCTTTGTTCTTTTGTGCTTGGTTGGTGCTCATGACCACCTCAAATAGCACAAAGAAGAAGCCCAGAATCATAGCCCTGGGAGGAGTCTCAGGCACCATCTATTCCCAACCCATAATCTTATAAAAAGTGCATCACAATCACAGCACCCCTTCCAATTCTGCTCCCACCTCACTCCACACAAGCCTGAGGCAGGCTCTCAAGCCTTCCTTCCCTCCATGAACCTGCACACCTGGTACTCAAAAGTAGTGTCACCGTGGGCCCCCTCTGGCCCCAGTGCTGCCAGGCGCTCCTTATCCCGCTGTCTTGAATGATGGCGCATACACAGGGCCACTGCCAAAGCCACTAGCAGCCCAGCGACACCTGCCAGGGCCACCAGAGTAAGCAGCACTGAGCGCATGGGAGATATGCCATGGGCTTGTCGGGGAAGGACTGCAGCTGCTTCCTCCCTCTGTGGGAACAAAGCCAGAATCAGGGAGGTGGTGGCAGGGGAGACATGGCCCTGGCCCCTTCTCCCTCTAGGGACAAGGCTGTGAAGGCAGGGTTATGGAGGTAACAAGCAGAAGGTCATACAGCTTCCTTCCCAATCCACATTGGCCCAACTCAAGTGCCAGAGACTTTGGGTGATCCCACCAGAAGGATTTCCATATAAACGGAAAAGAAGATGTCAGTATGAAAATAATGGTCCAGTCATCAAGAATGGTCCTTCAGGAAAGAGCCACTGTGCCATCTCCTGGTCAAAATGAGAACTGCACAGAGAGGGGCTGCTTGGGAAAGGAGGCTGGGGAGCCAAATGAACTTCCCACCCTTTTAAGGTCTCTAGTCTTTCGCCTCCTCTGTTGTGTGCAGAGTCAGGCCTATGGGGCTTTGACAGGGTCAACAGTGAGTGCTTACCTGCCCCACCCCTGTCTGCAAAATCTGGAGCCCTGTCTGTGCTTCCAGTTCAGACTTCACCAGCCCTGCGGGAAGGGTGCAGGTCAGGCTCTTTCCAGCCCCATGCGGAAATATTTTAAGGGAGCATCATCACAGGCCTGGGAATCAGGGCTTGGGGGTCAGATTCAGCCTGAACCTATGGATAGGATGGTATTTACCAGCTTGCTGGGTCACATCCGCCAAAGACAGGTTCTTTTCATTGTGCCGGATTCGGAAGGTGACAGCTGGTCCCACCACACTGCCAAACAGGAGATATATTACTACCTTACTCACCTGAGAGTCCAACACCGGGGACCAGGGATTCCCATGAGTGTGGGGCTCAGGATAGGGCTGGCAGCCAGGGCCACATGCGGCTGCTGTGCTTCTACACTGGCAGCAGCATCTCTGACCTCACAGCTGTCCTCCCTTCCTCCCTGGTCCCTTCAGCACCACCTCACTCAGGCTTCTTTCTAGACCCCTGTGCTGTCCCACCAAGATGGCAGCCCCACCGTCCACCTGATGTTGATGAAGCTGCCTGAGGACACATGCACATGTTCAGCCAGGATCTCCAGCAACTTCACTCCAGCCACCAAACTCAAGGGTCTGCAGGAGGGAGCAGGCAGAGGGAGGGAAGTGGGATCCTCAGGTACTTTCTTGAAATAGGGCCACCTCCAGAGGGAACACCTAGTGCTTCTGTGCCCCCACTTTTTTTGAGAGATAGAGGGAGCTGGATTCTTGCTCTTTGTTTCCTGCCAGAGAGGCCAGCCCAACCCCCCTGGGACAGGAAGGCCTCCTCAGGCTGCATCGCTTACTTCTGGTCAGTGACTATGTAGCCGTACTCCTCAGCTGACGGTCTAGCCGAGGGCTGTCCCACCACTGTGGACTGGCTCTGGCTCAGGGGACTTTTCTTCTCCAGTATGACAGACGAGACTCCAGGAGGACTGACGGTTTGGGGAGCCTCGGGGATGCCAGGGCTCAGCACCTGCTGGACTTGGTTGGAGGTGGGGCTGGCAGTGGGGTGTCCAGGAAGCAGAGGTGTGGGAGGATGAGGGCCTGCTGCATCCCCTTTCTGCATTTGTTCTTCTGTTGTCTGTTACAAGACAGGATGCAGGTGTGCCTTCTAGAGTGGCAGGACACTTTGGGCCCTAAACTCTTTACACTGGAATTTAGGAACTGTTTAGCTTCCTACCCCCACCCCCAATCCCATACTATGGGTACAGAGAGCATATCCATGGAATATGAATCAAATGGATGAATGGATGAAGGGTTGAATGAGTGAAGGATCTGTACATTCATAGGGTGGGGCTGCAATGGGGGTGGGGAGGTCGAGCCTGATCATCTGGAAAGATGAACAGAAAGGCAATGGTTTTTAGGCTTTCGTTCAGTGGCACCATGTTAGACTGCAGCATCTAAAACCGAGAAGCAGAAATCATCCAGCTACAGAGGAATGGAGCCTCCACCTAAGTCCCTGCTGTAGGAACCGTCAGAGTTTGAAAGGGTTGTGGTAGAAACAGGAGTGGATTAAGAATTCTGGCTTTGGGCTGGAGAGATGGCTCAGTCGTTAAGAGCATTAGCTGCTTGCTCTTCCAGAGGTCCTGAGTTCAATTCCCAGCAACCACATGGTGGCTCACAACTGTCTGTAATAGGATCTGATATCCTCTTCAGGCATGCATATATACGTGCAGAGTGTTCATACCAAATATAAATACATAATTATGGCTTTTAGTCATGTCACCTTGAAGTGAGGCCATGGGTGGCGAAGTCTCTGGGATGGAAAATGAGGGAGCAGAGGATAGATTCTGAGCCATGACCCCTAGAAGTCAGTCAAGGGGGAGGATTGTGAGGCAGGATGGTGCTGGGAACTCACTTTCTTGACATCAGCTCCGACATTTACAGCCCCTCCTGCAGAGACAGGAAAAGCAAGAGCCTTGTGAAAGAGTATCAGGACCACGGTGAGAAAGGACTAGAGCTCTGGGACCTGTTCCATCTGCGAGACCCTGCCCTGTAAATAGTTACAGATGCCTTCCCCTGCTCCCACTCTTCTGCCTCCATCCCAGTGAGCTTCCCACCCTCTAGTCTTTTCCTAGTCTAATGCTACAGTTTACCTTCTTGCCCTCCTGGGATTTGCTGGTAATAAATCTGTCCTTATAAGATCTCTTCATGCAGGCATGCTGGACCATGTCTGTAACCTCCACACAGGTAGAAGGATCATGAATTCTTTTTGTTATTGTTTTTTTGTTTTTCATCTTTTTTTTTTTTCTTTTTTAAACAGAGTTTCTTTGTGCAGCCCTAGCTGTCCTAGAACTCACTATGTAGACAGGGCTGGTCTCAAACCCATAGATCTGTCTGCCTCTGCATCCCAAGTGCTGGGATCAAAGGTGTACATCACCTGGCCCAGCTAGGATCATGAGTTCTTAAGTCAGCCTGTCCTACAGTAAGACCCCATCTCAAGAAAAATCAAACCCAAAGATTCTTCCCTTGTGACCCTCCAGGGCAAAGGCTTCATGGAGCAGGGGGTTGCTGCCCTCCCTGCCTGGACACTCACCAAGATTTCTTCCTGTGCTCTTGGGCAGTAACTGCAGCAGGGTCAGGAGGGTAGAAAGCTGTTCAGGGGTCAGCTGACGCAGTTCTACTCCGTAGCCTGCCAGGACAGCAGCCAGTCTCTGTAGACTTGTATCTGCTGGGAGCCAGACCCAGAGCTTAGGGTGGATGGTAGCATAAACTGATGGGATGCAGATAGGTGGTGGGGTGGGGTGGGGGGGACAAGGACATTTAAGAATTCTTTAAATGCTAAGGGATTGATGCCCTCCCATTCTTAGATCTTGAACATACTTAAGGTATGTCAGGTGCATACTGCACTGCCCCTACATTGAAGTTAGTGTCTGTGTACATCAGCTTGTCAGTGCACAGTTCAATGTATGATGGAAGGCAGAATACCAAGTGTGTGACTTGTGCCTGTAATCTCGGTACTCAGGAGAATGATGAAAAAGAATTGCAGTGGGCTTGAGTCCAGCCTGAGCTGAGAATGAGTGCAAGGATAGACTGGGATAATAACAAGGCCTTCTCTTAAAAATAGATAAAATACGAAATACAACTGATTATACAAACTAACAAATGAACATCTTCAGACAGTAAGGAAGGGGCCCCCACAGACAGAGAGGTGGGTGCCGAGGAACCTCTTACCTGATTGTACTGTTTGGGAAGGGGCCTTCTCCCCACGACCCCCTAGTACTTCCTCCTCATAGCCCTCTAAGGAGTCCTCTGCCTGGCTGCTGTCCCCTTGCTCTGGCAGCCTTGGTACCCTGGCCCTGCTGGGCACAGGCAACTGTTGGGCCATGTAGAGCAGCCCTGGGTCCTGGAAAAGCTGAGCGGGTGAGGGACCTGGAAGGTCCCCGAAGGGGTGGCCAGAGTGAGTCCCCAAAATGGCCTTGGAAGCAGTTCTACTGAAGAGCGCAGGAGCTTCAGCCTTGGGCAGGTGGCTAACACCAACCACCCCTGGGGAACTCTCTGAGCTCCGGGAACCATCTCGGGATCCAAACTGTAGGAGACCAGAGATGCAGGTAAGAACAGAAGTTGGGGTGGGGTACTGAGATTGAGGGTATGAGGTTGAGGGGTGACCAGAGTCGAGGGCTCACCTGGTGGAATAGGTAAGGCTGTAGCAATGTGGGTTCATAGGTCAGAGCAGGGTGGGGAGGCTGTGGGGGCATTAGCAGATGCTCCAAGAGAGGGGGCAGCAGCTCAGCCTGCAGAGAGGACAGTGGGGAGCCCACCCCAGCTCCATTCCCACCCCCTGGAGGCCGAGAGAGCCCCTGGGCAGCAGGAGAGGAGCCAGTAGGACTGCCCTGAGAAAGCAGCTCCCCAGCAGGGCCTGGTCTCCTGGGCACCAAACTAGACCTGGGGAGGAAAGGAGAGAGAGGGGAAAGAGGGAGAGATTTCTATGTTTATAAAGAACAAGGGTGCGGAGAGTTTACAAGGTTGAGGTTGGACTGAGTCTGCAGTTTAGAACAACCTTGTCCTCTTAAGAAATGTAGAGGTGAGATGGGCTAGAGGGATGGAGGGATAGTAGACCCTCTGGTTTGGTAAACATGTCTGTCTTCGGTTAAAAGAAAAGTGTGTGTGTGTGTGTGCGCGCGCGTGCATGATTTTGTCTAGGGATTAAATCCAGGGCTTTGGGTGTGCAAGACAAGCCCTCTAGCACTGAGCCGAATCCCCAACCATGTGTATGTCTTTGAAACACAGCTTCACAAGCTAAGGGAGCTCAAGGGAATGATGAAAGGGAGACTGGGAGCAGGGGAAGGCATCTGGGCCATAATACATACTTGGGATGGACTGTGATGGTAGGACACTTCTACATGTTGTCCCTGTACCCCACCCCATCTCTCCAAGTATATGTTCAAACAGCTAGGACTGCCCTGGCCCCACCGCTGTTGCCTTGCTGGTCCAAGAATCATTGTCTGAACTCCCCATGTTCTTTTGTCTGAGAATTGCCTTTAGAACAGAGGTTCTCAACTTCTGGGTTGTGACCTCTTGGGAATTGCCTAAGACCACTGGAAAACACAGATGATTACATTATGATTCATAAGAGTAGTAAAATTACAGTTATGAAGTAACAATGAAAATTGTTATGGTTGGAGGACCCTGTATTAAAGGGTCACAGAGTTAGGAAGGTTGAGGAACACTGCTTTAGAGGCTCTGACCACTCTGACCACAGAGGGACAATGCTGCCATACACAATTCCATACAGTAATGAAACAACTTACCATGAAAATTCTAGTCTGTTTATTTATTGTGTATACAGTGTTCTGCCTGCATGTACATCCATCTGCAGGCCAGAAGAGGGCACCAGACCTCATTATAGATGGTTGTGAGCCACCATGAGATTGCTGGGAATTGAACTCAGGACTTCTGGAAGAGCAGTCAGTGTTCTTAACCTCTGAGCCATCTCCAGCCCCTCTAGTTTGTCTTCAACAACTACTTTACTACTTCTTTCAAAATATCAACATTTTTTTAAAAGTATCTATTTGTTGTCCTGTTTTTTTGCCTGGCCCCTACTGAGTCATGTTAACGTGTCAGAGGGACTATTCTCAATGCTGTTTTACCTGTGCCTCCGCCTGCTGATCTTGGCACCTCCACCCACTACCTGTAAGGAAGGTTACAGATCACCGCCCCCAACAGTCTGAGGCTATTGAGAAAGGCTACCTACCTGTCCCTTGTATGGGGCTCTGGGGGACGAAGCCTGGGGATACGCTCCATCTCCTGAGAGATCACATGCTGGGTGAGGTCATCATGCCAGGACAGTCCTGTCAGGAGAAAGGACAGGGCAAAAGTGGCATGAGACCGGGGACCCAGTACCAGAGTGGAGGTCAGGAGTATACCCCATTTCCTGCAGACAGTTGGGTTTGGCAGAGCAGGGGATGTGCCATCTAAGACACAATGGGAGAGTGGGCTGCCTCCTCATCCCTACCCTCAGGTACAGCTTTTGGGATCAAACTGCCTGGGCTGGAATCCAGCTTTGGTTCCTGAAGAACTGGGGCCTTGGGCAAGTTGTTAAGCTTCCGCTCTCTTACCTCAGTTCGATTTAGCCCTCGATTCTCCAATCTGGGGATATGTATCTCCTAAGACTGTTGTGAGGGTTAAAATAACACATCATGGAAAATAGTTCTGTCACACAAAGAACTCTTAACAAATGTCACTGCCACTGCTGTCATGCACTTCTTCATTCTAAGCCTCAATCTTTTGTAGAGTGGAAACAACACATTTTTTTGTAGGCTGCTGTGCAAATAAAGTATTGTCAAGAAAACGAAATGCTCTGTATACCTATTTCAATTACTTGTACCATCTCCTCTGTGAGTCATGCCCTCTTGTCAGTATCCCCTTATCCTAAGGCACATGAAGCTCTGCTCTCAGAAAAGATCTCTCATTCATTCTAGAGGGATCGCATCTCACTCTCCTCTGCTCTTCCTTATATGGGTTTATTTACTTAGAGTCTCACTACACAGTACAGGCTGGAACTCAAGGTGACCCTTCTGTCTCAGCCTCACCAAGAGCTGAGATCACAGTTGTGTGCCACCATGCCCAGATCCTGCTCTGGACTAATAACCTGGGTTACTCATGACTCATATCCTGGGATGTGCAAACATTTATTCCATGCATTAGAATTGTCTGTGTTCCTATTACAACCAACTTTTCCAAGTGAACACTAGATTTCAGCCTCTATTTCTTACTCAAGAGCATTCTCCCTGAGTTTCTCTCCTATCTCCATCCTTTTCCTCTCCACTGAATTATTCCTCTTAGCACAAGAATATGATGTTATTTCTTCCATCTTAAAGACATACCGTTTCATCTGTGTCCTCTTGCATCTGTCACTGTCTTTCACTGCAGCAAACTTCCTCTTTTATTTTCTCTCTCCCTGAGACAGGGTTTCTCTGTGTAACAGTCCTGACTATCCTGGAGCTCACTTTGTAAACCAGGCTGGCCTCAAACTCAGAGATCCACCTGCTTATGCCTCCCAAGTGCTGGGGTTAAAGGTGTGCGCCACCACTGCCCATATCACAACAAACATAAGACACATTTGTCTCAAGATGGATGCAGTGGTGAGTGCTCATAGTCCTGTACTTAGAAGGCTAAGGCAGAAAGATCACCGTGAGTTCCAGACCAGCCTGGGCTACATAATACAATTGGAGCTACCCTGGGCTACACAGAGAGGGCTTGTCTCAAAACAAACAAACAAAATCCTAACAAACCTAAAAAAGAATTTCTAGCAACGTCAGCTGCAGGCCTCCTTTGTATAACTCTAGATAATTTATATGTGAACAGCCCATCTCTGGAGTCCTATCATTACCCTTCTTCTGTCCCCTTATCCAGCAAGATCTAAGAGGGCGAGGCTTCATAAGTGTATATAATTATTAAGTTGCATGAAGATGGCCTCTTACTTCCCCACCAACCAAGTTCCATTCTCTGTGTTCCAGTGCGGTCACTTCTCACCTTGGGACATGAGTTGCCGGAGCACACTTTGTAGGCGCTGGAGAACCGGGGAGGTAACTTGCAAAAGGGGCCGTGTCTGCCCAACTCCGGCCTGGCACTGTCCAAACAAGCCATCTAAAAGCACAAGAGTGCTGTTGTCATGGATTTTGCAGGAGGTCTTCCAGGCTGCTGATGGACGATGCTCTCTCCACCTTCTCCGGTGTTGGAGTGCTGTGCCTCTGCCTTCCTCACATCTCGGCTCCCCCTCCCCATCTTTGTCTTTTGAACCCTAGGCCAGTGCCCTACTCACCCTGAATGCAGACTTCCAGGTGTGAGCAGAGCCTTCGGTCAAACAGACAGCCTGTAGAAGAGTGGATAGATGCTCAGAACACAGAGCCTGGTTAGATGGCTGGGAAGCTGGGGGAGGTTTTAAGTTAGGAGAACAACAGGGAGAAGGCCTAGAATTCTCTCTCTCTGGCATAGGTATGCATACAAATATATATATATATGTTCATGTATGTGTGTGTGTGTGTATGGAGGCCAGTAGGGTATCTTCCACACCTGTTGTCCACTTTGTATTTTTAAAAACATGCCTCTCACTGAAGTTAGAGTTCACCCTGCACATCCAGGGATTTGTCTGTCTCAACTTTCCCAGTGCCGGGGTTAGACATCAGTCACATTGCATGGCTTTCTATATGGGTGAAGATACAAACTCAGGTCCTTATACTTGTATGACAAGCACTCCACAGACTGAGCCATCTCTCCAGCCCCACGACCTACGACGCGTGAGGAGGTGTCGGTTCTAGCTTTGGATGTTAACGATCTTGGGTTCAGTCTTTTAAAGGCTCAATTTGCTTAACTGGGAGTTGGAGCAATGGGAGAAGGGCAGTATAGATCACATAGCATTGTGGGAGAATTTGAGGCCAAATTCAAAAGGAAACTGTAGTTTCCCACATCTTGCAAAGCATCCTAACTCTAGTGGCCTGGAACTCGGAAGAGGAGGAAACTCCAGCACACCTCCCCCGCGTGAAAGGGAAGGGGTGCGTTTGATTTTGTGGCAGCCTTGAGTCTCTAGTGCTGTCCGTGGTGCTGAATCCAGGAGCCAAGGGCACGCAGGGAGAGGAAACGGTTACTGAGGGAGGAGTGACAGGACCAGGAGTCGCCACAGGACCTCATCCCTCCCCTCTATCTTTTAACTCACAGGAAGTGCTGTACCCTGGCCTCCAAGACTCCGAGCCAGGGTGAGGAAAGAGGGCGCCAGATGGAGAGGCTGCGCCCCTTCCCCCACGCTCCACCTTCCCACCCCCACCATGGGCCCGTGAGTCAGCGCTGACTCTGTCCTCTTAGATGTGAGTCAGCACCAGGCCTGGCTGTGGGGAGGGGGGCAAGGAGAGGACCCTCCCCTTTTCGTCCTCTTCCTTCCCCTCCCCTTCTTATAGCTGACCAACTCGCAGCAGATGGCCTATCTAGACTTGAGAGATAAGCCCTTCTTTCTGTCTCTAGCCAGTCCTCTAGGGTAGCTGGAGCCGGGTGACTGAGGCCAGGCTCCTGCCGCCGAGTAGGCGCCTCTTCCACCTTCCTTCCTCCTCCCCGGCTTCTGGTTCTTCACCTCGACGTCTCTGGCTTCTTCCAGGGTCCTGTAGTCCCTCTAAATCCTTCGACTCACACGCACCCCCTTTCCTCCTCCGGAACCTTATCTTCCCTGGAGCCCACTTCTCCCAGGTCCCGCCTGCGTATCCCAGCTCCACCTCCCGGCCTACGCCCCTTTCCTCGCAGCCGCCCTCATCTTCCTTCGTCTTCCTTCGTCTCCCTTCATCTCCTCTCTGCTTCCTCACCCCGCAACCGCCTCCCCCGCCCCCTGCGATATTTAGTCTACCTGAGCTTCTTGCTTTTGCGACTTCCCCCTCCCCCGACACACACACACACACACACACACACACACACACACACACACACCCGAGTTTTGCTCCTGGCCCTTGCTCTCCCCCCATCAAGTTTTCTCCTGACCGTGGGCACTGATGGCGCTGCAGCCCCCGGGGTGGCCGCTCAGCAGCAGCAGGCAGACCAGCAGCCGGAGGCCCCCAGAGCCCTCGGGACCCCCGGGCCGCCGCGGGCGCCGCATCCTTCCCGGCTCTGTGCGCTCGCTCCCCAGCCAGAGTCTCAGGGACGCTGGCGGGAGTCGGCCGAGGAGCCTAGGCGGAGCCTGTCGCTCCCCACCCACCTCCAAGGCGGGGTCTACATGCCCCTCTTGAGGCGACTTGGCCAACAGCAGGCGTGCAGTGACGACATCTCCACCCCCGGCTCTTATGCCTATTTGCGTCATTTTGGCGTAAGAGCCCCCTCTTAACCCGGGACCTACTCAACCTCTGCCTCCTCCACCGTATAGTAGGTTCCTCACTAGAATTCCCACTGGGTCCACCCACTCCTGACCTGTATTTTTCAGGTCCACCGCCTCTGTCTCTCTGGCTCAGGGTTGGTGAAAAAGACTCAAGTTCTGTGGGGATCAGGAAAGATACGTGGGCCAGCGAGTAGACAGACACCCTGAGAGAAAAAGCGTAAGAAACCAGAATAGGAACTCGGAACGCGTGTCCATTGCAGCTGCGGGCGTCATCCGGAAGATCGAGGATGGTTGGGCATGTGTGCTGGCATAGCCTTGAGCTTTGTTTGGTACGGTAGAGGGGGAAAAGCACCTGCCCCACAAGTGGTGGCGATAATTTATGCATTAACTCACCCTGAACTTGCAATCTACTCATCTGCCGTTTGAAATTCTTTCTTTCGTATTTGTTTTCTTTTAGTTGCTATATAGCAACCGTACACATATGTACAGTGTGACATTGCAGTACATGTACGTGCATGTATGCAATGTGTAATGGTCAGGTTCACATATCTGGCTTGCCTATTGCCTCTGTGTTAGGAACACTCAGAATCTTCTATGTCAGCTAATTTGAAATAGTCAACTCATTGTTGCCACTTACTATCCTACTGTGTTACAGAATATCAGAAGTTATGCTGATTCCCCAGCAGTACCCTGCAATACTGACATTTGTTATTGGCTTTGACTGTCCTCTCCTGTCTCAGGCTTACCAACAATCTCATGGTTACTACCATAAGGTACACATCACATTGGACCACTTCTCTCTACCCTAACTGCTCTGGTTGGATCATTTCCTCAAGCCTATCACAGTAATTTCCTTCATGGCTTTTTGATACCACTCTTAATTATCCAGTAAGCTATGGAGTGAGATTCTTAAAGTTCCAATTTGATAACATTATTCTTTTGCCTTCTTGTGTTTTGTTTGTTTGTTTTGTTTTTTTAAGGCAATATGGATCTCGTGAGATGGCTCAGTTGGCAAAGACATTCACTCTTCAAACCCGATGACCTGAGTGTGATCCTTTAAATCCATATGGAAGAAGAAAATTGACTCTATGACATTGCCTTCTGACCTCTGCATGAGTGCTTCCCTCATTACACACACAAACTCACACACACACACACACACACACACACACACACACACACAGAGAGAGAGAGAGAGAGAGAGAGAGAGAGAGAGAGAGAGAGAGAGAGAGAAAGAGCTTTTTTTTTTAATAAAATGAATTTAAAAGGCAAAATGGTTTTGGTGGAAAAAAACAAGATAGAAAAACACTTATCTAGACTTCATAGTTATTGATATTTGGGGTGGGTTTGCTCCTTTTAATATTTAAATAAAAATGATGAACATTATTTCTCTTATAAATTCTCTTATAAATATTTCAACATGCATCTCTAGGAAGGAAGAACACTTTCCTACAATAATGCCATTTAGAGCTCAATTCATATTCAAATATCTCAAATTGTTTCCAACTTGTCTTTTCAGCTGTTTTGCTCAAATAGGAGTCAATTTTGGATCACTATTGCTTTTAATTATATTCTTTCTTTATTTTTGTTTTGGTTTTTGTTTTTCAGGACAGGGTTTATCTGTGTAGCCCTGGCTGTCCTGGAACTCACTCTATAGACCAGTCTGGCCTCAAACTCAGAGATCAACCTGTCTCTGCCTCCTGAATGCTGGGATTAAAGGCATGAATCACCACTACCACCTGGCCGAATATAATTATGTTCTGAATTCTTTGTAACTTACCATTGATATCTAATCATCACCCTTCCTCCATTATTCACATTGTCATGTAAAAGAGAAAGCAGGCCATTTGTTTTCTTTGAACTCCTCGTCTTGGATTTATCTCATAGTGGATTTCCATGAGTAGTTATATATATATATATATATATATATATATATATATTCTACATATATATATAAATATATATGTAAATATAATGTATATACATAATATATATTCTCTCTATTTCCTTCTGTAAAATAGAAATTATACCTGAAGTGTTAGTTGGATTTTAATTTTTAATGTAAACAGAATACCTTCAATTGCTTCTTCATTCCAGGTGATTCATAATGTCTGCCTATGCTAATGTGTAAGGATGGTAAACTGGTAACTGGTCTAAAGTAGACCCAGCCACATCTTTCCTAATGTGATGAGCATGAACATGAAATCCTTGGGGTATGTGGGCACCATGGAAACATTTAGTTCCCCATCAAACATCAACTTTTTCATCTAGTTTCATGTTCTTCCTACTCCTTCTCTTTGTATATACTTGGATTGAAACTCAGGACCTCTGACATGCTAGGCAAGTTCTATAGCATTGAGCTACGTCTCTAGTCCCCAGTGGTGATTATTGACTAAAATATTTCATTCCAGTTTGCAAAATGTAATTTTTAAATTTTCTCATCCTTTTGACATTTATCAGCTTTTGGTTATTATCCTGAAATACAGTGCCAACTGGGAGTAGAACATAATTCCCTCTCTCTGTCTCTGTCTCTGTGTCTCTCTCTCTCTCTTTCTCTCTCTGTCTCTCTGTCTCTGTCTCTCTCTTTCTTTCTCTCTGTCTCTCTCTCTGTGTCTCTATGTCTCTGTCTCTGTCTCTCTCTCTCTCTCTTGTTTGTTTGTTTTTGTTTTCTGATACAGGGTTTATCTTTGTAGACCAGGCTCACCTTAAACTCACAGATATCTGCCTGCCTCTGCCTCCTGAGTGCTGGAATTAAAGGTGTGTGCCCCCACTGCCTAGCTTAGAATATATTCTTAACCTTTGATCTTACCTACTTTCTGACTAAGGAGTAATTGTAACAGTTATTAGCATAGTTTTGTGATTTTTGAAAATTACTATTTATATGTTTAGTGTGCATTGATCAGTCACAATAGTCACTCTTTGAAATTCAAATTATCCCCAACAAGCCAGGGACAAGTCGGATTCCAATGTGATTTTGAAACACTCCATAAATCACTAAATCTGGTGTTTCTTTTTTATTCTCTCTGCTGATGTGGAAGCAGCCATTTATCTAAAGAAATTAGGTAGCTTTTAGTAAGGATTGATTTTAGAGACCAGAATCTGGATGTCACAGGTAATATGGCTACTGGGGGGGCACTGACTCTAGATCTTTTTTATGAACAGAGCCAGGATATTAAGATAACACACACACACACACACACACACACACACACACACACACACACACCTCCAATAGTATTTACATATTCATTTGTTTATGTATTTTATGTATATAAATGCTGCCAGGTGTTGGTGGTGTGCGCCTTTAATCCCAGCACTCAGGAGGTAGAGGCAGGCAGATCTCTGTCAGTTTGAGACCAGCCTGGTCTAGAGAGCAAGTTCCAGGATAGGCTCCAAAGCAATACAGAGAAACCCAGTCTCAAAAAAAAAAAAAAACAAAACAAAACAAAAAAAAAAAAAAACAAAACAAAAAAAAAAAACACAAGAAGAAAAAGGTTAAAAGGTTTATGTATTGAATGCTCTATTAGCATGAATGCCTGAATGACAGAAGAGGGCATCAAATTCCATTAGAGAGGGTTGTGAGCCACCATGAGGGTGCTGGGAATTCAATTCAGGACCTCTGGAAGAGCAGCCAGGGTTCTTAACCACTGGGCCATCTCTCCAGCCCACCAACTAGTATTTAATGATGATTTTTACTGAGCTTACTACACTTGCAGTTCTTTATTTTTATGCTGAAAACTTGGGTTCCTGGTGACACTAATGTAACACACCTAACGATATACAGAGAATATTACAAATATTACCCTACTTATAAAACAGTGAAGGCTGGAGAGAGGGCTCAGGGGTTCAGAGCATCTGCTGCACTTGGAGAGAGATAGGGTTCTTATAACCATCTGTACTGTACCTCAAGTTTCAGAAGGTCCAAAGTCCTCTTCTGACTTCTGCAGGCACCAGGCACGCATGTGGTGCAAGCAGACAAAACACTCACACACATAAATAAAATAATAAAACAAGAAATACATGGTTTTGAGATAGGATCTTGCCATGGCAGGCATAGAACTCTCTATGTGGACAAGGTTGGCCTCGAACTCATAGAGATCTGTCTGCCTCTATCTCCCAAATGCTGAGTTAAATGTATGCACCATACATACACACCTGGCCTAAATTTGCCTTTAAATATAACTTCTAAGCATACATAATCAGAATGTTGTGTTCTAGGATTATTTCAAACAGCTCTTCTGTTTGTGCAATTATGGTTGGCAATTTGACATATAATTAGGGTTTTTTGTTTCAGTTTATTTTCAGTTTTAGAGTGGTGTCTTGTATTCTTTATATAATTTTATTTTGAGCCTTTTGCAGAATTATGTAATAGAATAAGATGCACTTGCAGGACTCTTCTGTTGGCTTCTACAATACCCCTGCCACCTTTCATCTTATCCCATTTTCCCCCTTTTAAAGTTTATAAATTGCTAAGTATCACAGATAAGCATGCAAAACAAAAGGAAATACCTCAAGTTTTCATGGCCATCTAAGCAACCCAGTTGCAGAAGCAAAGAATTTCCAGCACTCCACAAGACTCACTGTGCACCAGGAATTCCCTTTTCTCAAAGCTGAGTATTATCACTCCCTTACTGACCGTGTTTCTTTGCTTTCATTTGTGATTTAAAGCCTGAACAAGGCACTCTAACTGTTGGTAGACTGGGGTCATCTTGGGTTATCATGAATTGAATGACTGTGTTTGCCCTGTATATGTTTGCATTTGTGTAAGAGGAGGCAGGTGGTCTAACACAACCTCACAGGGAAGTGGGGGAACCTCTCCTCATCACTCCCCTTTAATCTCCATCCTGCTAACCTAATGAGCATCCAGAGAACGAAATATTCATTCATGACACTCCCCTGGGACAGAAAACAGGTGAAGACTAAAAATTGTAGTAGCAGAAAATATAAAGTACCCACTTATTTACCCATTGTTATTTTATTTATTTTATTTTCTTTTTTGTGAAAATCATTGGTCAGTATAAGCTGTTTATTTTCTCCTCCTTCTCCTCATTATTATTATTATGTTTCAATTTTCACAAGTTAGTAACTGTCAATGTCTTTTCTCTGTGTCTGTCTGTCTGCAGATTTCCCTTTTTGTAAGGCTAGCAGCCGCTTTAGGCTAAAGTTCATTTTGATGACCTCATTTTAACTCAACAGCTTTATTTACAAATAAGGTCATATCTGGGGGTTGAGGTCCTTGAGATCAGGATTTGAAGATGAATTTGGAGGAGACAGAATTCAAACCATAGTAGTTGGCAGTTGGCCCATGAACTCATCTTTAAGATTTCTGAATCGGTGTCCTTCTCACTCTGTCGGGTTCTATTTCAGTGGGAAGCAGTCCCTGCTCTTCCTGTGCCTTAACCACCACTATGCAAGAAACCTTACTTTCCCTACAGCTTTCACTGCCTCCCCCTCCTTCAGAAACTTAGGGATTCCAGCCTGCAGGTGTGATCCAAGTTTATGTTACCTGGTCCTCTGCATCAAAAACTAAGCTACCTTCCTTTTAAACGTTTCTATCTGTGCTGGGAGTTGGAGGCACACCCTTTTAATCCCAGCACTTGGGAGGCAAAGACAGGAGAATCTCAGTGATGGCCGGGCCAGCCTGATCCACAAGGAGAGTTCCAGCACAGTCAGGGCTGTTACACAGAGAAACCTTGTCTTGAAAAACAAAACAAAAACAAACAAAAAGAAAGGAAGAAGGAAGGAAGGAAGGAAGGAAGGAAGGAAGGAAGGAAGGAAGGAAGGAAGGAAAGAAGATTTTATGTGGGGTTGGAGAGATGGCAAAGGACTCCTGGTTTGTTCCCAGCTTCCACAGTGGTTTACAACTATCTATAACTTCAGTTTTAGGAGATCCAACACCCTTTTCTGGTCCCCAAAGTCACCAGGCACGCATGTGGTGCACATACATACATACATACATACAAACACTCACACATATGGAATAAAAATATATAAATCTTTAAAAGTTCCCATTGTTTTTTCAAACTACCGGTTTTTCTTTCTAACCTCTGACACGTTTCCTTGGGGGAAAAGGACCACAGAGGGCAACTTTTATTTTTAGACTGAGAAGGTGTCGAGGATGAGGCTTCTACATGTGAAAATAATGGCAGTGCTAGGATCTGAAAGCATGGGTCCTGGGTACATTTTGCTCAGCACTATTAGGGGTGAGTAGCTAGAGCAAACAGGGTGGTACATCAAGGGAAAGCAGAGTTGACCGAAGGGACTGGCAGGACTCTGACTACTCCATGGGCCAGATACATTGCTTGGACTTTTCCCTAGAAAATTATTTATAACCAAGCTCTCCAACAGTGAATACTTCCATTCACAGCTAGTTGAACAAGGCCTGGAGGAGTGTATAGCACAGGGTAGACTTAGGAGCCAACTCAAAAGAGACAAGAAATTGGGTGCAGTAATTTGTGTGTGAGATAATCCTGGGAATTACAAATCAGGACTAGAAAACTCAGTCATGTTAAAGATGAAAAGTTCACGCTGGGAGGTAGTGGTGCACACCTTTAATCCCAGCACTCTGGAGACAGAAGCAAGAAGATCTATCTCTGAGTTCAAGGCCAGCCTAGTCTACAGATAGAGTTCCAGGACAGCCAGAGCTACACAGAGAAACTGTCTCTGAAGCATGGTGTTGAACAGGTTACCACTGGTGGCCTCTGGGTTAACAGTCACTGGGCATCCTCTGAAGAATATTAAATACTGAATATTCCTCTGAACTGTTCATAGGGATGGAGGAATCAGATATGTTCCTAAAGTCCTTCTCTACTTGAGGGCAACATTAAATTCCAGGTCCTTCAGGACAGTCTAACACACAGAAAGGTTTGTTCTATGCATTCCCAGATGAGAAGCAGTGGACTTCAGGGCTTAGGATGGGAAGATGTTAACAGAGATGGGATCTATCCACTCACAGTGGTTAGATGAGGATGTGGTCCAGGAGCTAAGGGATGGGATGCCTACCATGCTTGCTTCCTCCAGACACTTGGATGAATCTATATTGTCTCTAACTACTCTTCAAGGTTTCTGGGATTATAAAATACATTCACAGAGGAACCGAATACATACAGTCATAGGAGCTTGGCACAATGGTTCTCAGGGTTAAACAAGCAAAGAAGAAAGGCATAGGAGCAGGGTTGGAAGAAGAGCAATGGGTTAATGGATTTGATGGGTGCAAGGGAAAAATGAGTAGAAATAACTGACTGGAGGCAAATACAGGTTCTATTTCCACATAACATGAAAGGCCGGGCAACCAGATTATATATCATGGCTAGGGTGCCAGTGGAAAAGGCTACTGTGACAGCAGGGTGCCAGTGGAAAAGGCTACTGTAACAGCCGTGGTCACCCCTCTGCATTCTCTACCTCAGAAAGAAAAGTACACAAGGAAACCAGCCTTCGACCAGGCATTCAGAGTTGTATCTTCACCCCTACCTCTTTCCCTTGGGAAATTCTGGTCAATTTGTGTCCCATGTGCCCTGCCTCAAGACAGGCTCAAAGAAAGTGTTTGCATAAAGTCAACTTTAATTAACCATCTTTAGGTCATCCAAGGAGGGGGCAAGGAGGGGGGTCCTGGGGAAAAGGACGTTATGAAATGAGATCTCAGTCAGCAACAAGGTTGAGGCCCACAGTGGGGAATGGCCCAAAGAAACCCTAAAAGAGAAGAAACAAGGGAATTGTGGTCAGGCTGGAGAGACACCATGCCTCCCTACCTGCCCTCCTTCCTCAAGTACGAAAGAACTGCTTGGTTTGAGTAACCTTCCCCTTGGTGACTCAGCCCAAGGGCTGGCAGCCTAAGACCCTGGCTCCTACTCATAGCTCCTCCTGCTGTGATTTTCCATTATACTGGGGAGCTGGGGAAGAGCAGCAAAGCTTTGTTCCTGTTCCTGAAAGCACTACTGCAGCCAGTTCCGCACAGGTGGGTCTCTGCCTTTTAGCTGGGATTATGTTACCCCAGCAACTAACCCAGGATTAGAATTCCTAGCTGCCCATGCTGCGGGAATGGGAGCCCATTTCCCGGGAAAGCATCACCATGCCACCCGACTAGGGTGGCCTTTTAAAAACTAAATGTCTCATTAGGACATCACCTTCCTCAAAATACTCCAGGGACTCCCCACTGTTCTTGTAATAAAATGTGTAGTGAGAGTGCTCTGTGAGCCCCTACATGAGCTTCCTTCTCCATCCTTAGCTGTCACCAGATGCTCTGTTCCTCTCACTGGCCATGGCATTCTTGCCTCTGGACATTTGTGGTTGCAGTGCCCCCTCGCCTTCGTGACGTCTGGATATCACTCTCTTATCATGTGTGTCTTAGCCCTTAGCAAGACTTTTTAAAATGGAGAAATCTGATGTTTGGAACACCACCACCCCAAGACCTTAGAGAGAGGACAAGAAACACACAGGGGAAGCTGGGAATTAGGAGGCCTGGGTCTAGTCACATGGACACATCATGGCGGGTTAAGGAGGTTTTATTACAAGCCAGTGTCCCAAATTTCCATCTGTAAAGATACTAGATGGGTGATTTCTATTCTAGAATACAAGGAGATGCCTCCGAGCTTGCCCCGGCCATACCAAAGCAAGGCAGAGATGATGTTGAAGCCTCTGCACCATGTTTCCTCTATACCCAGAGCTCATCTTAGCTACACTGACACCCTCTGGTTTTCACTTCCTGTTTTAAACTCAAACCTGATGCATATTTGGCTTTTGTACTCCTTAGGAGCTCCCAGAAGCTCTGCCATGCCCCACCAGTCTCTCATCTGGATTACCTAGATAGTAGTCTATAAGCAAGCAGGCCTATCCTTTAGGTACAAGAGTTTGTTTCATCCCTCCTTTAGATCTGCACCCCCCCATCTAAACATGCCCTTGACGATTCTAGTGTCCTTAGGAGAACTGAGCCCCTCACCTTGGAGGGGTGGGTTACTTCTTGTTTGGGAGACTTTGGAGCTACTTTGGTAGCAAAGCATCGGTCCTTGTTCACCTTGACCGCTGGACTCTAATGGAGGAGAGAAGGCAGGAGTCAGGAGGGAGGCAGGAAGGATAAGATGATCTGAGTGGGAAAGCCAAAGGAATTCAAAACTAGGGCTTCACAGTTTGGGTGAAGATAAATGGCCTCACCTTGGGGTATAAGAATCCATGTTTCTCCTCTTGCTTACCCCTAGAAGAGATAGGGATGACAGGTGGAACCTAGGCTTGCTGATACCTCCCCTTCCCTTTCTGAAGTGCAATTATTATCCTGATAGAACTATTCCCCATGGGTCCTAGAGACGGAGCACAGTTCTAGTTCCCTAAAGAGGCATGAGGTTTCCATACCTCACCCCAGGGGTTGCAGTGGGGGAAACTGCCTTTCCTTCCTTTCGGCATGGGTTGTAGAGGTGGAGTCGGCTGAGGTGCTCCACCTTTTTGGTGAGTACTTCTTCGGCTAGTTCATCCATCCAGAACAGGTCTGTAGGGTGAAAGGACTAAGTGAATTGACAGCAGGGGCCAGAGTGACCACTCCCTCCAGAGTAAACAAGGCCACATTCAATAGAGAAAATGATGTGTGGAAAGGTTGCTGAGCAAAGTCCTGGCCCATCATATCTAATGAATCTACTGATTTACTTGTGGGCACAGTAGGACTAAGTGAAGCTAAAGATGGAAACACAGACCTGGAAAATCAAACCAAACAACAACAAAAACCCTCCAATGCTGTTATGCAGACTTAGAAGTTTTGGGGGTTTTTTGTTGTTGTTGCTTTGGTTTTTTTCAAAGCAGGATTTCTCTGTAGCTTTGGTTTGGAGCCTGTCCTAGAACTCACTCTATACACCAGGCTGGCCTTGATCTCACAGAGATCCACCTGCTTCTGTCTCCCAAGCGCTGGGATTAAAAGCATACACCACTACTGCCTGGGATATCCCGAGTATCTTGAAAGGCTTGTTAGTACAAGATTGCTGTTTTTCACATCCAAAATCAGTAGGTTGGGGTGAAGTTCAAGAATTACATTTAGTATTTTACTTTGTGTGTGTGTGTGTGTGTATGTGTGCGTGCACGTGCACACACACACACTCATGTGCATGTGCATGCAGGCATGTGTAGACCATAGTATCTTCCTCAATAATTTCCCACAATATTTTATGTTTTTGAAACTGTGTTTTTTTCCCATGACTTTTCATTCCATTTATCATTACCAACACTGTCATCGTCATCATTGTAAGTGTGTGTGTGTGTGTCCACATGCATGTTGGAGGTGCACATGGCTTTTGGAGGTCAGAGTAAAATTTATGGAGTTGGTTCTCTCCTTTCGCCTTTACACGGGTTCTGAGATTTGAACTCACTTCATCCAGCTGGGTAGCAAGTTACCCACCGAGCCAGCTCATTGGTTCTCCACCTTGCTTTTGAGATAGCATCTTTCACTGAATTTTATTAGGCTAGACTAACTGTCCAGTGAGCCCCAGGGACCTCCCTGTCTCTGTGTCTTCACCCTCAGCACAGGTTTTACAGACACATGCCACTCCTCCTGGCTTTTATGTGGGTGACAGGGATTCAAACTCAGGTTGTCACAATTGAATGGCAAACATTTTCCCACTAAGCCACCTCCCCAGACCTAGGATATAGTATTTCTGAAGATCCCCTGATGATGACACAAGTGTTGCTGGTTTAGGAACTTTTTAAGGAACTGGATATAGCGATATGGACTCAAGGCATATTTTCTATCCTAATTACCCACATGTGAAACTTCATAGAAGTTTCAACCATCCATCCCTAATGGATCCCTGCCCCTATCTCTCTCCTCTATCACATAGTTTCCGTCTTCCTACCCAGGGGCTGAGATGTGCTGGTCTCTTGGCTGAACACTTAAGGAATCCTGGTGCTAGAAAAACTCAGACAGTGCCAGAGGTTGAGACTAGTTCCAAGGGCTTGCATGCTGTCCCCTTTCAGGGTGTCTGAGTGCTAACAGCCTCTTCATCTAGACTCTACATCACTCTTTTCTTGTTCCCCTTCATGCTAAGGTGATAAGAGACATGCAAGCAAGAGCAATCGTACCCTCTGGCCAATAGCCTCTCAGTATTCCCACAGTTCTGACTGGGCCCCCATCTCTGTTCTCTGGCTTTTACTTACCGTCTGGTACAATCTGGTGGAGTATAAGTTGTAAGTACTGGAAGACTGAAGCAGCAAATCCCTGGAATGACCAGAACTGCTCCGATGCTACTTGGCCCTGACCATCTAAGGGCAAAATAGTGTGGTCAGCAAATACCTTGGTCTGAATCACTCCAAATCCCAGCTGAAGAGATGGGACCACCTTTGCCCCATTGTTAACACAAAGCCAGGCCTCTCCCCCCTGTTGGAGTCCCCTTTGTCATTCTCTCCTTCATTACCATCAGCCCCTGAACTCCATTCACTTTTTTGTTATTGTCTGAAATAATGCTTTATTGCAGGATGGTGGTGGCACACACCTTTAATCCCTGCACTTGGGAGGCAGAGGCAGGTGGGTCTCTGTGAGTTCGAGGCCAATCTGGTCTACAAAGTGAGTTCCAGGACAGTCTCCAAAGCTACAGAGAAACAAAACAGAAAAGGAAGAAAGGAAGGAAGGAAGAAATAGGGCTTTATTAAATATCTCTGGCTGCCCTGGAACTCACTATGTTCCAGATCTACCTGCCTCTGCCTCCACAGTACTGGAATTAAAGGTATGCACTGTCACACTGTGCTTCCATTCACTCTTGGTATCAATATCTAGGCAAGAACCAAACACACAGGCAAGAAATATCCCGTGAAGGTGAGGGTGCAAAGAATCTTGGAGAGCTACCCACATGTGGTGGGCAATGGGATGGACAGGTGTAATCTGGGAAGCAGATAAAATGCACCTTAAGGAAAACTTTCAAGGTGGAGTGATTAGGGTAAAGAACCAGAATCCTTAGAAAGAAAAAGTACTATTTCCACCAGTATCTTCAGAGGGGTATCTGAAGGGGTATTCAGTATCTCAGATTACCCTCCATACCCTGTAGATTTTCAAGACCCTAATTCAAAATGGTTTATTATATGTTTGTTACTTATAAATATCCTCCTGTACACTGTATTTTCAATTGCCCCTTGTGTGTGTGCACTCATACACATGCACCTGTGCACACAAAAGCATGTGCCACAGCATGGATTTGGAGATCCTAGGACAACTTCCAAAGTCAGTCCTCTCTTCTCCTATGTGGGCCCTAAGGAGTCAACTCAGGTTGCCAGGCTTGGTGGCAAATGCCTATCTGCGGAGTCCTCCTGCCAGCCCCTTCCTGTATATTTTAAATAATCTGCCAATTATTTATAGTAGCTAGTATATAAAGCAAATAGTTTTTATGCATTGTTTAGAGAATAATGACAAGGGAGAAAACCCTGCATCAACCCCACAGTTGATAGAATTGAGGATGCAGAATTCTTGTATGTAAGGTCTGTAGGATGGGCTCTTTTTCCTAAAACCCACAGCTTGCCCAACTGTGTGAGAATAGGTAGGGATGAAGAAACACATGGTTCTTGTTCCAGATAAGTGAACAGGGCTACAGAAAAATCTCCCTACCCCCCTCCAGCTAATTAAAAAAGGAAGTAAGGGAGAGAGGCAGGGAGGGAGGCAGGGAGGGAGGGAGGGAGGGAGGGAGGGAGGGAGAGAGGGTGAGAGGGTAGGAAGGCGGGAGGGAGGGAGGAGAGGGAAGAAAAAGTTGCTATGCATCTCAGACTGGTCTTGAATGGATACCCAATACAATTTCCCGACCCCAGAAAGAAGCGGAACTTCTAGTGCCCCGGTGAAAAAAGAGGTTTTCCAGAGGAGAGGCGGTGTTGTCTGAGAAGTAATGGAGGTGTGGGAGCGTGGAGCCACTCCAGGAGCCACAGAATGGCTGGAGCTATCCGTGGTGCTGAGGGCCAGGAGTGGTCACCGGGGGCGGTAATGAAGAGACACCTCGGTTTCTGTACTTCATACCCCACCTCCACTCCACCCCATCCCCACCCCGCTTCAGCCCTCCCTTCGTCTGACACCAGGCATCCTCCCACAGTGCTTTGCAAATGCTCTGCATTGGCTTCCAAATGCAAGAATCCCGCCGGGAGGCCGGACGCCAGACTAGGACTTTATGCAGGGTCTGCGCAGGTATTCTGAGACTGCGCAGTCTGTTCCCGACTGTTGCGAATTGAGTGCGCTCTAGGTCCATCCAGGATGACGCAGAACAGCCGGAGGAAAGAGAATGGTCTTCTTCCCCCTCCAACCTGTTTCACCCCAACCTAGTTCGCCCCCACCCACCCACCCAATGACCGCCGTGTCCTGGAACCGGATCCCACCCAGTCCCTGGGCCCTGCGGCCCTAGGACTGAGCCTTGATTGGTCTTTCAGCCCCACCCACCTATTCCCTTGATCCCGGACCAGGTACCCAAATACAAACACTCCTGTTCCCATACCAAGCCCTGTCCATTTCTTTTCTGAAGGGTTTGGCCACCCTTGGTTCATCTGTCTTTCCCCGCTCTTTCTGGAACCCAACCTTTCCCTGGGTTCGCTCCTTCTACGTCTAGACCCTGTGCGACAAGCCCCAGGACTACACCTGTCTCAGACCCTGCATTTCTCTCCTCTGTCATCCCAAAACGGTTTCCTCCTGAGTTTCAGCCTTGAAGGCCAGATCCTCTGCTCTCAGAACTACTCTCTGGCCTCGCCCGCACCCCCCGGGTTTCCTCCTGACCGTGGGCACTTGTGTCGCTGCAGCTGCCTGGACGACAGTAAAGCAGAAGGAAGCAGACCAGGAGCTGAAGCCCCCCGGAGCCCGCGGGCCTCAATGAGCTCTGCATCTTCCTTGGGTACGAATGCTCGCTTCCCTGGGCTTGGTCGCAGTGGAAGTAGCAACAGCCAGGGGGCTGGGCCAGAATGTCACTTTCCACCCGCTAGCGACGAGATTAAGGATCTGCAGAGCCCTCCTCCGCAACTCAGCCAATCACAAGCAGGCCCTGCCCCTGCAGACGCCTACCCAAGTCGGCCATCCCCCTTATGGCCTCTCTCCATTGACCTTTTGGAATTTCTGTTCTCACCCTCTACACACGTTTCTAGATAAGCCTCCATTCTCAGTCCCCAGGGAGGGAGAAACTGATTGCTTATAAAATGGGGGTGGGAACGGTACCAACTTCATGGGTTTTGTTGTGATATTTAAACATGAACTCGATGTGATGAATGTCTATTGCCTTTGACACTTGTTTTATTCCCATCCATTTAAAATCTTTTAGCAACCATATAGGCTCAACCCGCAAAACACTGAATGCCCATCCTCATTTTCCCACAGCCACTGCGGTTGCCCTAATCCAAACCACGGTACTCTCTAAAATAGATCTATTTCAATAACTAACCACTTGCTCCTATAGGGTAGAGAGCAGGCCATGTTTCTAAACTGCAGGATGAGTATTGTTGTAAACTGGATGTTTGGTTGGTGCATTGTGGATTCTGTGGATTACATTATCTTTCCTTAGTAATTACTGCTGAGGTTCTTTCGAGACTTCAGTGAGAGGTAGGCCCTCTAATTTTGTGTTCTGGACTCCAGGCTTTGCCCCTCTAGAACCGTGGCAGCTTCTGAAATCTTTGTTCAAATATTTGGTTTTCTCATTATGTAGACTGGGCTAGCCTAGAACTCAGAAATATGTCTGCCTCTGCCTTCTGAGTGCGAGAATTAAAGACATGCGCCACCACATTCACAAGATTCAAAGATTTCTAAAGAAGGGCTTCTTAAAAAAGAAGAAGAAGAAGAAGGAGAAGAAGAAGAAGAAGAAGAAGAAGAGGAAGAGGAAGAGGAAGAGGAAGAGGAAGAAGAAGAAGAAGAAGAAGAAGAAGAAGAAGAAGAAGAAGAAGAAGAAGAAGAAGAAGAAGAAGGGCTTCTTAAGACTTAGGGAATAGACAACTTAAAAACTCCAGGAAGCCCCTGAAATGACCAAACGCATAAGGCCTTCCTCCTTCTCTGAGGTAAAATAGGCAATAGGGACACATGAGGAGATGCTCCTACCCACACAGTGGAAGGAAAAATTGCCTCTGGCAAATTGTCCTCTGACCTATGCACACATCTGTGTCCACATACTACTAAATAAATAAATGTAATTACAAATGAAACAACTTTAGGCATAGGATCCCATGAGTGTGAGCCTGTTTTGAGACGCATAATACTCAGGAAAAAGGTACCTGTTAGTGCGAACACTAATGAGTGTGCTCTTCTCCCTTTTAGGACTCCAGTCTCCCTGGGACTCACTATAAAAATTACATGTGTGTGGGGCTGGAGAGATGGTTCAGCAGTTAAGAGCACTGACTACTCTTAGAGGACCCAGGTTCAATTCCCAGCACCCACCTGGCAGTTTGCAGCTGTCTATAGCTCCAGTTCCAGGGGGATCTGATACCTTAACACCAATGCATATAAAATAAAACTGTTAAATAAATTTTAAAAATTGTCATCTGTGAGCCGGGTGGTGATGGCACATGGCTTTAATCTCAACACTTGGGAGACAGAGGCAGGTAGATCTCCGTGAGTTCGAGGCCAGCCTGTTCTACAGAGTGAGTTCCAGGACAGCCAAGGCTACATAGAGAAACCCTGTCTTAAAACCCCCAAAAGAAAGAAAGAGAGAGAGAAAGGAAGGAAGGAAGGAAGGAAGGAAGGAAGGAAGGAAGGAAGGAAGGGAAGGGAAGGGAAGGGAAGGGAAGGGAAGGGAAGGGTGGAGAGAGGAAGGGAGGGAGGGGAGGGAGGGAGGGAGGGAGGGAGGGAGGGAGGGAGGAAAGGAAGGGAGGAAAAGACATATGGTGGCACATGCCTTTAACCACAGAACTTGGGAGTCAGAGATAGGTGATCTCTGTGAGTTTGAGACAAACTTAGTCAACAATAGTAAGTTCTGGGTGGGTGGCCTGCCAGGACAACCTAGTAAAACTATCTAAATAGAGAGAGCTGTGCATAAGCAAAGATACTTCTTTTAGCTCTTTGTTTTGGGATTTAACTGCTACGAGCAATGCTCCTAGACTGGTAGGATTTCAAGCCTACTGAACCTGGAGCTCACAGGGGTGAACTTCCTTCTCCAAGGGGAAAAGAGAAAGTATTATAACACAGGACTGCAGGCAGCAAGTGAGGGAAGGTTACAGTCATTGGTCCGTCCTTGTCCTGGGTCCTTGTCAGGGATGTTGTCTAGGAGGAAGCACTTAGAACCCTGGTCTCCATCTGTACCAAGGAGCTGCACCATTCCCTTGTCCTCTCCTCAGATGGCCCCCGCCCCCCCCCCAGGATCCCTGCTCTGACCTTACGGATTTCACATCAGATGTTCTGGCTAGGGCCTGCTCTCTGCCTCTTAGACTCAAATAAAGCTTTCATGAAAATTCCTTTAAAAAAAAATCTAGTAGCAGTTTACCATATGACTGATTTGTAGAGGATCAGAAGGGTAGAGAAGCGTTAGTTAGAGAAGGAAACGGCTCAAAAAAGCTTTAAAATGAAAGGGAAATGAGACTTGGAATTTATCTGCATTCATGCTGGGCCTCTGCTCTCCCACTGCACCTCACAGAGGATTGTGATAGCTGTATGGATTCAGGCAGGTCTGGAGGCACAGTGACTCAGCATGTCTCCCTTGATTCTCATGCCCTGACCTTCTCACTCATCCTTCCGAGCTTTCTGTGCAGAGCTAGATGACAAACTTGAACCTGGCAGATTCTTATTAACATGCTTCCTATCACCATGACAACCAGTTATCATTGTGGAAATCAGTCACTCGGTGCTGTTAATATCTCTCCCCAGCAACCAATCCAGGCAGAAGCCTAGAATCTGCCATGGTAACAGAAATCAGAAGCAATGTCCTTGGAGTCAGGAGGATCTGGATCCCCTCCCCCTGGAGCTGAGGATGCTCAGCTGCACCAACCACAGATACTCCGAGTCACCATAGTCACCATAGTCATCTTCAGGCCAAGACGATGTCTTCTAACAGATCTTTACCCACACCACTCTTGCCTTTACTGGTGCATTTTCCAAAGATGCTAAGGTCGTCTGGAAATCATTTATGGCATTCTGTTCTTTCCCCTACAGTCCCCAGTGGCTTTCGTATGCATTTTGCATAAGCACTAGGTCCTTTGTTGTTCCCTACAAGGACCTCTATGGCCATTTTGAGTTTATTTCCCAGACTCGTCTCCCCACTAGCTATCCTGTCTATTCTCCTCAGGAGCCACTTAAGAACTGAGACACGGGGCTGGAGAGATGACCCAGTGGTACAAGCACTTGCTGCTGTTGCAGAGGATGGGGGTTTGATGCCTAGTTGCAACATGGTGGCTCACAATCACCTGTAACTCCAGTTCCAGGGGGCCCAGTGCCCTTTTCTGGTCTCTGCAGGCATTTCACAAACATGGTGCATGTACATACATACATGCGTGTAGGGGTTTGAGCATGAAATATGATGTTAGGCTCTTGTGCTAGAATAACCGGTGACCAGCTGATGGCACTGTTTTGGCATACATGTCGCTCTTGTTGGTCTAGAGCTCACGATGTAGACTAGGCCTGTGTCAGTTTTACAGAGATTTGCCTGCATTTGCCTTCCAAGTTCTGGTATCAAAGACATGCACCACTGCGCCCGGCTTGGTGCCACTGTGAGAAGGTTATAGGAAGATTAGGAAATGGAACCTCTGTAGAAAAGCAGCTCACTAGGGGCAGACATCGAGCTTTTGTAGCCTGCCTTCACACTGATTCCTGAGCTCACCAGATGTGCACAAGCAGCCAGATTGCTGCTGCCGTGCCTTCCCTGCCGTGATGGAGCATACACACCCTCAAATCATAAGCCAGATATACCCTCCTTGGAGACCGAGAATGGAGGCTTGTCTTGAAAAGTGTGTAGAGGGTGAGAACAGAAATGCTCGCAGAACAAGAGCTTTATCCCCTGAGTCCCCTCCCCAGCCTCCAAAAAGGATTCCTGAAGTAAGGATTAGGTGCAGGTGAGGCAGTGAGGGCCATGCTGGTAAGGGCCACTGCTGAGTGCCTGTGGGAGTCAGTCCTGCTGGTGGGTGATCTGGGGAAGAGCTAACCATAGCCGTCTGTGGTGGCTGATGCCTGTAATCTTAGCATTTGGGAGGCTGAAGCAGGAGAAATAAAGAGCAAGGCTAGCCTTGGCTATATGAGTCTCTGTCTCAAAAACAGAGACAGACTCAAAGACAGAAACAGAAAGGACACACAGTCAGCACCAACGGTAACATATCAGGAAAGCGGAGGTTGGAAGAGAAGGCTCCCGTTGCAGCCTTCGTCAGCTGTGGTTGTGACTCAGAGTGGCCATAGTGGAGAAGTCCTAAAATGGGGAGAAACAAGGAAGTTTTTTCTTTTAAGATTTATTTTTATTTTATGTGTGTCAGTATTTCGCCTGCACAGAAGTCTATGCTCGCACATGTATGTCTTCTGGTCCTCAGAGGGCAGAAGAGGGTGTTGGATCTTGCGGAGCTTGAGTTATAGATTTTTGGTAGCTACTCTGTGGGTTCTGAGAACAGAACCTGAGTCCTCTGGGAGAGTAGCAAGTGCTTCTAAGTCACCAAGCCATCTCTCCAGCTCAGAACAAAGCAAGAAACAAGACATTTTCACACAATGCAGGAGAGGCCGGACTGTGACCCCTCCCCTCCTGTCCCCTCAACTAGAGTTGAGGCAGTCAAATGAGCCCAGAGACAACCCAGGCATCTCCCTCCAGCTCTTGCAGGATTTTCCCTTAGCTACACTGGACTCTGGTCATGTCCCCTGAGCCTGGAGAATGGCAGCTGCTTGTTTGCATACTTGAAGGAACCATGGCAACCATTTCCCATCACAGGGTCAGTCACAGGACTGATGATGTGACCCAGCAACCAATAGGAGCACAGGAGACCAGCTGCCATGGTGACAGGGCTGGGACCAATCTGAAAGGAAAGTGGGGGTGGGAATGCCTCTGAGGAGCAGGCTGACCTGGGCAGAGTCCAGCTGGCTCCCCAGCTGTGTTTTTCCCATCTGAGACCAGGGTCCAAAAGGTTCCTGCTGGTTAACTCCAGAAGCCCTTATAAGTCTGTCTATACTGTTTATTCTTTGGAGCCCATTATCTGGCTGCCTCATAGTACTTCATATAATACCTTAAAAACCTACCAAGGATTGGCCAGTGTTCTTAGGATAAAAAAAAAAAAAATCAGTCTCCTGAAAGCAACAGCAACAAAGACAAAATGAAAAATGAATAAATAAAAATTACACACCTCAAAAGATCCCCCCAGAGACTAAGCAGATCTGCGGGGGTAGGGTGGGGATGGGGTGGGCTGGAACGCAGGTTCCTCAGTCAGTTCTCTGAACATGGCCTAGAATTTCAGCTAAGCAACTGCACTGAAAACATCTCCCATGGGGTTCTTGCACTGGGTCTGCCCCTGGCTGCCCAAATTCAGATGTCACATCTCCATATGTGTGGAAGAGCCCACTGTGTAAACCCGCCTGCTCTTACTGGGGCTCCTTGAGAGAAGAGTGTGGCTGTGCAGAGAAGAAGTGGGGTGTCAGAAGACAAGAGACATGTCCACCTCTACCCTCACCCAGCCTGACATCGGGGCCCCTCTATAAAGATGGCCGAAAGTACCAAATTGATAGCATTGTATCAGGTCTCTAAAAGGCTCAAATTCACACCACACACACACACACACACACACACACACACACACACACACACACACACTTCCTGCAGAGCCCAAAATCCATGGATATTCCAATGCTTTGTATGAAATGACTCAACATTTGTATGTAAGTTCTGCACATTCTCCATTTATGTGAAAATCATATCTGGGTGCTTATAATAAATAATGCAGTGTAAATAGTTGCTATACAGTGTTGTTTAGGAGATAATGACAAGGAAAATGTGTGTGTTTAGCATAGATGTAACCACAGTAAGCCTACTGCATTTTCAATCTGCACCTTGGATCTGATTTCCGGATTTCTGTTAGCATCGCAGAAGACACCACTGCAAGTGACTGAGAGGCACAGGAAGCAGGGCGCCCTCCAGTGGGGAAATGAGGATTTTTCCTCCTACCCAAAACCAGTCAACAAGAGGCATTTTTCACGTTGTCTTTAATCCTGCCAGGGACAGCAACCATATCCATTTTACTGTGTAGAGGAGGGCTTGAAGAGTCATATGTCCACGGTCTCAGCAGAGCCAGCACTGACCTCTCTCTGGATGGAAATCCAGAGCCTAAGCACCAGCCCTCCCCTTCCAGAAAGTTCTTCACTAAGCTGTGCCCTCAGAGGGACCCTACCACTCCTCCCTGAGCCAAAACAATCTCTTCCCTCACTGCATCCATTTGTAAACAGACAAAGCCCAGCTGTCTCCTTCTTCCCTCCTGACAGGGCTTTGAGAGGCTCTGTGGTGGTGTGTCTGTCGAGGTTCCGGATCCCTGAACCTGGTCAGAGTTAACACCGCTTCCTGCTGTCAGTCCCTGGGCTCTGAGAGGAAGACAGCGATGAGAAGAAGATAGCAAGTCCAAAGAGAAAGGGCTGAGCCCACTGAAGGCTCTCGGACTTGAGGGGATCTCACCTTAGGACACCAGAGCTTGTTTCTTTTTGTGACTGTCCCTGGAAGACACAGGTAGCCAACAGGAACAACACCTTCCAGCCCACTCCTTCAGTCCATATCACTATGGGGTCAAGGCTCCCAGCTGTGACTCCTGGAAGAGCCTATCAGCAATCCCATTTCTCCCTGCCAGTTGCCCCGTCTACTGGGTATGCAGCATGGACCAACCACAGGCCTCAGAACTCACCCAGGTGGTTGTATGGAGAGAGGGGCCTGTGGATACCTGGGTCCCATCCCTCTGGCACAGAAACCAGGGTGCATGCTCATCTGGGTCTGCGCTTCTGAGTGACATCTTTCCAGAAAGGTCCTGCAGGGTGAAAGGGTGGGAAGAAAGGATACTTGGGGAAATCTGCCCGGCTCATGCCAGAAACTAGGGTGTGACTATAATTTCTCCTTCCCCTAGGCATGGTGGCACAAGCTTTTGATCCCAGCACTTGAGAGGCAAAGACAAGGAGGATGTCTGTGAGTTCCATGCCAGTGTGGTCCACATAGGGAATTCCAGGATAGCTAGAGCTATGCAAAGAGACCTTGCTCCAACAACAACAGGGAGGAAGGGAGAAAGGGAGGGAGGAAAAGAGGGAGAGAGGGAGGGAAGGAGGGAGGGAGGAGGGAGGGAGGAGGGAGGGAGGGGGGAGGGAGGGAGGGAGGGAGGGAGGAGGAGTAGAGGGAGGGGGAGGGAGAAAGAAGGGAGGGAGGAAGAGAGGGAGGAAAGGAGGGAGGGAGGGAGGGAGGAAGGAGGAGTAGAGGGGGGAGGGAGAAAGAAGGGAGGGAGGAAGGGAGGGAGGAAGGGAGGGAGGAAGGGAGGGAGGAAAGGAGGGAGGGAGGGAAAAGGAGAAAGGGAGGAAGGGAAGGAGGGAGGAAGGGAGAGAGGGAAGGAAGGAAGGGGGAAGGAGGGGGGAAAGGAAGGAGGGAGGGAGGGAGGGAGGGAAGGAGGGAGGCAGGGAAGGAAGGGAGGGAGGGAGGGAGGGAGGAACAGAGGGAGAAAGGATTTTCCCTCCCCCCAAACTGCTTAGGGCCCACATTGTAGGGGACATTTGGGAACATCAGAGACTGTTTGGGGCACCAGAGCTCTGTTCTGTCTTAAAACTCTGTGATCCTGGGAAACTTGAATTTGTCTATTTTTTGTTTTGTTTTTACCCCTGTAACAATTGTTACGCCCCATGGTGTTATGGAGAGAATAATATAAAGAAGTGTGTCAATGCTTAGAGCTTCATACTTGATTCTAAAAAATTAAATGCAGTTTTGAATGCTGCTGCCAAGTTACTGAACCACATATGGTTGAGGTTATAAACAGTGCTTTTAAAACACCAACTGTCTTACAGTTTTCTGGGAAACCACCATACTGATTTCCACAGCAGCTGTACAAGTTTGCACCCCCACCAGCAGTGTGGAGAGTTCCCCTTACTCCACATCCTTCCAGCACACTGTCATTGGTGTTTTTGATTTAGCCATTCTGACAGGTATAAGATGCCATCTCAGAGTTGTTTCGATTTTCATTTCCCTGATGACTAAAGATGTTGAGCAATTTCTTAAGTGCCTTTCGGCCATTAGAGATGCCTCTGTTGAGAATTCTCTATTTAGATCTGTACCCCATTTTTAATTGGATTATTTGGCATTTTGGTGTCAGAAAATTGGAAATGAATCTACCTCAAGACTCAACAATATCACTCTTGGGCATTTACCCAAAGGATGCACACTCAAACAACAAGGACATTTGTTCACCTACGCTCACAGCAGCATTATTTGTAATAGCCAGAACCTGGAAGCACCCTAGATGCCCCAACCGAAGAATAGATAAAGAAAATGTGGTGTATATACGCAATGGAATACTACTCAGTGGTAAAAAATGATGACATCTTGAAATACCCAGGCAAATGGATGGAACTAGAAGAAGCCATCCTGAGTGAGGTAACTCAGACACAGAAAGACAAACACAGTATGTATTCACTCATAAGTGGGTATTTGACATAAATACCCAAGAATTCTCCAAGAATCCACAAGGATGACCCCAACTAAGAATCTAAGCAATAATGGGAAGGTTGCCTGAACTGGCCTGCCCCATAATTAGACTGATGACTACCTTAAATGTCATCCTAGGGCCTTCATCCAGTAATGGTGGAAGAAGATGTGGAGATCCACAGCTAAGCACTGGGCCAAGCCCCCAGAGTCCAGTTGTAGAGAGGGAGGAGTGATGAGCAAAGGGGTCAAAACTCTGATGGGGAAACCCACAGAAACAGCTGGCCTGTGCATGTGGGAGTGACAGTTGAGGGACCTGCTAGGGCCAAACTAGGTCCCCTGAAGGTGGGCGATGCTGAGGGGGGGCTTGGGCAGTTTATGCAGCTGCTGGTAGCAGAACCAGCATTTATCCCTAGTGCATGAACAGATTTGGAGCCCATCCCCTGTGGAGGGATACTCTTGCAGCCTAGATACACAGAGGAGGGCCTTGATCCTGTCCTAAATGATGTGACAGACTTTGATGATTCCATCATGGGAGGCCTCAACCTCTCTGAGGAGTTGATAGCGGGAAGATGGGGAGAGAGAGGAAATTGGAATTGGCATGTAAAATAAGATTGTTTTAAAAATAAAATAAACAAAGTGTCCCTTGCTTCTTACACACTGCATTGTGAGATTATTAGTAGCAGCTTGAACTCAATGCAGTCATGCCTCTTATTTCATGTGAGTTTTGAAATAGGAGATAGGGTTTCACTGTGTAGACCAGGCTGGCCTCGAACTCATGCTGATCCTCCTGCCTCAGCCTCCCAAGTGTTGGGATCCCAGGTATGAGTCACCACAAAAGATCTGTCTGTCTTTCAAAGGTCCAAAAGACTGTTCCCCTGGGACCCCAGGGACCCCTGGGACAACATCACCTCTTACTGGACAACTTTGTCATGCAAGTGTGCAGCTTGTCATACCCTGAAGGGCCCAGTGTCCCCACCTCAGAGGGGTGTGTGGGGGGTGGGGGGGTGGAGTCAGGTCTGATTGAAAACTCCATGACTCCTGGCTCTTGGTCAGCCACACAACACCAGGAATGGGCTTTTCCCAAGCATATGGTACTGGCTCCTCCAAGGACTTTTTGTAAGACTCTGAGTGCAGGAGAGAGAGAAGGCTGAAAGAGCCAGGATCTGACCTCCACTGTGCTAATTTCAAACATCGAGGGGCAGGCACTCCCCCACAGGTTAGAGGTCCTGCAGATGTGAAGGCTGGCTGGGGCCTTTTACAGAGGCCTTGGGGCTGAGGGAGCGGATGCAGCTTCAGGGGGTTGTGTGGCGACCTGTGTCCTCCCCTTCCTGATCTTGTTTGCTCAGTGGAGACAGGCTACATGGGGCCAGGCTGTCTCTGCAAGCATTCCTCTTTGAAGCTGACTAATAACGGATGAACAAGGTCAGTTGTAATCCCATAGAAATCCTATTCATACAACCCAGGCTCTCTGTCACCTGTTGCAGCCTCTACCCACACAAGTGAGAGTAACTTTCCCCTGAGGTGGCACAGTGGCTCCTGTCTTGCCCTGCTCGGGCTGGCCCTGGCAGGTGGGGCTCCAGAGGTGGGAGTGATCAGGCAGTTACAGGCAGAGAGGGTTTCAGAAGGAACTGTGGAGGCCAAGCTGGCAGTCCCCTTTATCCGTATCAGACTAAAAGCAGTCTTTCCCTCCCTCCCTCCCTTGCTCCCTCTCTCCCTTCCTCCCTCCCTTCCGTCTCTCAGGCATCACTCACCCTGAGGCACAAGTACAGGCAAACCTCTGCAGGTGTGTGAAAGATGGAGTTCATGACCTCTTGGAGGGGCTGGCTGTGCCCAGGTCCCAGGACTGGGTCTGTCCTCTAAGAGAACAAGAATTGTCCTAGCAGACACTTGGACCACTTTAAAAAGTCCTGGCTGCTGAGGAGCAGCAGAGTCCCATGGTCACATTGACTATGGCCCCCAGATCAGCAAGCCTCTGAGGTCCTGCTAATCCCAGTCCCCTGTCACTTCCCATCTAGGAGCTCTCCCGTCTTCCTTCCTGTCTACCCTTTGTGTCTTCATTCCCTGGCCCTCATACTGCTTGGGCCTAGACTTGTAGGTAAGAACAGCCATGGGGCAGAGGCATCCTGTGGAGAGACCAGTGTACAGGGCCTCAGAAAACTTGTCCCAGTGAAATTATTTTAAAGGTGGTTTTGCCAGTGTAAATAGGAAAACAAATATCTCTTAACATGAATAAAAGCTAAAAATTGACCTCATAAGAGACAACGCTTCTCCAACACCCTATAATAAATAATGGATGGGGCTTTGGGAGGGAGCTGAGTCTCTAAGACAGTGGTAAAAGACCTGCAGAGGTGGACCTTCACGCTCCCACGCAGGAAAGGCGGCACCCCAAATCACTCACGAGAAGCGGTCTTGATGCAAAAGCATGAGGACTTTTTATTCCAAGTGCACTGGGGTCCACAGTCATACACCATGCAGGGGTAGAGGACTGAGGACCTCGAGGGCAGAATTGAGACAGTTTTTATAGTGTTTACAACAAAACCCACACATAGGTCACTGGGGCGGGGGTTTCACAAGCAGTTTACAAAGTCAGATAAGTGGTTAGTCCGCTCATCTTCCGTTATCTTACTAGGCCAGGATTATGTACTCAAGGGCCTGTCTTGAGTGTGACCTTGCCTATTTACTAGCAGAGGACAGGGTCTGGAATTTGAGGATTTTAGGGCTTTTTAGATAGTATTTCTAAACTTTTAGCTTCCTGGGGTCATTGGAGAGTTAGGATGTATTTTTTTATCCTTTCAGTGGAAGCAAATGAACCTGATCCTAGGCATCATCCTGTCCTCGCCAGTAGAGAAACTCCAGAGGGATGGGTGTTAGGCTGGAGTGGCTCCAGAAGACAGAAGTGGCCTCTGTGTAGCTCTGGAGCCTGTCCTAGAACTTGCTCTGTAGACAAGGCTGGCCTCAAACTCACAGAGATCCCCCTGCCTCTGCTTCCCAAGTGCTGGGACTAAAGGCGTGCACCACCATGGCCCGGCAAGAGGGCCCTCTTCTGTATGTGCACTCCATAAGCCCATCTATATCCTGCCCCACCCTGTTCCAGGAAGTCCTGTGCCGATGATCAAATTTTAGTCCCAGGATGGATGGGGACAGGGTGTGGAGATGGTTAGAACTCCTGCCTCACCTGTGCTGTGCCCTTACTAACGGCCCAGCCCTTCTAGGAGTTTGCAACCTGGGCCCTTCCTGAAATGGATGCTGGGCTTCCTGCTCCTTCTACCCTTGTGTTGGCCCAGTGACTCTGCCTTCTTCCAAGGCCTTGGGGGCTGGTTCCAAGTCCCTTGACTCACACAAGGGTCCTCTTGAACCCTTCACTATCACCTGAACTCGCTTCTCATAGCTCCCACACTCATCGTCCTATTTTAAACCTTGGCCTACACGACACCCACTAGCTTTCCTTTCCCAGAGCTCCAGAATTAGGGACACCCACCTTCCTGCAAACCGTTCCCTGGAGATAGATAGATAGCTCGTGCCCTCCACTTAGGTTTCCTTCTCATGGTGCAGATGGTAAAATCCCGGCCTGCTTCTGCACATCTCCAGGAGCTTGGCAGCAGGAAGCAGAATCAGATGTAGTGCTCCAGGGAGCACTAGTCCCAGGGCCAGAACCTCCTAAGGAAGCATGGGAGCTCAGTGCCACCGTCGCCACCCCATAGTGGGTTCCACCAATGGCAGTGCTGTCTGCCCACCTGTCAGAGCACAGGTTTTTTTGTGTTTATTTAGTTGTTATTGTTGTTGTTTAGGCCGTGTCTCTATGTAGACCAGGTTGGCCTCAAACTCACAGAGATCCACTTGTCTCCACCTCCCAAGTGCTGGAATTAAAGGTGTGTAGCTGTGTGCCACCACATCCAGCCTGAACTCAGCTTTTTTTTTTTTTTAGGTTTATTTTTATTTTATGTGCATGAGTGTTTTGCCTGCATGTGTGTCTGACCAGGACCAGCAGGTCATTCTGCAGTGACAGGATCCTAAGGGGGATGATGGCCAGAGAATGAGAAGATACAAAGACAGGAAAGGGGGGATCTGGAGGTCTTGCACAAGCTGACGACTTAGGCGAGCATGTTTATTAAGAAATACAACATTGAGGCTGGAGAGGTGGCTCAGCAGTTAAGAGCTGGCTGCTCTTTCCAGAGGATCCAGGTTCAATTCCCTGCACCCACATGGCAGCTTACAACTGCCTGTAACTCCATTTCCAAGGGATCTGGCACCCTCACACAGACATATACACACAGACAAAAACAACAATGCACATAAAAATGAATAAACCTTTAAAAAGAAAGAAAAAACACAACATTTGTTGAGTGTAGTGGTACACGCCTTGATTCCCAGCACCTGGGAGACAGAGGCAGGTGTATCTCTGAGTTTGGGGCCAGCCAGATCTACATGAGTTCCAGAACAGACAGACTACATAGTGGGACCCTTGAAAAACACTAAACAATAATAATAACATAAATAAAAGAAGAAAGAAAGAAATACAGTATCTTACATACATTGGAGGGGGATGGGACAGAGTCAATGGAAAGCTATTATACAATGGAACAAAATCAGTAGGAAGCTGAAGAAGCAACACTGTACAAGGGGAACACAGAATATCTTAAGAGCTCTACAGAGGCTTTGGGACTGATACTCACAGCCCTATATGGTGGGATTACAAAGTTCACAGAATCTGATGCCCTGCCCCAAGGCCCTGGCCCCAGATCATTACTGGCTCTATCAAGCAAATTCCTGAATTTAGAGAAGCTGTGTTCCTTAGCCTCAGGGAAGGCCTTGGGTCTCCTATTCCTCAACAAATGTCTGTGAATCATGCACATGCTGGGTGGCCTGTAGACTTCAGAGAGGGCACTGGGTACCGAGGAACTGGAGTTACAGATGGTTGTCAGTAGTCAGATGATGCTGTGGATGCTGGGGATTGAACCTTGGTCCTCTGGAAGAGCAGCCAGTGCTTTTAACCACTGAGCCATCTCTCCAGGCTTGAGCTCAGTCTTTTTTTTTTTTTTTTTTTTTAAGCTCAGCCTTTAAGAGCAGGCTGTCAAGGACACCATGAGAACACCACCCACAGAATCAACTAACCAGAGCATGTAGAGGCTCACGGAGACTGAAGCAACAACCAGGGAGCCTACAGGGGTCTGACCTAGGCCCTCTGCATATGTTATAGTTCTGTAACTTGGTGTTCTTATGGGACTCTGAACGGTAGAGTGGAGGTTGCCTCTGACTTTTTTGCCTGCTTTTGGGACCTTTTCCCTCCTCGTAGATTGCCTCGTCCAGCCTAGATATGAGACATGTGCCCGGTCTTGTTGTAACTTGTTATGTCATGCTTGGTTGATGTCCCTGGGAGGCCTGCTCTTTTCTGAAGGAAACGGAGGAGGGGTGGATCTGGGGGACAGGTGGGGAGGAACTGGGAGGCAGAGGAGAGAGGAAAACTGCAGTTGGGATGTAGTACATGAGAGAAGAAAAATACTTAGTTAATAAAATCTCCTGTCTGCAGAGGAGTTGATGTCTGTTGAATGTTTGTTGTTCAACTCTTGCCTCCTAATTTCACAAGCATCTTTTTACCATGATCCTTGGCGGCAGCAGGCTCATCGATGGCTGATGTGACATCACCAGGCTTAGCTTAAGGAAACTGAACCCAGCACCCTGGCCTCTTATGTGCCAAAGACAGTAGCAAAGAGCCCTCCCTAGTCAAGGGACCTGCACTCTGTCCCCAGGACTGCCTGTTTCATGTACCAGGGCAGTGGGCTGTAGGTGGTGCCAGCTGGCTTCTGTTTCTGTGGGAGGCAGCAGCTGTGATGGGGCAAAGAGGCAGCCGGAAGCAGGACCAGAGCCAGTGTCCCCTTAGGGGGAAATTTTCTAAACTCTCCATCCAAGCAAGTCACTTCCTTGCTTAACACTCTTCAAGAATTTCTTTAACACTCCAGTAACCTCCTGAGGTGATTTGCATGAGAATGGACCCCATAGGCTTATGTTTAAATGCTTGACTCAGTTAGTGGAGATATTTGGAGAGAATTAGGAGGTGTGGCCTTCTTGGAAGAGGTGTGTCACCAAGAGTGGGCTTTGAGGATTCAAGAGATGCTGTGCCCAGTGTTTTTCTCTCTGCCTGCCTGCCGATGAGGAAGTCAAGCTCTCAGCCACTTTTCCAGCTCCATGCCTGTCTGCTGCCACCACACTCCCCACCATGGTGTTGATGGACTACCCTTTGAAACTGTCAGCAAGCCCCCAGTTGAATATTTTCTCCTATAAGTTGCCTTGGCTGTGGTGTCTCTTCGCAGCAATACATTAGTGACTACGACACCACCTGGCATGAAAGGCCCAACATGAAGTCATCTAGCTTTCTGCTCTAGCCATCCCTGTTCTCCTTCTGCCTTCCAGTGCTATCTCTGTATCACCAACAATTCCACTTTCTTACCAATCATTATCACATCATAATTCATGCTATCACTATCTGTACGACCTACGCCCTTGTTGATTGACTTGTGTCTCCCTGCTGGAGTCTAAATTCCAAGAGAGCAGAGGACCTGAATGTTTCTTTTATTGTCCCATCCTGTTTCTAGCTTGGGAGACTAAGGTCATCTCAGAGTGGACAGTAGATAAATGAATGTGTTGAATGATGACATGGACTTTAGTGTGTGAAATCTCCCTGCCTTGTGCTCTCATAAACATAAGAATGACTGTCCTCTTGAAGAGGAGTGATTGCTGGGAAAGCAGATGTCACAGTTCTCACCGCATGGATAGGTCAAAGTCTGTCTTTAAAACCCAGAAGGGCAGAGGCCTGGTGAACGCATTAGTTTTCTGTTGCTGTGATAACACAGCATGACCAAGGCTACCTATAGAAAAGAGTTTACTTGGGCTTCTGGTTCCAAAGTCTAAGAGTCCATCACCATGATGGTGGGAAGAGTGGCAGCAAGCAGGCTCCATGATGAGAACAGCAAGCTGAGAACTCACATCTCAAACCACAGACAGGAAGCAGAGACAGTGAAAGTCTTTAAGCTCCCAAAACCTGCCACCAATAGCATCCACCCTTTAGCAAGGCCATGCATCCTATGCCTCCGTAAATGGGTCACCAACTGATGACCAAGCACTCAAATGACAGACTATGGGGGCATTTACCATTCAAGCCACCATACCTGGTCTTCCTAAAATTTATTCTAAAGAAGTTTTTGCTGTGACAGTAAATTTTGCATTTGTAATTTTTCACATCATCTCCCACATAAAGGAAGCCTCCAAAAGTATGTGTTTCAGACTCCACAAAGCTGCTGTCTCTAGCAATGTCTATTGCACTGTTATGGACTCTTGGATTGTTTCCAGTTTGAGACACATAAGCAGTGCTGATATTATATGTTCATACATGTCTCTTGGTGTACACACAGACACACTTGCTGAGGGTGTACACCAGAGTGATGCCCTACACCAGTGCCAGTTACATTCCTGCTGTGACATTTTACCAATACTCAGTATGGGCAGATTTAATTTGTTTTAGCTGTTATATTTCGTTGGTGTGTGAAAGTATCTGACAAAAGCCACTTAAGGGGGATAGAGTTCGCCTTGGCAGGGAAGGTATGGTGGCAGGAGCAGGGCATAGCTGGTGACATTGCATCCACAATTGGAAAGCAGAAAGCAATGGATGGCTGTGCTCAGTTTGCCTTTTCCTTTTTTTAGGCCAGGTCCCTTAGCTCATGGAAAAGTACCAACCGCATTTAGGGGTAGGATTTCCCATCTCAGTTAACTTAGTCTAGATCAGCAGTTCTCAACCCATGTGTCAGGAACCCTTTGGGGGGTGCATATCAGATTCATAACAGTAGCAACATTATAGCTATGATGTAGCAACAAAATAATTTTATGGTTGGGGGTCACCACAACATGAGGAATTGTATTGAAGGATCACAGCTTTAGAAAGGTTGAAAACCACTATCCTAGATAATCTCTCATAGACATCCACTAGAGATTTGTCTGCATAGTGATTTGAAAACCAATGAAGTTGTTGATCAAGACCAACAATCATAGCTACTATGATGGACGTATACTGGCTTTGTTTCATGTTTTCTCTTCATTTTTTGAGGGGTTTTTTGTTTGTTTGTTTGATTTTTGTTTTTGTTTTTGTCTTAGCTGTCCTGGAATTGGATTTGTAGACCAGGCCAGCCTCACACTCACAGAGATCCACCTGCCTCTACCTCCCAAGTGCTCAGATTAAAGGTGTGTGCCACTACCACCCAGCTCTTTTCACCATTTTAATTTGTATTTTATTTGTATTAGCATGTGTCTACATTTTATTTTGCCTGAAATTATATGAACTTGACATTTTAAGGTCAAACAGTCAGTTTCACAGTTCAGCTAGTATTCTTTGATGACTAATGAGCATATTTTCACTCATGTGCGTTTGTTTTTTGTGCCAGCTGGCCTCAAACTTCAAATCTTCCTGACCCCACCTGCGTGCTGACATTTGCAGGTGTATGCTATCATGCCTATTCTTAATTACATTTTTTTTTTGTCTCCAGTGTTGGGGGTTGGACCCAAGGGCTTACACATGCTAGCACCACCGAACTACATACCCAGACCCTGTGCCTTAATTTTAACAGGCTCCAATTTGCCAATATGGTCTTCTGTGCTTAGTGTCTATTGTATCCCACTTAACCAAAGTCATAAATATATTTTCTAGGTACTTTATTGTTCTTCCATTTACATTTAAGTCAAATACATACTTGTAATTAATTGTGTTTCCAACTTCACTTTTCTATATAGATACATATTTTCATGTCTCACTTATTGAAGAGACCAGCTGAACTACCACTTATGGTATAAATTGAGTACCAGCTATTCATGTGTCTCTATTCTGTTCTATTGGTCAGTCCATCTTTACTCGGTAATAAACATCCTGTTTTAATTGCATGTTATAGAATAATCTTTTGAACTCTTCTGATTGGTTTAATAAAGAGCTAAATGGCAAATAGCTAGGCAGGAGGTATAGGTGGGACTTCCTATACCTACTTCTCTCTCGGAAGAAGAGAGACAGAGAAGCCAGCCAGATGCAGAACGAGTTAGACACATAGAATGGGACAGAAGTAAAAGTCATATGAGAGAACATAGATTAATAAAAGTACAGGTTAATTTAAGTTCTAAGAGCTAAGTTTTAAGCCTAAACTATAGGCAAAGCTTTCATAATTAATAAATCTCTGTGTCATTATTTGAGGCCTGGCTTGTGGAACAGAAAAAGACTTGTTACAATCATTGAAGCTTTATAATGAGCTTCCATATTAATAAGGCCATTATCTTTATTAACACTGTCTTGACTAGAGCCATGCACATGCCTTTAATCCCAGAATGGACAGGCAGAGGCAGATGGCTCTCTGTGAGTTCCAGGACAGCCAGAGCTACATAGTGAGATCCTGTGTATGTATGTATGTATGTATGTATGTATGTATGTATGTATGTATGTACATATGTGTGTGTGTGTGTATATATATATATGTATATATATATTAGAGCCAGTAAGAAGGCTCAGTAGGTAAAGGAACTTGCCATCAAGCCTAACTATTTGAATTCAATCCTTAAGACCCAAAGACTGGAGAGAACTGACTTCCTTAAGTTATCCTCTGACCTATATATGTGTACTGTGGAATATTCATGCCCCCTAATAAATAAATAAATAAATAAATAAATAAATAAATAAATAAATTAAAGTGTCTTGGATATTTCTGTGTGTGTGTGTGTGTGTGTGTGTGTGTGTGTGTGTGTGTGTGTTTAGGTACATACTTCAGCTTGTGAGCTTGTACAAAAGAAGAAAATCAAGAACAGAAAGGAACCTTTTGACATTTTTATAGGATCACACTGAACCTATACATTAACTTGAAGGATGGTTGATGTATTCTTACACTGAGTTTTTCATCTACAAAAAAACAAAGAAAAAACCTGTCAAATTATTTGAAAAATTTCTCTGTAGGGATCTTGCACATCTTTTATATTTAATTACAGGTATTTCATTCTTATGCTTGGTAGAATCAAGTCTCTTTAAAATTTCATTTTCTAACTAGTCATTTCTAGAAGATGGAAATGGAATTGGTTTTGGTATATTGATTTTTTTTACCCAGCTTTCTTAATAAATGTTCTCATTAATTTGAATATCTTTGGGATTTTCTATATAACCAAGGGTATCCAAAAAAAGCTTTGCTCCTCCCTTTCAATACATGTATATTTTTCCTTTTCTTACTTCTCTTTTATAGAACAGGTTAAGAGCAGACATTCTTGTCTAATTCTCATTGTCAAAGGACTTCTGACTTAGGGTAGATTTCCTCAGAGGCAGACTCTGAGGCAAAGACTTGAATGCAAAGCCAAGCTGCTCACAACACAAAAGGCAGTAATGAGGCTGGATTCTGGACTTTAATATTGCTGATGAGTGAGTGTGAGCCTCACAGCTCCTAGTTGCCTCACCCAAGACAGGAGGAAGCTGGGGGACTCCCACACAAACCTTGGTACCCCAGGATGGAGCTGCCCTGCAGTAAGGAGCACGCATTCCCTAGCACTTCTACTGATGTGAGTAGAAAATTCTTGTTGGGGCTGGAGAGATGGCTCAGCAGTTAAGAGCACTTGTTGCTCTTGCAGAGGACCCAGGTTCAGTTGCCATCACCCACATGATGGCTCACAGACAAGCCTAACTCCAGTAACAGGGGACCTGACACTCTCTTTTAACCTCTTTGGGCATCAGGCACTCACATGGTGCATTTACATTATATGCAGGCAAAACACCCATAAACATTTAAAAAAGAAAAAAATTTGTGTCAAGCAGCAAAAGGAAGTTCTAGGCAAAGAAGTATAGATATTGGCAGCTGGAAGTGGGTCACATGCACAGAGTGGCAGAAGGACAGTTACTGGCAGGATCGTCAGTAAGGACCATCAACGTTTTACTATTTCAAATAACACGGGCAGTCCCCACAGAACCAGAGCAGCTACCAGAGTCTGAATGTTTGTGCAGCCTACAGGTCGTTTAGGTTGGAATGGGCAGAATGAAAAACAAATACTATCTTACAGCATAGTTAAGACACAGAAAACACTAGACTCTGATGCTAAGAGGCTGCCATCCAGTGCTCTGTGACACTTAAGTTCTACCTCACCGTCAACACTAGAGCTGAGTCCCTACCCTTAACCCTGGCCTGCAAAGTGCAGCCACAGCTTAGTGGGGATCTAGTCATGGATATGACCCATGCCAGGGTTCGTCACTACCACATTTAGCCCACATGTCGGTACTTGGAGGAAAAAAGAAATATATCAAAGTTCTAGCTAAGAAAAAAAAGAGGCATTAACAAATCTTAGACAAAGAAGAGGGGAAAAAAGGAGAGCAGAAAAAAGAACCAGGAAGAAAAGGAGGGGGGAAAAGGTAAGGAGGGTGAAATAATGAGGGGAAATTTAACAGAAGCAAACTTAAACAGATGAAAAAGCTTTAAGAAGAGACTTTATAAAAAAATTATTCAAATAAATACGATTGCTTATATGATTACATGAAATTTTTAAAAACTGATTGCTTTAGAGGCAGAAGCTAAAGTATACCAGTTTCTGCACATTAAAGTTATAAAAGGATTTCCCAGAACAGCATTAAATCCATATGCTTTGTCAGAGACTCGATAGCCTTCCAAATGCCCCAATGTTACTAAAAATTTCCAGAACATTAAAAAGGAAAGTCTCTGAAGTATTAGTAACATTGATATCTGGATCTGATAGCCCAAAAAGAACACTGTAAATTAATTTTCTTTATGAATAAAGATGCAAAAATCCTAAATACCACCAAACAGAAGCAATGACTCAGAAAATAAACTGGTCCTTGTGCAGGTCAGTAATCCCAGCCTCTTGAGGCTGAGCAGAGCTCCATGTTCAAGGCTGGCCTACATAACTTAGCAAGAAGACTGGGGAGATGATTGAGAGGGTAAGAGGATCTGTGCAAGGTTCAAATCCCTAGAGTCTGTGTAAAAAGTGCGGTATATGTGTGCCTGTAACTCCAGCATTCAGGGACAGAGTGACATGGAGACAGGATTGCTAGGTCTTGCTGCCACCAGCCTAGCTTCAAGTTCAATGAGAGACCCTGTCTCAAGGAAAAAAGGTCAAGTGATAGGGCCGGGAACCAACCCAACGTCTTTGTCTATACTCCATTATACACACATCATACACATCTCTCTCTCTCTCTCTCTCTCTCTCTCTCTCTCTCTCTCTCCACACACACACACACACACACACACACACACACACACACCACAAATAAAATAGTGAAAAGAGGGCTGTGGGTGTATTAAAGCTCTGTGGTAGACAGCTTAACTTAGTAAATATTAGTCCACATAATAACCAAGGATATATGGTCATATTTCATTATTATTTGCCTTTTGGTCTTTCATCTAAGTATTTCTTATACATTCTTTAAGTTAGACATTTATTTTGGTCACAAATGCAGCCCAAATGTGAATTAACAAATAGAATCTCTTATCTCCTCCCCCATAGGGTAGATAAAGATTACTAAATGTCTCTTTATAACACATCTGGCCATGGCTGTATCACACACTGTAACCTAGTCTTCTGAAGCCATTACTGAACTATGGCTTATCCAGTTAGAGCAATCCTAAGGGGTCCTTGATCATATGGGTACTCTCTAAAGGTGAGGGTGGTGACTGGCCACTGGGAGGAGCCTTCAGCAAACTGAGGACCAACCAGTGGGGGCCTGTGTAGAAGCAAATCTTGTTAACATGACAGCAGGATAGCAACTCCTTCAATTAAAGGTAGAATGCCCCGTAGTTGTTTGCATGAGCAATGGCTCCCAGAGGCTAAGGTACTGACAGCTGGTCCCCAGCTGGTGGTGCTATTTGGGAAGGTTATGGAGCCTTTGGGAGGAAGTATGTCACTGGATGTGGGCTTTAAGCCTCACCTCAGTTTGCCCTCTGTTGAGATGTGGTCTCCCACCATGATGGACTGTCCTTCTGGAACCATGACCTCTCCAAATGCTTCCTTCTGTAAGTTTCATTATGGTATTTTTACCACAGCATGAAAAGGAGCTAATGTGCTACCCATCACAGCACAGCTGACTCCTATATAGACAGTGGCCTGTGTCTTGATGCCAGGGTGGCTTCTGGTAAGGAACCACGGGTGAAGTCACAGGGATCATTCCCTGAGTTAAATTACACAGCCCACAATAGAAGACTTCCCCAACCATAAAGCTACCTTGCACCTGTGGAGTCCTTCAATAGCTGCCAACTATACCACGATCTATAGTCTACTCCCATCTCAGAATTTCAAAAACCTTTGATTGCTTGAAAAATCCACCTATGGTACCAAAGTCACCGTTTGCCAAAGCCAGGGCTCTCATATATATTCCTTCACCTTAACTCCAGCCATGTGGGTCAAACAGCTACAATTTAGAAAATACTCAGTCGGACAAGCTTTTTAGCTATTTACTCCTTTTCTTTTTTGGTTTTGTAATTGTGTACTGTATATGCACTCCCGTGCACATGGGTCTGTGCACTTGTGGCTGGGTGGGGGGGACATGTCAGGTGACATTGACTATCTCTATTTCCTCAAGACAGGATCTCACACTGAAACATAACTAGGCTGAGGGCCAGCATGGCCCAGCGATTCTCCTGTCTCCTATAGCACTGGGGTTACAGCATGTCTGTTTTTTTTTACATGGCAGCTGAGGTCTAAACTTGAATCCTCATGTTTTCACAGCATTATCCACTGAGCCACAGGTCTGATGCCCGGTTTTGTAATTTCTTTTTATGTAGCACATTGTGAAATAGTCCGCTTATCCTGTTTTGTTGTTTCTTGAGACAGGTCCCATATAACCCAGGCTAGCCTCAAACAGGATCTTCTGGTCCAAACCTCCCCAGTGAGTACTGGGGATGCAGGCATGCACCACTGTACTTGGCTTAAGCCTACCATCTTAAATTCCTCATCCTATTGTGACTTTCCTCCCCATCATTTCCAGTTTTGAATTTTTAAATGTATCTTCACCTTTTTTATTGTAAAAAGACTTAAATGGATACAAAATTTGAAATAGTATAATCAATACCCACAGTCTCTCCAGAGTCAATACTTTTCAAACCAATTGATAAATAAGTTCATACAGCACACACATACACGGTCTTGCAAACCATCTTTTTTGTTATTTTGTTTTTTCGAGACAAGGTTCTCTGTCCTAGAACTCTCTCTGTAGACCTCGAACTCACAGAGATCCACCTGTCTCTGCCTCTCAAGTGCTGGGATTAAAGGCATGTGACACCAATGCCAAGCCCTTCCTTTTAAAAAGATTTATGTGTATAAGTATTTTGTATACAATATGTCTATGCATGACATGATGTACATGCAGTGTCCGGGTAGGCCAGAAGAGGGGTACTAGATCCCCTGGAACTGAAGTTAGATGGTTGTGAGCCGCCATGTAGATGCCGGGAACTGAACCTGGGCCTTCAGCAAGAGCAGTCAGTGTTCTTAACCACTGGGCTATCTCTCCCATATCCTAACCTCTTGAGTCTGGGAGATCAAAATCACAATGAATGAAAGAGCTTTGAGAAGTATGCAGCTGGAGCTGGAAGGATGGCTCAGTGTTTATTCACCTGTTATTCTTGCAGAGGGCCTGGGTTCAGTTCCCAGCATCCACATGCTGGCTCATAACTACAGTTTCAGAAGAACCAGCGCTTCTTCTCTGTGGGTACCACACACACATGTGGCACCCCGCCCCCATACACACGAAGGCAAACACTCATACACTTAAATAAAATAAAAAAGAAGTGGTGTGATGTCCTTGTAAACAGGAGCTTCAGGCTCAGGTGAGACACAAGGAGGACAACCTAACAGTACTTACCTGCGTTTTAAGTATATACACATTTGATTGATTTTATTTCTAGGGATTTATCCTTTGCTGCACCCCAACCTTCACCTCTGCTCTGGTTCCAGAGGTTCAGGCCTGGCTGGACCCCCACCATGGAGCTTCTGAAAAAGCACAAGAGAGCTGGAGGGAAAATCCACTTTAATAACCCAGCATCACAAGCTGAGATCTTCCCCTTCAGTCACGGGGTGAACACGAGGGGCCTCGCCAAGAGGCCTCAGTCCATGAGGTTGCGGTTTACAGAGGGGAACAGCTCAAAGAAGCCCTAAAAGGAAAGGCAACTAGGAATTAGCGATTGACCAGATGCTAGTGTCCTACCACTCACCTCCATCACCTTCAGTTCAAGTATCGACCGTTACAGCATGAGGTTTCTATGCTTGGTGTCTTCTCGTCCCTCAGCCCCTTTCTAGCCAACCACTTTCTGAGGCCTTGAAAATGAGGGTTGGTATGGCTTGTGTAAGTGGTCTTAAAGGTCCATGTGTTAAAGGCTTGGTCACTAGCCCGTGGCATTACTGGGAGGTAGTGTAACCATTAAGAGGTGGGGCCTGAAGGGAAGAGGTTAGGTCACTCAGATAAGGCACACTTTTGAGGGGACACGGGGATCCATTTTCTCCCCCACCCTCACTGGCAACACTCAGGTGAGCAGATTGCTCCACCACACGTTCTCACCACAGGCCTCAAATTAACAAGCCAACTGGCCATGGAGTAAAGCTTCTAATGCTGTGAGCCAAAACAGACACTGACTTCTTATAGACTCTTATCACTTATTTTGTGAGTGATAAGACACTGATACAAGGTCCCTTGTTTTTCTACAGCCCCAGCATTGAGGCTAGCCACTTAATGATGGAAAGGAAAGTCAGGTGGGAGTTACCTTGAAAAGGGTGAGGGTCTGGAGAACTCCAGTAGTACAGGCTGTTTCCCGAATAGAGTGCATGGCCAGTTGGGGGCTACCTAAGTCCAGCACCCGAAGCCCCAGTCGAGAAGCCAAGATAGGTCCAATGGTGGTACCACAGGGGGAGTCATTCCGGACCATGAGGTCCTGGAGAGAGGAGAGGTCATAAGCTCATTAAGATCAAGGAGAAAGATACCCCAGGGCCTCAGGGCCAGAAGATGATCTTAGTTCTATGTCTTCAGGTATTTAAAAACATTGCTTTGTTACTTTTACACCTAATCTGGACCCTCAATGCACAAAAAATACTGCTGGGCTGAGGATGTGGCTCGCTCAGTTGAGTGCTTCCCTAACATCAGTGAAGCCCTGGGCTTGGTCCTCCCCAGTGCATACTCTGGGCACAGTGGTGCATACTTCTAATTCCAACACTTGAGAGGTGGAGGGATCAGGAGTTTAGAGCCTATTCTGCTACAAAGTGAGTTTAAAACTAGCATGGGCTGTGTAAGACCCTATCTTAAAAACATAAGGAAAACTTAAAAATTTTTGTCTCTGTTTGAGGTCTACAAAGCCACACAGAGAAACCCTGACTAGAAAAATCCAAAAACAAACAAACAAAAAAAAAACACACATGAGGCAGGGGAGGAGAGGAGCGGTGGGAACTGGGACTCACTTGTAAAAAACAAGCTTGTTTCTAATTTAAATTAAAAAGGAAACAAAACCACACACGCACACATTTTTTTCTTTTCTTTCTTTTTTTTTTTCTAGCTGCCAAACCTTAAGGGAAATGAAAAACTGAGGCTGAAATTTCTTACTGTACCAAAAAAGTTATGTCACAGGGCACAGGATAGGGCTCTCACTAATCAAAGCCATGACAACTTGAGTGTCATGCATTATAATTATAATTCCACGGATAGCATTCAATCAATGAACACTCATAATTAAGATATGTAAAAAAGGCAAAGCAAAGACACTAATTTATAATGACATTTGGGATAAAACTTCACCTTCAAAAAGGTTATTAAAGAGAAAGAATGAGCAATTATCTTGTTTTCCTGCTAAGAATCATCTTTACCCATTTGGCCATTTCACTGGCCCAGGAATCATCTTATGATAACTCATCAGCCTGGATAACGGGGACAGCTTCTACCTCACAGAATGGGAAGGTCGTCAGTAAGTTCTAATATAATTGCTGATCAAGCAAGGATGATCAACTAGTCCTAAAAGGGGAGTTCACTGCTTGTATAGCCACTGTCCAGCCAGTCTTTGAAAAGAGGTAACAAATGTGTCCAGTGATTTAATTTTACAATGTTTAAAATAAATGCACAGAAAAATCTGGACAAATATATAAAACTCTAGTGTTACTTTTTCCTTTTGAGACATGGTCTCAAATATGTATCCCTAGCTGATCAGGAACTCACTATGTAGATCAGGCTCAAACTCACAGAGCTCCAGGTGCCTCTGCCTCACAAGTAGAGTGCTAAGATTAAAGGCATTCACCACCATGCTGGGCCCTCTGGTTTTGTTATTGTTGTTTTGTGTTTTGGAGACAGGAATTCTCTGTGTAGCCCTGGCTATCCTGGAACTCAGAGATCTGCCTAAAAGTCAGAGATCCACCTGCCTTTGCCTCCTGAGGAATGGGACTAACGGTGTGCACCACCACTGCCAGGCAGGACCTCCGTCTTTTTCAAACAACATCTTATGAAGCTCAGGCTGGCCTTGAACTTGCTATGTGGCTGAGAATGACCTTAAATTCCTGATCCTCCTATCTCTACTTTGAATTAGGGTTACAAATGTGTATGTACTACCTTATCTGGTTCAATTTTATTTTTTTTTCATTTCTATTTGTCTTTTCTAATTTATTGAAGTATATATGCCCTGCTTCTGATGTAAACTATTAGGAAAAAGCCCACAATGTCTTCCTAATACCTTAGAATATAAATGCTCTTCCAAGACCTCAGAAGCAAACTGGCCTAGGTGAGCTCCCTCTTTCCCCACCTGCTCTCAGCTCTGGCCTTCTCTGCACTACTAGGATAACCCATTGCCATTCCCACTGCAGATCTTTCTGTTTGTTCCCTCTGGCTGAGATGTTCGTGCCCGGACCTTCCCAGAATCCTCCTTTCTCAATGGCTAGCTCTCACTTCCTCCCAAAGGCCTCTCTGTGAGTAGAAAAATCTGGCATTACACAGGGCAAGATGGAGACAATGAAAGAGAAACAGCCCTTGTCTAGTCCTGCTTCCACCAGAACTGGGTACTGTCTGTTACTGGACTACCTTGGGCCAAATCCCTGATGTAGGAATATGTATGTATACACACATTGTGTACACACACACACACACACACCAGTGATTTCAAGGCCAGAGGAAAAGTGAACAGTTGAGGTTCTAGACTCTCCAGTCCTCAATATTCCTTCTGGGTTGGGTTATACAGGGAACTAGGTGTTAGGAGGAGAAAAGGTTAGGTGTTAGCAGGACAAACCCCTACAGAAATCAGCAGTGCAGAGATCATTATCACCCCTACTTACAGATGGGGGACACTAAAACCCATACAGCTTAGCAAACCAGGCTAAAGTCAACTTAAACCAGCAATGCACCTAGCTCTGTACCCAAAACCCCTCATTTACTAGGACTCCCTACTTACTGGGGGCACATCAGTTTGTCTTCATACTGCTCCCCCACCAAGCCTTCCCAGAAAAGACACACGTTCACCTGCAGGGGCACCCCAACTTGGCTGGCCACCTCTCGAATTAGAGCTTCTGTCACTGCATTAGAGGCGTAGCGCTGCTTGCTGTTCACCTTGATCACAGGACCCTGGGAAAAGTCAAGGGGGAACAAAGACGACATGAGGCCCAGGGGGAACCACACAGGCCGGAGTCGGCCAATCTACCACACCCTCAAGGAGAGCCTTACCTTATGGAACAAGGGACGGTGGTTTTCCTCATGCTTGTCCCTGTGAGAGGTGGTAAAGGTCAGGACAGCGCACTGTAGTGAGGGCGTGTCAACATCTACCACCCCTTCAAGGCAGACAGCACTGATGGGTCATATAGCATTCTTCCCCACCCAGCCCTGCAGGCCCTCAAACAGTTCCCGCAGATTCCAGCCATGAAAGTAAACAACATTATCTAACACATGTACCTGGCTTAGGCAACTCATGACGCTCACTAAGTCTGGCCTTAGAACAATCAAAACCAAGACCCCCAAAAATCACCCAGGAGATGGAGAAAGAGGCAGGGCCAGCCTGTAAGTGGGCTATGCTTGGGTCTCCAGCAGTGAATACTGTCTGGTACGAAGACTCACACATAGTTTGGGTGCACAGCATGGGCCATGTCTGCACTGATCATGAAGGACTTGGGTATAGCTTCCTCGAAGGCGGTCAAGCGCTGAGGCGTGGCTGAGATGCGCCGTAGTACCAGCTCCGTCAGCAGAGACTGTGCTCCCTGTGCACTTTCTGATCCCACCTGGGGATGGCAAAGACTTGACTCTGGGAATCAGATCACAGGCCTGGACATGGAGGTCAGTAAGAGGAGCCCCATGTTCACAATAGCTCAGGATCCTCAGGAGTCACTTGGTGGGGTTGGTATTCTTAGAAACTTTCCTATGCCCACCCAGGTCATTACTGACCATCTGACAGTAGACTGGGGCCAGACTAATTCCTAGCCAGTGGAGTACCCACACTGGTCCCCAGCACTTACATCTAGGGCTCAGCAGATGCCACAGCATCCTGGGTAATTTCTCTTGATGCATGTGACAGACACTGTTAACTAACCATGATATCTTTCATAACAGAAGACCCAAGTAGTACTACACAACTAACTACCCAGCTAGAGACATCAATTCTAGTCTTCCCTGTTACTAAATGTGGTCACAATAAATTCTGTGCGTGTACATAATAATGAATTTCATTTGTGAACCATGCTCTTAAAGACACAGGCATCTATTTTCTCTGCCCTCTCCTTTATTGCTGACTGAGTGTAGACAAGATGGCCAGAGTGGAACAGCCAAATACCCAGAGTAACATACAAAAGACCAATCCTAACTGCTAATGACCCAGGGAGCTATGTAAGAGAACTAGCTATCTGTCAAGCTCCAATACAGACAGCATCTCGGGTTGCAGCCAAACACACAGCTGAGGACCCACTATGTGCCAAACACACAGCTGAGGACCCACTATGTGCCAAACACACAGCTGAGGACCCACTATGTGCCAAGCCACAGACCTGAAAGGATGACCCGTGTAGTGCCCCTGTCCTTGGGGTAGGAATGTAGCAAGCACAGAGAATACAGGATAAGAAATCCAGTTAGAAGCAGATGTATGTGGAACAAAAGGAACAAAAGGTGCCACAGAAACACTGGCAGCTCTCCTCCCCCATCTCTGGGGCCTCTAGAATGGCCCCGACTCACTCTGAGTGTCTGTGACCCCACAGAGGGCCCTCTGCCCAGAGCCCTGCACATACCTCTTCATTGTCGTAGAGTGTGATCATGCGCACATGTGGCTCCCTAGCCAGGGAGGAAGGGGCTGCACAGGAATCAATCAAAGCCTGGATGGGGAGGCAGACAGGGTCATCATCCTTGCCCTTTTACTTCTAACAACTTAGTCTGCCAGTACCTGGGAACAGCAGGCTGCCCTGACAGTGAGGCAGGCTTGGCTTTCAGCAAGCTTTCTCTCAGGGCACTGCCTGGCAGTGGAGGACCTGTCTAACGGGATAGGTGAATCCATTCTCTGGGTACTTGGCTCTCATGTCTGCCCTTGCAGAAAGCAGGGCATTGCAGAAGACAGGAAGAAGATAAAAACCCTGGGAGGTGGTTATGAAGATCATGCAAATTGATGGGCTTCCACGAATGTAGCTGGTTGGTTCAGAAGCAGACATGGGCCCCAGGTCTACAGTAACTACCCAGAGCCTAGCTCCAACCACAAGCCAGACAGGGAAAGGCAAGTTAAAAGGCAGAGGAAGGGAGGGTAAAGGGTAGGAGGCTGAGAAGTGGCCTGACTTGGGTAGACAGAAGGTGGAGAACATGAAGGAAAGCAGGAGTACAGATTCCCTACTGAGGTCCCAAGGAACACACAGAAAGCTGAGGAGAGACTCAAGTCAGAGGCACTGATACAAATGAGAGACACTGTTTTTCATGGTGGCAAGGACTTTCTTTTCAGGCAGAGGTTGTTAATCTAAGGAAAGTAGCAGACTGGGGTAGGAGAAGACATCACGGCACACCAGCTTTCCCATACTTCAACTCCTGGTCTCAGACCAGCACAGAAATAGTGATGCCAAGGCTGCAGCATTTGGGCCCTTCCCAGCATCAGCTGGGTGAAGGCCTGGTTAAGCAGCCATCTCTCTCTGCCTCCTGTGGGTTGAGGTAAGCCTCCCATCTCAACTCTTACCCCCTCACGGGTATGCGCTGCCTGGCGTGCTCTGGCTCCTCACCTGCAGGGCACAGAAGCAGCTGTGCAGATTGTCCAGTCGAGGAGCAAAGATGAACTCTTCATAGGCCCCGCCCAGGACCTAGAGAGACAGGGCCAACCCTGACCTAAGAGCCCAGGCCCATCACCCGTTTCTCTCTGTGGCCAAGGGCCAGAGCAACTACTCATGACTGTTGGCTTAGGGAACTAGTCTTGCTGTTCAGTTGAGAATGAAGGCCAGGAAGGGGTGACCTACAGCATCTACTAGTAGGACAGATGAAGACAGGGCTAAGTAGTGTCTCTCTCTCTCTCTCTCTCTCTCTCTCTCTCTCTCTCTCTCTCTCTCTCTCTCTCTCTCTCTCTACACACACACACACACACACACACACACACACACACACAAAGCAGGCTAGTGGCCCACACCTTTAATCCCAGTACTCAGGAGGCAGAGGCAGGCAGATCTCTGAATTCTAGGTCAGCCTGGTCTACAGAGCAGGTTCTAGGACAGCCAGGGCTATAAAAAGAAACTCTGTCTCAGAAAAAAAAAAAAAGGGGGGGGGGAGCCAACTAAAAGGAAGAAGCCAGCTAACAGAAACTTAAGACAGAGGATCCAAAGGTTTAGAAGTTCTCTACATTAGCAGCTGGGAGGTAAAAGGCATCTTGCTCTCAAAGACTCAGAACCAGCGTAGGTCAAAGCAAGCAGGGACTGTGGACCCCACTTCACACCTCACACACTCTGAGGATCCAACCCTCCTAGAAATGAGAGCTCCAAGGCTCAGATCTCTGCTTCCACCCTTTCCCTAGAGAAAGATCTGGGTTCCTGGCTTTGTTCCCAGAGGTTCGGTCCAAAGGCACCAGGACTTCCACCTAGTTCCGTGCACTGAGCTGCAGGATCTGGGAAAGGCCCACACCCTAATCAAGTTCCCGTGGGCGGGTCTTGGGGAAGACGTTCTGCGTATCTGGGAAGTACTGAAAGGGGAGAAAGTAGACTCTACTAGGAAGGAAAAGGAGGAGACTACAGGGGGCTAAGTCTTCAGGGGATATGCTGTAGTTGGCTGGGACCCTGGAGGACCCCACCCACAAAATCCTGCAGCCACTCCTTACTGCGGGCTGGGTGTCTGCCAGGCAGAGCTCCATCTCCACGATGTTCTCAGGACTCAGCCCCAGATGGGTACAGAGCAGGGACAAGAGGACTGAGTGATGCCGCTCATCCTGTAAGGCAGAAGATGCTGGAGGGGGGCCTGCGGGTCCCTTTGCCCCTTCCTAGGGACTGGTCTGCTTCCACTCTGCCCACCCTCCTAGGAGCAGGGGAGCTTCTTACAGCAGCGCTGAGCGGCCCTGGTTCAGGAGCCCCTTTCTCCAGTTCTTCTTGAACTGCTGTGGCAAGAATTGGGACTCTGTGGCGAAACAGGTTGTTTGAACTTAGGCCTCTCCTTGTCCTCCAATTTCCAGACCACTCCCCGAGTAGACAGCGGACAGAAACTAGACTCCAAAAGTGGGGCTTGATTATGGCCATTAAGAGGTGATCCTCTGGGTCCCAGTGGGACTCCTGTCACCTAGTGTCATACTCCACCCCTCACAGCCATCACAGCCCTGTGGTAGACTCACAGGTGCATCTCTGTGTTGGGTCCAAAGTTCTCATTGATATTTCTCTGCAGATGGATGGCCAGGTGTGGGATGCGCAGAATGGGCCGCTCCACATGTACAAGCCTCTGCTCCAGCCGACCTGAGGTAGGGCACTGTGGCCAAATGGCCAGGTCAGAACCGGGCACCTTCCAAATCCAACTGATTAAATCCCTCACTAAACCCAGAATAACCGAGTCCCTCTTCCCCACAGACTCCTCACTGGTACCCCAAGTTCTGGGCCCTCTATACCACCTTGACAATGACTCGTCCAGCCAAGGTCAGGTCCCGGTCAAACCACGTGCTCCAGATCCCGCCACCATAGGTCTCTACACCGACCTGCTGGTAGCCCACCTGGCTCCGTCGAGATTTGCGTTTTACCTGAGCACAGAGATGAGAACAAAGAGAAGGTCTGGTGACAACATCTGGAGGTGAGACTCTGGCAACTGACAAGTTATACGGAGCAAATATCACATCAGTTCACTGTGGAAAGTGTGTGTGCGGAGGGCACGGGGTGGTCTACCTTCTTTCCTGTACCTGGGGATAGGGCGTTCCAATCCGCACCTTCTGAACCTCTTCATTTGCCTCTGTCCCCACACCTCCCTCAGTCCAACAGAGCCCTAACTCCTTACCCGAAGGCAGGGACTGTCCGTGTGGGCCCCAATGAGGCTGAAGCCATTGCCAGGAACATACTGGCCCCCCACAGCAAAGGCAATGATGGAGGAGGAGTTCCTCGTTAAGAAGTACTGGGAAGAGAGAGGTGAAAGACAGGGGTGTGAGTTGTTTAATCACGAGGAACACAGGACTTTGAAACAGCCTCTGCCCCCAAATTCTCCCTAGTACCTTGTTTTCTGGTAAAATATCCCAGCCCTCTGTTTCCTTGAGTTCACGGAAGCCAGCCTGGAGGAGGCGGCTGCGGCACTCAGCCACGACTGTAGAGAAAGGGCTTTCTCATAGCGATGGGTGTTGGTCAGGTCACTCCCACTCTCCTAGCCTCCCTAACCCAGTTCACCTACCGTGGAAAGGAGAGGGACTCCGGTTCACGAACTTGAGGAGCTCCCTGGCTGTGGCCTGGATTGCCTCTTTCCGGGCCCTGCCGTTCATGGCTACCTACGGGAGGAGGTGGCGCTCAAGCTGCTACCAGGTCTGGGACCACTCTTTTCACCCTAGCTCGGAGGATCCAACCCCCCTAGAAACGAGAACTCCAAGGCTCAGATCTCTACTTCCGCTGCCCCTTTTCCCAGCGACAGATCCGGACTCCTGGCTCGACCGCTCAGTGCTCAAAGGTTCAGCTCCAGCGAAGCAGAACTTGCACCCAGTCCCGCCCCTCGAGCTGCAGGACCCGAAAGGCCCGCCTCCTAACCGAGACATTGGGCCCGCCCCCAAATCCCATCCCACGCCCCGCCCAGCCGGGAAATCCGGATTCGAACTGAAACTCCAGTTCCGGAGCGGCCCTCAAACCCGAAACGCCACTAGCCGGCGCGCCATCGCCTCCGGGATCAAAGCACCCCTTCACCTGCCGTCCCACCCAGTCAGCACTGGACACCCCGTCCGACCCCGGGAAGGTCAGGTCACCGCGGAGGGCCTCAGTTTTACTGGGAGCCGAGCACGCCCGTCTCAGCGCCGCGCTAAGCTTAGTTTCGACGGGGCGCGCGGCGGGCTGCGGAGCTGGCGACGGCCACCCACCTGCATAGCCCCACCACGCTAGGGGTCTCAAGGGGTCGGACTTCGGCCCGCCCCTGCCCCTCCGCTCCTCCCTCCTCGATCGGGCCTCGCCCTCGCCTAGCTGCGTGCTCCGCCTCTCGCCAGGCCGCGCCGGGGCTCCGCCTCTATCAGGCCCCGCCCCGCCCCCGCTGGCCCGCGAGCTCCGCCCCTGTCGGGCCGCGGTCGGGTTCCGCCCCCGCTCCTCGCTCAGTTCCCGTCAGGCCTCGTTCTAACCACGTGGGCTGCTCCGCTCCAGTCCGGCCGCGCCCCGCCCTCTCCACTCCGCGAGCTCCTCCCGTGTCAGGACGCGTTCCGGTTCCGCTCCCGCCTCTCGCCCCGCCCCTCAACCAGGCTGCGCTCTAACCACGTGGACCACTCAGCCCCGCCTCCAGGCCCAGGCCCCGCCCCCGATGCTCCTCTAGCCCCGCCTCCGTCAGGCGGAGTCCTACTGGCGCTGACCGCTCTGCCCTTCCCTTTGTCAGCAGCCTTGAAGCTGACGCCTGGGATTCAGCTCCTGGAGTATCCTAGACAGCGCCGCCCACTGCGGCAGCAGCGCCCTCTAGCGCCCCGGAGGTGTTAGCACAGTGGCTGACCTGTGGGTCCCAGAGACACAATAAAGAGGGCTCTCTGCACAGCCACCCTGTTGATGTTCCTGGGGCACCGTGAACTTCTGTTATGATAAACGTGTTATCGCATCTAATTCTCATAGTTTTCCTATCCGTGTGTCTTTACTGTCGCTATTTTATAGATGAACTAACAGAATGAGATTACCTGTCCCTGGTTACAAAAGGCACAGCTGGGCTTTGGACTCCATGAATTTGTTTGCAGAAGTCTGGAACAACTGTTACGGGCTTCATAGGTCTTTTCTATCGTTTTTGGTTAATCGTTATGTTACCCAGTAGGTCCCCGAGGGACACAAACGTCAGTGGCCTATTCAGAATCACACAGCTGTTTAGGTAGCCCGGGGATTTGATTTTAATATCCATGCCTGTTTTGTTTCTTTTAGACAGGGTCTCTCTCTAGTTCAGGGTTTTCTGGAATTCACTATGTGGCCTCAAATCCATATCAATCCTATCTCAACCTCTCAACTGTTGAGACTACAGACATGAGCCACCACTACCGGCCCTTTGTATGTCCTAAAACGATAGGGGTGGGGGGTGGGGAAGCAGATTCCATATATTCTTGGAAGCAATTTCAATATTTCCATGTCAAGAGTGTTGTGTAGCAATCTTAAACTCATCCATCTGGCTAGCTTCACTGATGGATCAGGATTCTTAGTGGCTCTGGGGTTCAACACAGAGCCCAACTACTAAGGGTGTAATAATCTTTCCAGGGATCACAGGTCTCTGGGGACATCTGGATGGGAATGATCAGGGGTGGGGAGAGATTCTGGAAGAGTCCTCCTACCCTTACTTCAAACAGGACAGTTTCAAGATCCATTTAGTGAGTGGCAGACTACAACTGTGTAATTCTTAACTATTGTTTGGATGTCACTGTATCTTCTGATTTGTACACTTAATATGTGCTAATAACTATAGAAGTAGCATTATATATGAAGCTCAGTGCCGAATGGAACATGAGAAGGATATTCCAAGAGTCTGGTTCCTTGTGGGAGGGGCCACGTTCTAAGCTGCTAGGATCTGAAACAGGGTGTAGTCATTTCCCCATGTGATCGAGTTCTGCATCCTTGAATCCAACTAAGTATTTGCAGTGAGTCCTGTATATTAACCAAGCAGGAACTATAAACATATTTTAATGTGTATTTATGAGAACACAAGATACTATTAAACTGCCAGGCATGAACATATGAAAGACCCTATCCCGTGTCACCCAAGGAAATGAAAGTTTAAAATAATGGGCCATTTTTACTTGGTAAGATTAACAAAAATGGAAATGGTTTGGCCATGCCAAGCATTGGGAAAGGCTTGGGGTGATACTTGTCTTTATATTCAATGTTCTGCAATGTAAATATTCCATATGGCTGCTTTCAAGCTATGAACATGAAGTCACTGAACACAGAATTGGGAAGAAATGTGCAGAAGTAAGCCACTGTGTGTGTTTCTGCCAGACAGATGCACTGGACATAAATAACCTCTACAGCAGAAATTTTAAAATGCAGTAAAATAGCTGGAAAAACTGATGGTTTTAAATTTTTATTATCTCTGCAATATAATTTGTTTAATTATACATCTATATACTATAATGTTTTAATGATTACTGCATTTAACAGCAGACCACCAAATCCTTGGGAATCTGACAGTCATTTCTCATGAACTGGTCTAGCTCAGTGTTCCAGCCACACTCAGCCTCTTTGCTATGGAAAGCACTGTCAAAAAAAAACCCAAATTGGGCCACAAAGTCAGGATATTTATGGACTAGGAGTCCCTATAGTTAGACCAAGCTAAAATTCCTGGGGGAGAGATACTCACCCCAGTAACAACATAAGACAAGAGGGAATCGTTACCAAGGAAAAACTTTGTCTCTTCAAATGCTCTCAGTAAGTCCCCAGAGTCTTCCTAGATTCAGCAAGTGCATGACACTCATCCTGGAAACAAAACCCTGGAATCTTCTCCTTTCACTCGCTCTGAGTTAACCTAAAAATCGAGAATTTGGGAGTTCACAAAGCTGAGCTGTACTCTTCCCCACCAGCTTTACTATGACTCCTCTGACATTAGGGTTGTGACAATAGTTGCTTTGGTTACTTGGCAGAAACCTGAAGCCACTTTTGCTGAAAACATGGACTCTTCACATGAGCTTTAGAACTCTGCTACATGACTTCAATGGGACAAAATCTTGGCATGTCTTTCATATTGTATCTGTCCCTTCTGTGTTTGAAACCTTAGGCCAGATTCTATTTGGCATGCAGATATATCGATCACTTTAAAATGTTTTGTAGGGCTGGAATGATAACCTGAGTTCCATCCTGGAGTCTATAAGGTAGAAGGAGAAAACTGACTCCTGTAAATTGTCATCTGTCTTCATGTTTGCCATGGCATGAGCAAGTACACACACACACACACACACACACACACACACACACACACACACTCACACAGGCCCAGTAGTGGTGGCACACGCCTTTAATCCCAGCACTCTCGAGGCAGAGGCAGGCAGATCTCTGTGAGTTCATGTGCAGCCTGGTCTACAGAGTTCCAGGACAGCCTCCATAGCTACAGAGAAACCCTGTCTCAAAACAAAACACCTACAAACTTTTAAGGTGCCTAAGACAATCATACAGGCTTAGCTCAGCCCGTTGCTATCAGAGCTGCTCTTGAGTGTCTTATACCCTGGCCTTGTTCTCTCGGCTCCTGCACTTCCTCAGCCTTATCAGAAGGTTCAGACCAAATCACAAGGCCAGGGCATTTATGTGACAATGAGTAACTCAGTGGTTCCTGGGTTAAGTCACCACACATTAGCCTGCAGCCACAAGACCAGAATGTGTGTGCACAAGAAGGAAAAGATCTTTTGAAATCTTTCCCATGACCAATGGGCAATTACTAAACCTTAATCCATCCCAGAAAATCAATGAAAGTTTGCTGCTTGTTTCTGTTCAGCGAGCAGCAGTCTGAGGTCCCTTTCAATCACTGCTCGGCATGTCCCTTTGGCTCCCACTGAAATTGGCTGGCTCAGTCTAAAATTATAGTAAAGATGCCTTGCTTGCCTGTCTTGTCCCTAATATGTGATTTGGCATCTGTCCCTTATTTTCTTCCCCGCTCTCCATGTATGTATGTATGTATGCATGCATGCATGCATGCATGTATGTATGCATGCATGTATGTATGTATGCATTTATGTTTGTGTGTATGTATGTATGTGTTTTTGAAACATGGCATCATCAAGTAGCCAAGGCTGCTCTTGGATTCATATGTAAACCACCTTAGCTTTCAACTCACAGCGATCCTCCTGCCTCAGCCTCCGCAACCCTGGGATTATAAGGCTTGATCTTATTTCTGCTGTTGCTGTGCCATGGGATCTCCATCGTCTGGTATCATATTGATCCACACCATCAGTATCTATGAAGTTTCTAGAAATGGAGAAAATCAGAGTTTACCACCAGACCCAGGACATTGCTAGATTTCTTTCTTTCTCCTTTCTTTCTTCCTTCCTTCCTTTCTTTCTTTCTTTCTTTCTTTCTTTCTTTCTTTCTTTCTTTCTTTTCTTTTTTTTTCTTTCAGGGCCAAGGACTACACCCTGGTTGTCATGACTGCTGGATGAACACACTCTACCACCAAGCCACACTTGGAGCCTGACTTCACTGCTGTTGTTAAGACAGTGTCTGACTCTGTAACTCAGGCTGCCCTGGCAGCTACTATGTAGACCAGGCTGGACTTGAACTCTCAGCTCTCCCATCTCAGCTCCCTGGTACTGGGGCTGAGTGTGCACCATGATGAGCTTAGATGATGTGAATGAACATTGGAGTTTACGATACAGTGTTCCAGGGTTCCGAAACAAAACAACTCCTTAGGCCAGGTCTTACTTATTAGCACCTGAAAAATGGTTTCAAATTACATTGCTGAAAAAAAAGCAAAGCAGTTTCTAAAATGTTTATGAGGCAAATAAATGCATTTAGCTAAGATGATACAGGTTTGGAAGGAGAGCGGTTGCCTATAGGTTAAGTATGGGTGTGAGGTTGGGATGGACTAGGCAGAAGGACTGCAAGACCAAGAAGTCTCTAAGAGTCATTCCTGCCCTCAGCCTCTGAGTGAGTCCTCCTCACTGGCACTAGCTGGTGCCTGTAATGTTGCCATTCTTCATTCTTCATTTTGAGTTAACAAATATTGAAGTGCAAATACCTAGGAGTTGGCATAGCAATCAATTATACGGCTCATTGGGAGTTGATACAATATGCAAGTCTTTTCTAGTGCATCAGCTTATTAGAGGGGCCGCCTGAGTGCTAATGTGCCCCATGATTGTTAAGGGTGATTTGTGACTGGGGAAAGCAAGTAATACCGTGAGGAAGTGTGTGTGTGTGTGTGTGTGTGTGTGTGTGTGTGTGTGTGTGTGTGTGCCAGGTGTTGGCGGTGCATGCCTTTAATCCCAGCACTCAGGAGGCAGAGGAACGCAGATCACTGAGCTCAAGGCCAGCCTGGTCTACCAGAGTGAGTTCCAGAACAGCCCGGGCTACACAGAGAAACCCTGCCTCGAAAAGAAAAAGAAAGAAAGAAAGCCTGGCGATGAAACATGGGGCAGAGCTCTAGTCATCTTTCATCTGCACTAGGACCAGGGACTTCCCACCCTCATCTAGTCCTCTCTTCTGTCTTCCTGACCCTCCATGGTGAGAGCATCCCCATGCACACACCTGCAAGCCCCTTGACCCCTACTTACTTTCTAAACAAAACAAAGCGCAAAACCCCAACCCTGAAGGCACCTGCAGGCCCACCTGCTCCAGTCTGTGTGTCCACACCCATGCAGCTGGAGAACCCCACAGCCAGGGTGACTGCTCTCACTTGAAATTCAGTAGCCTTCAAGGGGCTCTTTGTCCTGCCCAGGTTCCTTCCTACTGGACCTCCCAGCAGTTCCAATGCCCTGCCCTTTGCTGTTGATTTTACTACGAAAGACTTCAAACAGCACATGGTTCTTATTTCTGCGGGGTGAGGGACATCTGTGTTCCACTGTAATTCAGCCCCCTCCACCTGCATACAAGTTTCCCCTCTTCCTTTCTATCCTTTTTATTTTTAAGTGCGTATTTTGTAGTTTTTTGTGTATGTATGTGTGTATGTATGGCATTGCATGGGTGTATGTGTTCAAATAAGTGTGAGTGGATATGTGTGCAGGTGTACCTACACATACATGCAGATATTGATGTCTGATGTCTTTCTCCATCGTTAAAGCATGGTCTCTCACTGAACCTGGAGCTCACAGATTAGGCTACCCTAGCTGGCCAGCTTTCCCCAGAGATGCCCTGTCCCTGCTCCCAGAGCTCTGGGATTGCAGGCATGCTACAGTGACTGCAGCGGCTTTTCATGTGCGTGCTAGGAATCTGAACTCCAGTCCTCATACCCGGACAGCAAGTATGAGCCATCCCCCATCCTGCTTCTTAGGTTCTTCAGAGTAAAGCCTCACTTCCTCTTCCTGTGAGCAGCCTGAGGTGACCTGTGAAGATGGTTTGCTACTCTCTTGACCCAGAAAGCCCTACAAAATCATGTAAATCAAGAGGTTCAACTCTTTGGGCTGGAGAGATGGCTCAGAGGTTAAGAGTACTGGCTGCTCTTCCAGAGGTTGTGAGTTCGATTCCAGCAACCACATGGTGGCTCACAACCATCTGTAATGAGATCTGGTGCCCTTTCTGGTGTCGCGCAGGCAGACATGAAGACAGAATGTTGTATACATAATAAATAAATAAATCTTTAAAAGGGGGGGGTTAAATCTTCATGTTCACTTGAGGAACACCCGTGAAACTGCCCAGGCCATCAAGGCTATACATATCCAAAAAGCCACCAAGTATCTGAAAGATGTCACTTTAAAGAGGCAATGTGTACCATTCAGGAAGTATAATGGAGGGGTTGATAGGTATGTCCAGGCCAAATAGTGATGCTAGACACAGGGTCGGTGATCAAAAGAAGTGCTGAAATTTTGCTGCACATGCTTAAAAATGCAGAGAGTGATGCTGAACTGAAGGGTGTAGGCGTGGAGCTCCTAATATGAACATATCCAGTGAACAAAGCACCGAGGATTCGCCCATGAATCCCTAGAGCTGATGGCTGGATCAACCACACGTGCTCTCCCCCGGCCACATTGAGAAGATCCTCACTGAAATGGAACAAATTGTTCCAAAGCCGGAAGAGGGGGCTACATAGAACAAAAAGATGTCCTGGGAGAAACCGAAGGAACTTAGGGCATGGGAGTAAATGCCGCAGAACACGGGTAATGCAAGCAAGGCCCCGGCACCCTTCCCCTCTCTCCACAGCTCTGGGGTGTAGAACAATTGCTACAGTTTCACCAACTAAAGGAATTAATCTGCACAGCGAGATGGCTCAGCGGTAAAGCCACTTGCCACCAAGCTTGGTGACCTGAGTTCAGTCCCGAGACCCACTTGGTAGAAGAGAGTACTGCCAAAAGGCGCCCTTTGGGCCCGGTGTGGTGCGCGCACCTCAATCCCAGCATTCAGGAGGCAAAGGCAGGCAGATCTCCTTGAGTTCAAGGTCTGCCTGCTCCACATAGTGAGTTCCAGAAAGGCCAGAACTATATAGAGAGACTCTGTCTCAAAAACAAAACAAACAAAACAAAAAAACCCAAAATAACAGCCTCCAAAGCAATACAGAGAAACCCTATCTTGAAAAACCAAAACAAAACAAAACAAAACAAAAAAAGCCCACAAAAAAAGAAAATAAAGTTGTCCTCTGATTTCTGCATGTGAGTGAGCAGCTACATAATAAATAAATAAACAGGTAAATATGAAAATTAAAAACAGGCTGGAGAGATGGCTCAGTGGTTAAAAGCACTGGCTGCTCTCCCAGAGGATGTGGGTTCAATTCCCAACAACCACATGGCAGCTCACAACTCACAGCTCACAACATAACTACAGTTCCAGGGTACCTTTACACCAATACACATAAAATAAAATTAAATAAACGATTTTTTAAAATTAAGAACAAAAATAATCATTTCAGCTGGCACTTACTTGTAATTGAAGCTACTCAGACTGAAGCAGGAGGATCACAAGCTGGATGCCAGCTTGAGCAATTTAGTGTGACCCTGTCTCAAATAAATAAGTAAATAAATAAAATGCAAGTGGGGAACATAGCTCTGTGTACTATGAGAAAATAAAATAAAATAAGGTTGCAGAGATGGCACAGTGGGTAAAGATTCCTGCTGCTAAGCTTTCCACCTGAGTTCTGTCTCTGGGACCCATGGTAGAAGGGGAGAACCGATCCTGGCAGGTTGCCATCTGGTCTCTACACTAGTGCTATCACACACACACACTCACACACATACACACACACACAGACACACACAGACACACACAGGCACACACAGGCACACTCACACACACACACAGACACACACACACACTCACACACACACACTCACACACAGACACACACACACACACTCACACACAGACACACACACAGACACAGACACACACACACTCACACACACACTCACACACAGACACACACACACAGACACATACACACACTCACACACACACTCACACACAGACACACACACACACACTCACACACAGACACACACACACAGACACACACACAGACACACACACAGACACACACACACACACTCACACACAGACACACACACAGACACACACACACACTCACAACACACTCACACACACACTCACACTCACACACACACACTGAGTAAATAAATGTAAAATGGATTAAAAGTGAAAATAGTGCTGGACAGATGTCTCAGTGGTTAAGAGCACTGACTACCCTTGCAGAGGGCCCCAGTTCAGTTCCCAGCACCCACAGGCCTGCCCCTGTCACCTGGCAGAATGCACAGGCAGTACCCTGATCAGCCAGGGTTCCATGGTTTTGTAGTCTGCACGCAGGTGCAAAGGACCCCTTTAAAAGAAAGACCCCACTTACACTCTCTTTCCGCTCTCTCTTTCCTTCTCTCTTCCCTGTTCTCTTTCCTTCTGTTCCCCTGGGACAGACAGGGCTTTTCCTCTCTCCCTCTTCTCTTCTGTCCTCTCTCTGTCCCTGTGTCTCTTTACCTCTGCTCTCTTTCCTTCCCCCTCCCTCCCCTTTCTAATAAAACTTCTCACTAAGCTCTGTCTGCCTGGCATTTTTTCCCTTCTGCCTTGGTCACCCTCACCTGCCTTGGTCACCCTCACCTGCCACGGAATCCGCCAAGGTCCCCCTCGAGCCTTTATCATAACACACCTGGTGGCTCACAACCATCTGTAACTCCTAACTCCAGTTCCAGAAGATCTGAGGCCCTCTTTTAGTCTCTTAGGAACTGCATGGATGTGGTCCATAGACATGTCCACAGGCAAAACACTCATACTTTTAAAATGCAAATAAATCTTTAATAAACACAAATAATTCTCTCACCACCCACTTCTAGCATCCCTCCAGCGATGGCCTTATTTCCTGTTTGCTTTTGAGTCAATCTTTTTCGGAAACATAAGTTATAAGACTCCTGTCTCAACTATCCCTCATTCAGTTGCAAGCTCTTGAGTGACATTTTCACCTTAATCGTTCCATCGATACTTGTCAAGGTAAAAAAAAAAAAACAAAACAAAAAAAAAAAAAAAAACCAGCCACCACGATGCATTATATCCATCAGTCAATTTTCAGTCCTCACCATACTTGACCCACAGGCCACATCTGCCATTGCCTTCTGTCCCTCGTGGAAACTCTCAGCATTGGTCCCCAGGCAAGTTGCTTGCCCTTCTGGCTGACTACTCATTTACCCCCATCCCCAGCTCTTTCCAGTCTTCTGATGTCAAGTGGACCCCTATGGTAGTATGAATGAAAATGGGCCCCAGCGATGGGGGTTGGTGGGGGGGAACAGGGGAGGACAGGAGGGTGTGGGAACTGGAACTGATATGTAAAACAAGCTTGTTTCTAGTTTAAATTTAAAAACATATATATGTGTGTGTGTATACATATATATTTGTAAATATATATTATATATATATATATGCATAAGAAAAGAAAATGGCCCCCATAGATTGGTGTATTTGCATGCTTAGTCCCAGTTGGTGAACTGTTTGGAAATGATTAGGAGGCGTGTCCTCGATGGACGAGCTGTGTCCCTAGAGTGAACTTTGAGGCTTCAAAAGCCCAGGGCCAGCCCCAGTGTCTTTCTTGCTCACTGTGCCTGATGACTACAGATCAAGATGTAAAGCTCTCAGCTACTTCTCCAACACCATGTCTGCCTGCCTGCCTGCCTGCCTGCCTGCTGCCACGATCCCTCCCATGATGACGACGGGCTAACCCTCTGCAGCTGTAAACCATCCTCCGATTAAACGTTTTCTTTTATAAGGGTCGCCTTGGTCATGGTGTCTCTTTGAGTTCTTAGAACCCACCCGCTCTCACCCCTTGCCTGGTCTGTTCCGATCTTTGTGGCTTTAATTAGCGTGTACACCTTGACAGTTCCCAAACTTACCCATCTCGATCCCAGATGCAGCCCTATACATTCACCTGCTTATTTAAAAATCTCCACGTGTACATCTAATGGGAATCCCCAGTCTCACATGTCTAAAAACAAAACACTACGACCAAAAGCAGCTTAGGGGAGAAAAGCCCTTACTGGGCTCACACTTCCGGTTCACAGTATGCTGAAGCAAGTCAGGGCACCAACCGTGGAGAGCGCGGCTTGCTAGCTCACTGGCTACTCATACTCTGCTAGCTGTCTTACATAGCCCAAGACCAGCTTCCTAGGGATGGCGCTGTCCACAGTGGGCTGGGCACTCAGCATCAGTTAATAAACAAATACTCTCACAGACACGCCCACAGGCCAGTCCGATCTACACAATTCCTTAGTAGAGGCTTTTCTCTCAGATGACTCTAGGCTGTGTCAATCTGACAACTAAAGATAACTAGGACAGTATCCTGTATTTTAATGCACTAATTGTGACCCTCCTAGGTGGGGAGAAAATGGCTTAGTATATGCCCACATTCACAATGCCAATTTTCTGTCTGTGGTTGTGTGTTTTGTAATCACAGGGGGAAACAGAGGGTAAGAAACACACACCTCTCTTTTGCAGTGCCCTGTGAGTATATAATTATTTTAAATAAAAAGGTTTTTCTTGAATGGCCCTGGAAAGAAAACTAGATACTCCTGCTGGGTGACACGGAGAGAGCACTGACTAAAAGCCTTGTGGGTTTATAGGACAGTAAAAGTGACCTTCACAAAGGTCCCAGGCAGTATGGCCCTCAAATGTCAACAATGCTGTGCAATTATTGGCCATATAACAAAGCGGTTTTGAATGTGTGCTTGGCTCATCATATCTCTCCATTTTCTATCTATTAGCTGGAGGTCATGTTTGCCCCGATATGCTGGAGCCAGCAGACACTCAACTCATCGCTCTTCTCCATTCATTGACCAAAACACGCCAGGGAGCGCACCACGCAGATTGGCAGACGTTACAAATTGGTACTGATTTTTTCCCCCTTTGAGTTTCAGTTTGCCCATCTGGAAAACAAAACAAAGCAAAACAATGAAGGAAGATAAGAGCAATTATCTCAAAATGCAATCAGGGTTAAATGAGATAGCACACCTAGGCCCTATGGTTAAATTGTCAGTGAACAAATAAATGATAGTTAATGTGACCTCTCTTATTATACTGTTGCATTGTTAAACTTTGAGAAACTTGAGGGTGAGGCTATGTCTTGATCTTTGTGTATGTATATGGTGTGTGTGTGTGTGTGTGTGTGTGTGTGTGTTGTGTGTGTGCGCGCGCGCATGTGATGTCTTACTTATCCTGGCATCTTTAGAAACTGGCACAGTCTCTGATTTATATACTAGATGTTAAGTAAATGCTTATGGAATTGTTGTACACCTCCAGAAAATTCTCAGTTGGCCTTAGGTCTATAGAGACATGCTTAATCTTTAATCCTGGGGATTTTCAGGCCCTGGGGGCCCTCTGTCATGGAGTTCTGGGACACTCCCCACAGACACAAGGCTACTGACTTCCACTAGCCCTCACCTCCAAAGACACATGCCTCTGGACCCTCCCTCCAGGCAGCAGGAACAAGGTCCTGGGCCTCTCCCTCTCTGGGAGCTGGCGTAGGGCATTTTTGGCTCCTAGCCTGTCTGACTAGAGGTCATTTAATGCTCTCTGGATTTGTCCTGTTTATTTTAGTGAACGGGGCTGTTTACTTTTGGTTCTTGGTTCTAGGGTGCTTGCTCATTTTGCTTCCCTTTTATTTACTCTTTGTAAGCACTTGGGTTTGAGTAAATACGTCTATAAAGTTCCAGGAACCGGGTTAGTCTGTGTCTGGTATTTTAATGGCCTTTAAACAGTGTTTTCTCAGGTAAACATTTTATAGATAGATCGAAAAGATAGGAGGATTCCAGTCTGAGCGGCCTCTGACTCCTTTCAGGCTGACAGGGGGTCACCAACAGCCTATGAATCACGGCTTTTCATTAATAATAAAAATGTCAAAGGCAACACTCCACCGAACAGAGAAACTGACCCACCCTGCTCAGCCAGCCTGGGAACTCTTTAACCCTTGCGACAGGTGCAAGGACCCACATCCCCCAGAGTGCTTTTTAAAATGCACATTCCTGAGCCCTAAACCTGAAAATTCTGGTTTGGCAGATCTGGCCTGTGGCTTGGAGATTTGCATTTTTAGCAGGAACATCGAGTGATTTTGCTATCTTTGGGCCACTCTGAGGAGCAGTGGTCCAGAATCTCAAAAACCCTCCTGCCTATGGGTGGGCTGTGCTCCAGCTCATTGCTATGTTGCTGGGTGCCACCGTGAGCTGGGGACAAACTTGTTTGCTGGCAATGACTGCATTGTAGCTTGAGTGAGACAGGGTGATGGGGAGCCTCGAGCTCCAGGTCTAACCTGTTGGCAGATGGAGGGCAGAGACCATGTGTCCCCCAGAATTCCTAAGACAGTGCACCTCAAGGAAAGTTGTCACTGGGAAGAGGTGGCCTTGACTGCATGGGCCAGGACATTCTCATTGACAACAGGAGAGGCAGGCCTGGTTACCTTGTGATAGCCAAGAAGCCGGATGTTAAGAAGAGATGACGCAAAGAGAATGAGCACCACGGTGACCTGGCTACTCTTCCTGAGGCTGGGGTCCAGAGTTTTCCTAGGCAGAGAGGACACAAGTACCCTTCTGGCACAACCTGAAGGATGCTCACTGTATTGCTTTAGCCTGCTACAGTGTCATGAGTGTAATCTGGAACGCGGCTATTTCATAGAGTCCCATGCTAAGTGTAGTAGCCTGTGTTTAAAGGTTGTTCTCTTGAACTGGGACAGTGATTTCTGTGTTCTGGGAGGCCATAGGCAAAGACTTTGTCTCCTTGAAGAATCCCTGGTTCCTCCCATCAGCCAATGCACTCATCATTCTATCTGCATGCGTTGGCATGCTTGTGGTCTGTCTCTCCCATCAGAAGGCCGGCTCTTCAAGGGCACACCCGCTTTGTTCCCTGTAGAACCCAGAGCCTAATAGTCAATTCTCCATAAATTTCTGGCACATGAATACTTGAATGAAAGGCATCCTTGCCACCCACAATCCTTTCATTTACTCGTCCTACAGCACGCTCCGAACATCTGCTGTGGGCCAGGCTCTTGTCAGCCTGAATAACTCCTTTTCAACCCTGAGCAGCTACCAGGCTGGTGCTGGGAAACTGGAGACACATTCTTTGTGTAATGCACCCTGACAAGGCTTAGATCTGAGGTCTGATGGAGACGGGGCTGCACGGGAGGATCGAGCTGCAGCAATGACAGGTTCTTAAGTTAGAGAAATGGTGTCTTGTCTAGGAGGATTTCCCCCTCCTGATTCAGGGAGCCCCATCTGCCCTGAGGCCTCTCTGCCTCTGCTGACAACCACGGCTGCTTGTTTCTGCTAAGATTGCAGCAGGGTGCTTCTAGAGCAGCAATCTATAAAACACCATTTACAGCCATAACCAAACCACAAAAATCAATCCCTAACGCTTACTCCCATCAACAAACATGCTTAGGGCGCCTTCTGAGTGTGGAGCACAGTTTCTAGGTGTCATGGGAGATAAACCAATGAATAAAATAGGACTCTGTCCCAAGGGGGCTTCTAATCTCCTTAAGGAGACAAGATACCTAGAGATGAGATGATAGAACACGTGATGGGTAAAATTGTGCTTGCCAAGTAGCAAAGGAAGGTTCTAGAGCCTTGTAGCTGTAGCCCAATGCAGCAGCCACACATGGCTACTGAGTTTTTGAAAAGAGCTATGCACTTTGCAGGATGAGAGGTGCTGCAGTAGAAAATAATGTATAGGTCAGTCAGTTTAGAAACAAAATGTAGCTGGGCATGCGTGATGGTGGTGCACGCCTTTAATCCTAGTACTCAGGAGGCAGAAGCAGGTGGATTTCAATGAGCTCCAGGACAGCCAGGTCTACAAAGTGAGTTGTAGTCCTGGGTAGCCAGGACTACACAGAGAAACCCTGTCTCAAGAAACCAAAACAAAAAAGAAAAGAAAGAAACAAAATCGCTCCATTCACAATGTTGATCATGTGGTAAAATCCCATTTTGGATAGGTAAATATGTTGTTATTAAGATTAATTCCATCTGCTCCTTGAGTGTTTCTTTAAATACTGTGTGGCTCCCATTGCATTTCTCCTGGACAGCACCAGTCTGGCATTTGAGCGGATCCAGAGGGAGCCATGGTCTGTGCTGTCAAATCTGCAAATTCTGAGATCCTGAGGAGATGAGAGAGGTAGTCGGTCCAGCAACGGAGTCAGGGGCACATCTGAGACATTCTCAGGAGGACGGAGGGTAGTTCCACCGGCTCAACACCCCAGGGACACACTCACCAGCTCTCCCTTCCTCCATCTATTTTCCAGAAGGACAGACCTGGAAGCACCTGCAGCTTCCCTGCCATGACCCCAGATAGGGGATCTGGCTAGAAATGAGGAACTGTGTTTGGATGCTGAGTACAGGTAAACGAAGTTCCCAGCCAGGCCACGCATGGCAAGAGTAGGTTTTAAAAAGGCGTTGCACTAAGCTGGGCATTACAGCACACCTGTAATCCTGGGGAGGTTGAAGCAGGAGTTCACGAGGCCAGCTTGAGCTACACAGCCAAGATACTTCCACAAAAAGTAAAACAAACAAAAAACCTTTCTCCAACCTGGCTCCCAGCTCTGGGGTTCTGGGCTTGGGTAAGAGCCATGGTCAGGGAAGGAGAGAAAGCAGATTCTGGTGCCCCTGGAAGTGGGAGTCTGTTTGAGGTAAGGGAGGGATCCCCAGGGAACAGGGTGACCTGGAGGAGGAAGCCAGGCTCTACCTAGCCAGACAAGGGTATGTTCTGTCCAGGACATCTGGCAGCTGGAATCCAATGTGCTGTTCGCTTTTCTGCCTCAGGCACTGCTTCTCGCCTCCCCTCAAGCCACATGTAGACATTGTAAACACTTGAACACAAGGATTAGCTCCCTATGTGGTGTCTGGGACATTGTGAACAACTCTTGGTCGCTGTGTTTGTATCTGTGTTGAATTGATTCTTTTAACCCCCAGCTCTTAGAACATGAGGCTTGGTACATATCCATCCAGTGTTCAATACATATCGATGCATAGATAAATGAAGGAAAGAAAGAGTGCCCAGTGAACAGAGGGTAGATTTATTAAACCACAGATGCAGATTCCTGCAACAGGATAACCCTGTCCTGGGCTAGGTTTTTGGAGATGGCAGCATGAAGGGTTTCACAGGCAAGATCCCACAGTGTCTGTGGCACAGAACTATAGTTTCTGCTCATAGCATTCCTCCAACTGAAGAACCAGTCTGCCTTCACCTTAGGCTTAAAAGCCATCTTATAGGAAAGACAAACTAGGTCCATTCTTATTTATGATTAAACCTCTGTTTCTCATGGATTGGACGATGCCCTACCTGTAACCTTGACTACAAATGGTTCTATACTGCCTGCTCCAGGAATGACAATCATGTCTTCATTTAAAAAAGTTAACAACCGGCTGAGTGATGGTGGCCCACACCTTTCGTTCCAGCACTTGGGAGGCAGAGGCAGACTGATCTCCGAGTTTGAGCCCAGCCTGACCTACAGGATGAGTTCCAGGACAGTTGGGGCTATACAGAGGAACCCAGTCTCTAAAACCCCAAAACCCAAAACAAACGCACACACACAAAGGAAAGCAAAAAAAAAAAAAAAACCCGAAAAGGTTAATAATCATCCTGCAATCCTATCTTTGTTTCAAAGGGCTGTTATAGGTACCTTGTTGTGACTACCCGTTGTTAGAGCCACCTTGCATGACTAGCTTGTTCTGCTCCTGGAATCCCACCTATTTTGCTCACCAAATCTCCCATTTGGAAACCCCAAACCCCTGAGCTATGAAAAACCTTCTCTTCCTCAAATCCTGCCTTAGGGGGAGGCTGCCCATGTACACAAAATTAAAAACTTACTTTAATTAATTTCCTGCTGTAATTAATTTGGCCATGATGAGTTTAGTCAGTGGTTTTTCTCCTCCCATCTTTGGGATTACCACAATGTATCTTTCCTTGTGACTCTGAACTCTGAGAGAGTGTGTCTAGGTTAGCCTTTCAGTGCTAAACCTTGCTTCCTAGTCTTCCATATTACTAAGTACTCTTTTAGAAATTCCTAAGGTCTCCTTGTAAGCAAGAGTAATATGAAGAATTCTAGGAGGATTGGATGAATCTAGCGTGGGTGTGGGTGGTTCAATGAATTTCTGAACAGTTAAAGACTTCTCAAAGCCAACAGGAAGACTGCAGTTCCCAATTATGACCACTGGAGGGCATCTGGACCATGGAATACCTCCCACATCTTTGGAAAACTGATTGAATTCAACAAACGTTTCAAAATCGTTACAATAATAATAGCTCCCGTGTGTTGAATATCCAATTCAGTGCTGTATAAATATATACATACATTTTGTTTAATATTCACTACAGTTGTGAATTGCTTTAGGAAAAACTGAGGCGGAAGGAAATCAATGCTCTTACCTAAGGCCCCTTAGCTAAAATTAAGAAAAAAACAAAAACAAAAATGAACCACAGCAAAACAACATTTGGGAGAAAAGACTTGAACCCCAGCCTGTCAGCACCAACAGTAAACAAAAAATTAATGCAAGGAAGGTGGGACAGGGGCTCTCTGGATAGAGGCAGGAATGCCACACAAGCATTCATTCCAGAACAATTCACGCATTCTGAAACCAGAAGATGGATTGCTGACAGTTTGTACATTTCATACGGCAATGTTCCTGTTTCCTCCAGAAATGATGTTATTTACTAAATGAAGTGTCTTACAATCTATGGTATCTTAACACAGAAGAAAGTCTGGGCCACACAAGGCAGGAAATGATGTTTCCATTGGACACTTTTTAAACAATTGCTTAGAAGAATCCAAACTACATTGAGCTTGTTTGGCCATGCTGGCATGACACCCAAGGCCTTATGGGTTCTAGTCCAGCCCTTTCCCACCCAGCCGTAACCCCAGTCCTTCAGTTAGTGCCTAAATAACACTTGGCATGTACCCAGAATTGTACATAGCGCCTTGCATGTTTCTTAGCTACTCTGCAGGGCTCGGGATCACAATGTTACGATCCCATTTACTGAAGATCCAGAGAGGGCAGCATCACACCCAAGGTCACACAGTATGAGCAGGAGCTGAGGAGAGAGAGTGCCTCCTGTGGGCTCCCAGTAGGGAAGGACTGGATGGTCAGCCTCGAAGGAGAGGAGAGATTTCCATGGTAGAGGAGAAATGGCGCCCCAGTCAGAGGGACAGCAAGAGCAAGGCTTTGGGGTGGGCCATTCCAACAGGCGACCCTTTGCTTTGTGAGGCCAGTGGTGGCTAGCAGAAACTTACACAGGCAAGATTTATCAGGACCTCAGCAAGGACAATTCCACATACACAGTCCTGCATAGGTAATATTTAGCTCAGTGTGTATTGGAAACTGCTAATTTTGGGTGGGAAGAAAAGGGGTTCAACTGAAGGGCCAGGGTTGGAAGTGGGGTTGCTTCTGTCCAGTTAAGAGCTGAGACCTCCCTGGCCGGGACCCTCTCCAGTGGCAGGCCATTTGGGAAGTGCAGTGTGTGCTCAGGAAATGGCCAGATTGGATTTCAGGGACGATTAAAGGAGCTAAATCTGGCCCGAGCTGGGGGAGGGGCCAGGAGGAAGAATTGCAAAGGGCCAGCAGCTGGGAGGCCCAAAGGAGCGGGCCTGGGACCCAAGGGTGGGGGTGGGGATTCCCAAGCCAGGCCGGAAGCCCTTTGACCCCAATAAGACAGGAATGCTGGGTCATCCTGTAGAGGCATTCTATTTAGATGGAGTTAGGGGTGGGATGGGGCAGATACCCAGTTGAACAGAGATGCTGAGCCAAGCTGAGAAGAGACGGAGAGAAATTAGGGTGCTGACCCCGTACTGAGTTGTGCCTGGAGCCCCAAGGCCCTGACTCCGTGGACTGCCCTGTGGTAATGTGGAGCTGCAAAGAAAGAAGTGGGGAGCAACTCGAATCCCCTCCCCCACTGGGTCTCGCCTCCTTGCAGCCCCTCCCCTATCCTGAGTGGCAGCAGCGGCTGTGACCGCTCTCAGTCGCAGTCCCAGGGGTACCTAGGGTGGGAGGGCAGAGGAGGGCTTGCTTATCCGAGGCTTGTTGAGGAGGGGCGTCCCGAGGGCTCCGGGACCGTTGTGCGTACAACTTCTGGCCGGAGAAACTGTTCCTACAGTCCTGTTGGGATGTTCGTGCAAAAAAGAGCCTATGGGGGCCATCTCTTGTCTCTGGCCCTGGGGCTCTGGGGCGCTGGGGTGCTGGGGTGGAGGAAATCCCCAGAAGCTGGCAATGAGCCTCCGAGTCTCTTTCCAACTTGGAGACCTCAAGATCAAGCCTGGCCTCCAGGCCCTAGGCTCCAGGCAGCCTAACTAGAAGGGATGTGCCGGTGGGGGGCAGTCTGTGGCCAGGGTGCATTGGCATTTGTGGGGGGGGACGGGGGTTAGGGGATGCCCTACAGCTAGGGAACCTTCACCCCACCCCCACCCTCACACACTCATCTCCGCTCCCTCCAGGAGGGCGGTGGGGTTGGAGAGAAGTAGGACCAAATGTTGGAAAGCAAACCAACACTGACTTCTCCCGATGGAAAGCCCCGTGTAGGGTTGAGTTAAAGAGAAAGACTGAGGTTGAGGCTGCCAAGTCTGCTGTGTGTCTCACACAGAGAAAAGAGCAGAACTTCTGGGACCACTAGGAAGGGCCAAATCTAGGCGATTTTAGTTATTGTTGTTGTTGTTATCGTTGTTGTTGGTGATGGTGGTGATGGTGGTGATGGTGGCCTGGGCGGGGCGGCGGTGGCGGCGGTGGTGGTGTGGGTTTTGTTTTGCTGTGCAGCTTTAGGGAACTTACCACTCAACTTCTCCAAGCTCTACTCATCTGCTCTGTAAAAGGAAGACAGAAATGGCTGCTTCCCAGGATTGTGAGGATTAGGCACGGTTTCTTAAGGCAGCTACCCACAGTACCCTGCCTGGTGTAGAGTTTGTGCTCCCGAATGGCAGTGGGTCCTAGGAGACTGGGTAGACTGTGTGAGATCTGGAATCACGAGGTCGTGGCAGTGAGTCTTGGCCTGGTGCCTCTGACCGGAAATGACTGTTGTGGAGCTGGGTACAGTGTGGTAGAGGCTGGCCTTTACCGAGAGAGCACTGTGATGAATGATTTCATTTCTGGTCTTATTTTCTCAATGCAAGAGGCTGGTATCCTTTCACAGATGGGGAAACTGAGGCTCAGCAGTACTGAGGGTTGAGCCTAGAACCTCGTGTGTGCTAGCTGGCACTGAACTACAGCCCTAGGGTTGTAGTTCAGTCTGGTCTCCAGTTCACTGTGTGTCCTGGGCTGGCATGGACCTCTGGGCCTTCTGTCTACACCTTCTGAGTTCTGGGATTACAAGTATGTACCCCATCTAGCTTCCTACATCCTTTCTTTCTTTTTTCTTTCTTTCCTTTTTTTTTCTTTTCTTTCTTTCTCCTTCTTCCTCTTCCTCCTCCTCCTCCTCCTCCTCCTCCTCCTCCTCCTCCTCCTCCTCCTCCTCCTCCTCCTCCTCCTCCTCCTTCTTTTGTTTGTACTTTGAGACAGGGCTCTCTGAGTTGCCTTGGCTGTCCTGGAACTCACTGTGTAGACCAGGCTGGCCTCATATTTAGAAATCCTTCTGTCTCTGCCTCCTGAGTGCTGGGACTAAAGGTGTGGGCCACCACCACCTGGCTTACATTCTTTTTGTTTTGTTTTCAGACAAGGTTTCTCTGTGTAGCCTTGGCTGTCCTGAAACTTGATTTATAGACCAGGCTGGCATTGAACTCACTGAGACCTTCCTGTCTCTGCCTCCCAAGTCTTGGGATAGAATGTGTGTGCTACCACCACCAAGCCTTCTTTTTTAAAAGTACATAAAGAATTATGTATTTATTTTTATTTTATGTACATTAGTGTTTTACCTGCATGTATATCTGTGTGAGGATGTCAGGTCTTGGAGTTACAAACAGTTGTGAGCTGCCATGTGGGTGCTGGGAATTGAACCCTGGTCCTCTGGGAGAACAGCCAGTGCTCTTAACCACTAAGCTATTTTGCCAGCCCTTTAATTGCATTTTAAAAACATTTATTTTGTTTGAATGTTTGTGGATATACATATGTGCCGTGGCTTATGTGTAGAGGTCAGAGGACAACGTTCTCCTTCAGTTACGTGTATTCCAAGACTTGAACTCAGGCCATCAGGTATGGCAACAGCCACCTTTGCTTGCTGAGCCATCTGGCTGGCTCTGCTGAGGCTCAGAGAGAGGAATAAACTCATTCAAGAGGGATCTGTTCAGGATCTGAACACAGGCAGGACATACCCACTCTTTCCCAATTCTTTCTCTTGCTCAGACCTCTGTGGCGTCCAGTAGAATATGGCATTGTGTTATTCTTACTCCATGGGTTTAAGATGGGAGGGTAAAGGCTAGGGCTATAAGAGCATATCACAAGTCAGGTGGGTGCAGGCCTGTAAGACCTGAGAGGCTGCGTAGCAAGACCCTGTCTGGGTGTTCTCTGGAATTTCAGACCCAGTTTCAGTGTGAACCTGGATGGTTGAGAGAATAAATATTCGCCCTCCAACAAGCACAGCCTGGGCTTCTGATGTGTGTTGCGGTCTGAAGTGTCAGAGAAGACCCTAGTGTCTGAGTGGACCCCCAACATGACCATGACTCAATTGGGTGTATGAAGAGCAGGGTGATCCTACACAGCTATAAATAGCAGCTGTGCATAGTGGCCCTGTGAGGTCATTGCCAGCCGCTCGGGCCCTGTTTAAAGCACCCATGGCCTCAGAGGGCTGGAGGAAACCTGGAAAGGGCCCAGAACAACAGAAATATGACCAAACTAGAGGGGCTGGAACCAAAAAGGCCTATGAGGGAGGATGAAAGGAATGGGGATGAATCAGAGAGAGCAAAGTGCTGAGTGATGACCCAGCATCCCAGCCTGAGGCTGACTGAAGCTACTGGTCTTTATCTACATGAAGAGAGAGGCGAGTAGAGCCTATCTTGCTTCTGGCAATCACAAGAATTAGCTCTGGTGGTGACCACAGGGCCCTGCACCGTCCAAGGCTGTCAACCCCTCCTTTCGACAGCCCCAAAACCTGATGCTGTACCTGGTGTGGTGGTACACACCTTTAATCTCAGCACTTGGGACACAGAGGCAGGCAAATCCAGTGAGTTCAAAGCCAGCCTGGTCTATGTAAAGGGTTCCAGGCCAGCCAGGGCTACACAGTGAAACCCTGTCTGAAATAAAAACAGAAACAAAAAGCAAACAACAAAACAAACCCTGATTCCAAGGCTGGCCAAAGAGTGGGACCTCTTTTTCTCCTTGTCAGGTCTGCCTCGCCCACCCTTGGGCAAGCTCAGAGCCGGCCAGGACTAAGTGATGAACAGAAAAGTTCAGAAGTATCTCTTATAGTCTGCTGGGACTGGGGACTAGGAGGAATATAGTGGAGACACTGAGGCTCAGAGAACCCAGAAGAAGGTGGGTTTGCATTTGCTGTGTGGACAGCTAGTAGCTTCCAGGCTGAGCCGACAAGAAAACTGGGAGAAGGAAGAGAGGCACCAGGGTGGAAAGATGGCAGGCAGTACCACACAAGGTTGGTAGAGCAGGCATGTCAGCTCGTGTTGGGACAGGGCCTCTTCTAGTGGATATACCTGCCTCTTCTAGTGGATCTGATTCCTTCTAGTGGGGCATCTGGGGTTCACAAACACTCCAGGCCACACTGCACTGAAAAGTGACTCTGAAAAGGCAGTGAGAAATTAATGTCTGAGTCAGCTGTATGGCTCAGTGGGTGAAGGCACTTGACGTTAAACCCAGTGACCTGAGTTCAAACCCCAGAGCCCACATGGTAGAAAGAGAAAACTGGCATATATATATATATATATATATATATATATATATATATATATATATGTTGTAGCATACTCCCTCTTAATAAACAAACAAACAAATGCTTTAAAAATTAAAATTAAGCTGGGTGGTGGCAGAACATGCCTTGAACCATACTCAGGGAGTCAGAGGCAGGTAAATCCCTGTGAATTCGAGGCCAGCCTGGTTTACAGAGAGAGAGAGAGAGGGTTCTTGAACAGTCAGCGCTACACAGAAAAGCTCTGTCTTGGAAAAAGAATTCTGGATCATCCTGTCCCAGGCACAAGAATTACAAGCCCCCACTCCTCAGCCCTTCCTCAATGCTACAGAGACACCTCCTCTCTCTCTCTGACCCCCACCTCCATGATGTCACCACCTGAATTTTGTGGTGCTCGTAGTCCTTAATGCAGCATCCTGAGACCAGGCCTCCATCTCCTTCACCCCCCCCCATTCCTTCCCTCCCTCCTCATGGACTCAGATGTCCTATTTGGTAAAGGCTGGGGTGGGAGGAGGTGAGGTTAGCCCCAGACGTCTCCTACTTTGGCAGAAAACCCAGGGTACTTCATGTCTGTAAAAGGAGTGTGTGTGTAGGGGGGTCTGGAGCTGGGCTGGGGGTGAGGATTGGGGATGAGGAGTGATGGAAGAAGGGATTTATTCCGTGGGGGAGGCAGGGGCAGGAGGAGGAAACATTTGAGAACAAGAGAATGTTTGGGGGAGGTCTTAAGCCAATCAGAAGAGAAGGGAGGTTTTCTAACTGAGTCACACACCCCCCTTTCTCAATGCAGCAGGAGAGAGATGAGTTTCAGGGTGAACACTGACGCCATTCTGGCTGCCCCCCCCCCCAGCTCCAGCCCCGCCCTAAGGGTTTCAGGAAGAAACAATCGCCTCTGGGCATTCCTTCCCTTTTACAGTCACTCAGGAGCCTGCTCTAGCGTCGGTTTAGGAGCAGCTGGTGAGGGGAAGGTGAATGGAGACAGTCCGGAAGGGGCTGTCAGGAGGTGTCAGGAGGCAACCTTCCTTCTGGAGACTCAACCTGTCAGAAATGAACGCTGTTCCCACCCAAACAAGTCCTGCCTTGGTCCCCTTCACAAAGGTCATGCCAAGGTCAGAGAGGAAATGGCACACGTGGGGTGGCACAGATAACTACAGGTTGAACCCCAGGTTGAACACCCACCTCCAGTGGAAACTTCCCTGGGCCCTTGTTTGTGCCTCCAGCCATGTTCCCTATCAAGTGCTGAAGTGATTGCAAGAGCACAGGCCCAGAGTTCACGGGGCCCCTCAAATGATGGCTGACTGGAAGCAGACAGAGGGGGTTGGGCCCTGGGAAGAGGAGCAAGTGTGACTTTGCAGGTGCTGGTACAGTTTGGATATGGTTTGTCCTTCCTGTGCTGCAAGTTTGGGCCCCACATGGATGTTAAGAGATAGCTGACATTGTAGGAGGTCTTAGGATGTGGAATCTTTTTGTTTGTATGTTTGTTTTTTCCACTCAGGGTTTCTCTGTAGCTTTGGAGCCTATCCTGGAGTTCTCTCTGTAGACCAAACTGGCCTCAAATTCACAGAGATCTGCTTGTCTCTGCCTCTCAAGTGCTGGGACTAAAGGCTTGTGCCACCACCACCCAGCAGGTTGTGGAATCTTTAAAAGGCAATAAATAATGTGGGCATGGGAGTCTGTAATCCCAGCACTTGGTAAGTGAAGGCAGAAAGATCAGAGTCCAAGGTTATCCTCTGCTACACATCAAGTTTGAGGCCAGCCTAGGCTACATGACAAAAACTAGGTTGGTGAGAGAGATAAAGGCACCGAGAGTGATGACCTGAGTTTATTTAGTCCCCAGGCTCCACAGGTGAAAGAGCCAACTCCTGCAAATTGTCCTCTGATCTCTACATGTGCACCAATCTGACCTCCCATGATCCTAAACAGAGTCCCACACACGAGGTGAGGCATAGTTGGAGGTGGGTGAGTTAGGGGGTGCATGACTGCTCTTTGAAAGTATTAATGTAGAGACTGGTGAGATGGTTTAGTAGTTAAGAGCACTTGCATGCTCTTGCAGAGGATCTGGGTTAAATTCATAGCATCCACATGTAGGCTCACTACCATCTGTAACTCCAATTCCAGGGGATCCAACACCTCCTCTGGCCTCCATAGGTACCAGGTACAGACATGCATACAGACAAACCATATATGTATATATATTATGTATGTACGTATATATGTTATTAAAATAGTCTTCTAGAAATTCTAATCAGCTCTCTGCAAGAGTAAGTTATAAAAAATGGCATGACTCCTGAATCACTCTCAGGCTTCCTGCCTTGCTTTGTGACCTCTTCTGCACGCCTTCCCACTTTGTGATCTCATCTGCCTTCATCAAAGCTCTTCATGAAGTGCCTAGGCATTTTATGATAGCAATGACAACTGAAATAAGACAGACAGGGTGCCAGTCAGTAGAGGAAGGACATGCTATGGAAGGATCAGCTCTGCCTGGTTCCTGAGATCCTAGAGTCTTTTCTGTTTTGCAAGCAACACAAAGAGTCTGGTTCTTCCTCTTCCCATCCTGTAGTTTTAGCTCATCCAAGAGTCTTATGCGGGCTAGACCAGGGTCTCTACCCTAACTATCCATCTATGCCACCTGTCACCCATCTGTGTCATTCATGGAATCTTGGAGTTATTCTGGACCCTTGCACCCCTTGGAGCCCTCTGTGAGGTCCAAGGCTTGCAGGGAATCGCATGTACCTTAGGATTCTGGAGGCTGAGGAGAGCTTGGCAGTGTCCGGCTCAAGTAAGGGGCATATGGAGAGGCAAAGCAGCTAACATTGGCAAAGCGGGTGGGGCCATGCCTGGGGCAATATTTGCTATCAGCAAAGGTGTTCTCTGCTGTGTAGTGGAGACAAGGTACGTGTAGATGGGTAGGCTTCCTGCAGTGAGTTCCTAAGCTGTGGAGGGTCTCAACTGGCCAGGTGCCTACAGAAACCACAGTAGAGGAGATTTGTAGCGCCCACACTACAATCTGCTCCATGAATCCGGCAAAAGCCTAGACATTGAAATAAGAGACAAGTCAGTGGGTCATTCGTTCAGTGGCAATGTCGGAATGCCGAATGCCAAATGCCCTTTATTGAGGGAATGGAGTGGGCTTAAATACTGACTTACAGCACAGTGGAAAATAACAGGATTTTCAGGCTTAGCTACTCCTCATGAGGTGTGTGTTAACAAAACAGGAAGAGTACCAATAACAGCTCTGGGGCAAGGGCTTCCAGCCAACAGCTTCAGGCTTGCTCAAGGTGCCTCCAGGGTCCATGCAGGGCCCTACAGGTCCCCCTTTCTTTTAATATAAACTAACACCTGTCTTAGGTGGCAGAGGACGTCAGCATAATCCCTTACCCGTCATTGGAGAGTTCACCCAGGCCCGTAACCTTCCTGTCTTAGGTTGGGTATTTGCCCCCTGGTGCCTTAACCGTCTCTGGTGATTAGTTTGTCTGTAAGTTCAGCCATGTGGGCAGAGGTGTTTTCTCTTGAGCCAAAGACAGTAGAATCTGTCTTGTTTGAAAGTTGGTCTGGTCCTGTCTAGTGCTGTGGCGGTGTAGGCAGATCAGGCAGATAGCACCAAGTGCAGGGGCTACGAGCCCCAATGAGCGGGAGCTTGCCCATTCTCTAAATAAACTGCCTGCAAGTTGAAGTCCTTGTAAAAGGTCTTCTGCACTGGCAGGTGGTACTCAGGTTTCACTGATGTTAATGACACCAGATATTGTGGTTTAATAAGGATCAGGAAAAACAGATAGGCTGAATAGATGTTTATTCAGGGAGAAGTAACTTACAACAGAACCTGTGGTCAGTGCCACAGGTTCGGACAAAGTGAATATCTCACTACAGAGATTGGCGACTTAAAGAGAGGGATGAGCAGGGACCGCTCCATCTGAGGACCTGTGAGGTCCATCCTTGAATGTCAGAGTACTTCAGGAGATTTCAGACAGCAGCATTGTCTTTCTTCTTTAATCTAGCCAACAAAATTTAACACCAGTATCCATTATGAAAGAGTCAAATCTGACATCATACGCTAGGAACATACACAGATGTGTGTGGGGGGGGGAGAGAGAGAGAATGTATGTGCATGTTTATATGTGAGTGAGTGTGCATACATTTGTGTGTTCATGCATACACTTGTGTGTATATATACACTTTGTGCGTGTGACAGCCAGAGGAACAACCTCTGTTGTCATTCTTCATTGCCATCATTTTAGTTTTTGAGTTTTTTGTTTGTTTCTTTGTTTGGGACAGATTCTCTCACTGGCCTGGGTCTCCCTAAGTAGGCTAGAGTTGCTGGCCAGCAAGCCTCAGGGATCCTCTTGCTTCTGCCTCTCCCAGTGCTGGAGTTACAAGCACATGCCACTTGCCTAACTAAATTCTCCCCGTCCCCAACATGGGTTTTGGGGATTGAATTCAAGTCATCAGGCTTGCAAGGCAAGCATTACCCCACTGCAACCTCCACAAACTCATAAAGTGTCTCCTTTTCCAACAACTAGGTTAGCCTTGGTGAACCAACATTTAGCATCCCAGTGGGATAGAACAGAACTCAGAACTCAGAAACAAATCTTACATAATTCCATGGTTTCCAACCAGGAAACCAAGGTCATTCCATGAGAAATGGTCAGGTTTCCACAAATAGTGGTGGGAAACATTGGCCATTCATATGCAAGAACCAATTTGGGACCCTTACCTTATGCACTATATAGAAATTAGCCCAAAATGTATCTATATTTAAACATAGAGTTAAAAACCATAAAATTGTTAGGAAAAAAAATACATAGTAGAAAAACTTTATATCATTGGATTTGGCAATCATATCTTCAAAAATGTGAGAAAGAGATAAATTGATTTTCACAAAAATTAAAAATATTGGGCATCAAAGGACACTATGAGCCTGGCATGGTGGCACACTCCCTTAATCCCATCTCTCAGGAAGCAGAGGCTGGAGGATTTCTGAGAACTTGAGTCCAGCTTGATCTATATAATGTCTCCAGAACAGCTGGGAGAATATAGAGCGATCCTGTCTCAAAATCAAAACAAATAAGTAAACAAAAAAGCCCACCAAAGGACACTATTAAAAGAGTGAAAATACAGTCGGGTGGTAGTGACACACACCTTTGATCCCAGAACTTGGGAGGCAGAGGCAGGTAGATCTATGTGAGTCCGAGGCCAGCCTGGTCTACAGATTGAGTGCCAGGACAGGCTCCAAAGCTACACAGAGAAATCCTGTCTCAAAAGACCACACACACACACACACACACACACACACACACACACACACACACACACACACACACACTCACTCTCTCTCTCTCTCTCTCTCTCCTCCATAGAATGGGACAGTTGGAAACTGTATACCGGGTAGGGGATCAATGCCTTAGAATATATAAAGCAATGTTATAAATCAACAAAGAGAATAACCCAATAAGAAAACAGACACAGGACTTGAATAGACACTGTGCTGGCTAGTTTTATGTCAACTTGACACAAGCTAGAGTTTTCTGAAAGAAGAGAACTTCAATTGAGAGACTGTCTCCTTAAGATCCAGCTGTAGGGCTCTTTCTTAATTAGAGACTAATGGGGGAGGGCCCAGTCCATTTTGGGTGGTTCCATCCCGGGGCTGGTGGTCCTGAGTTCTTTAAGACAGCAGGCTGAGCAAGCCATGGAGAGCAAGCCATGTGGAAAAAGCCAGTAAGCAGTACCCTTCCATGGCTTCTGCATCTACTTCTGCCTCCAGGTACCTGCCCTGTTTGAGTTCCTGTCCTGATTTCCTTCAGCAATGAACTATGGCGTCGAAGTGTAAGCTAAATAAACCCTTTCCTCTCCAACTTGCTTTTGATTATGGCGTTTTGTCACAGCAATAGAAACCCTAACTTAGGACAGACACTAAAGCAAAGATGACCAATAAACAAGGAAAGATGCTTAGCATCTCTGATGATTAGTGATATGCAAATTAAAACCACAATGAGGTCGCACTTCAAGCTCTTTAGGACAGATATTACAAAACAAACAAGGCAAGAACAAAATGAGTGCTGGAGCAAAGTGGAGGATCTTTTTTTTTTTTCAATGTAATGTTTAACTTTGTTCTTTGAGAATTTTTTACATGTGCATGATAAATTTTGGAGTTAGATATGACACCATTGTGTCATGAGGCCACTACAATGTATTTTGATCTTGTCTACCCCTCATTTCTCCTACTCAGTCTCTTCTGGGCCCTCCTCTCTCCAACACATCCCCTTCCCAACTTCATATGCTCTTCTGTAAGTAAATAAACAAAACCCTCACTGAGTTCTGTTAGTGCTGCCTGTGTGCTGCTCATGCATGTATGACTATCTCCTGGAGCATGGGTGTGGTGGTTTGAAAGAAAATGGCTCCCAAAGGGAGTGGCACTATTGGGGGATGTGGCCTTGTTGGAGGCAGGCTTTGGGGTCTCTTGCTCAAGCTTCTTTCAGTGTGATTATCAGTTGACTTTCTGTTGCCTCTGAGTCAAGACGTTGGACTTCCAGCTATTCCTCTAGCACCAGGGTAGCCAGCATGCCACCATGAAAATGGACTGAACCTCTGAAACTGTAAGACAGCCATCCCAATTAAGAGTTGCTGTGCTCATGGTTTCTCTTCACAGCAATAAAAACCCAAACTAAGACAATGGGAAACGTGCACGTGGCCATCCTCCTGAAGAAAAACTTCCTCATCTAGAAGTTGCCAATAGCTGTTGCCATTGCCAATAGCTCCTCAGCTAGGATTGAGCCTCCCCTCCCATCCCTCCTGGAACTTGATTTGCTTGGTCTTGCGCAGGTAACTACAGCTGCTGCAGTTCATGAGCGCAATGGCCAACAGCTGTGTCATGTCCAGAAGACAGACTTTTCACATCAATCCTTTCTAGTCTCAGTTCTTACATCCTTCCTGCCCCCTTTTCTGAGATGTTCCCTGAGCCTTGGATCAGGGTGAGGTTGACCCAGGTTGAGAGTAATTCTAATTGTAGGTCTAAACAAATACTTAGAAGGGGATTTAACATCATAACCATGTATCAAAACAACAATGATAGGGCCTACAACCTCCCCAGCCACGGGCTCTTGACCATAAATACATTACCAGCTCTGAATTCCCTCCTGTGGAGCAGGCTTCAAATCCAACCAGAAAGCAGTTGGTTACTCCAAGAGCGATCGTGCCACTATTGTGCCGTTGGGCATGTCTTGCCTGGCAGGTCAATATTATAGCACAGCAGTGTCTAACATTCTTCAGAATAACTAAAGGTGGAAACAACCCAAATAACCAATCAACAGATGAAGGGACAGACAGAAACATTACAAATGAGGGAATATCATTCAACCTTTAAAAAGAAGGGAACTCTGACACCTACTATAATGTGGAGGAACCTTGAAGAAACTGTGCTAAGTCAAATAAAACAGTCACAAGGAGATGAATCTTGTATAATCCCATGTACATAGTTACATAGCAATTGAACTCATAGGGACAGAAATAAGACATGGTGTCTAAATGGGCTTGAAGAATCCCTGAGTAGATAAAGGCAGATAGGGCTCATGAGTAACCTAATACTTGTTTACTCTACAAATAAAAGTGAAACTTAACTGGAGCTTTTTCTTGTGCAAGGCTGTACTTACAGGAAGTGTTCAGGCGTGGGCTAAGGCACAAGAGTCAGGTTGAGGTACAGAATAAGTTCAAGGCAGGTCCGGGCTACTCAACAAACTCCCATCTCAGAACCAAACAAAGGAAGGAACTGGGAAATAGGAGAGGAACCGAAGAAGGAAAGCAAAAAAGAGAGCTTAGCTCAAACAAGTAGAAACAGCTATCAGGCACAGGCCAGGATTTCCAGCTGGCCAGGCAAATGCAGCAACCGATCAAGCTTCGTCTTTGCTTTGTCTTCGTTTCTGACCAGTAAATGCTTCACCCCTCTGCTCCCTGTAGGGAACTCTTGAACCACTTCCCTTTGCAGCTGCCTAAGCTGGAAATCATTGTTAGCTCCAATAAACTCCAGCATTTGTTTGTTTTTAGAACAGAATCTGTAGTCCAGGCTAGCATGAAAGTTGCTATGTAGCCAAGAATGAACTCAGTTTCTAATCCTCCTGCCTCTATCTCCCATGTCCTAGGATTATAGGTGTGTGCTAAACATGCCCAGTTTATATAGTGCTAGGGATCAAATCCAAGGCTGTCTGTATGTTGGGCAACTGAGCTGGATACCCAGCCCCTGCTCAAACACACTCTTCAAGATTTGTTGGGGCAGAAGAGGTGGCTCAGTAGTCAAGAGCACTGGCTGCTCTTCCAGAAGACCTCGGTTAGATTCCCAACGTCCACATCGAAACTCACAACCATCTGTAACTCCAGTTCCAGGGGACCCTACACTTTCTTCAGGCCTTCATGGACACCACATGCCAGTGGTGCATAGACATACACTCATATACACACAAATAATAAATCATTTTTCCTAAGATTTGTGCCTCAGTTAATGTTTTGATAGTTTTTGTTGTTTGTTTGATAGGTTTACTTTTTTGAGACAAGGTTTCTTTATGTCACCTTGGCTGTTCTGGAACTCACTCTGTAGACCAGACTGGCTTTAAATTCACAAAAATCTGACTGCCTCTGCCTCGAGTGCTGGGATTTAAGGCGTATGCCACCATGATTGGCTTTGATCAAAATTTTTTAAATCAAGGGTAGGAAGGAGAGGTGAATGGAGCATTATTGTTAAATGGTTTGGGAGTTTCAGTTTGGGAAAATGAAAATAATTTAAGGATGGGTAGTGATAATGAGTGCACAACAGTGAGACTAGACTTGATGCTGCCACCTTTGCTAGAAATGGCAAAAATGGCCATGCACAGTGGCACAGGCCTATAATCCCAATATGGGGGCGGCATAACATCAGAATCAAGGCAAGTTAAGGTCAGTTTGGACTGTATTATCAAGGCTTAGGATGTCCAGAGCTACATGGCAGGACCTGTGTCAAACAAACAAAAAAATGTCATTTTTATACTACATATATTTTATGTAGTATAAAACATGACTATTATTGGGGTATTAAAACAGGACACTTTCTAAGACATCTGTGTTTAAACGGGTGTTTAAACAGCTTGAGTCAGAACAGCATGTGAAATAATTTTATTTATTTATTTATATTTGGTTTTTGAGACAGGGCTTTGGAGGCTGTCTTGGAACTAGCTCTTGTAGACCAGGCTGGCCTCGAACTCACAGAGATCCGCCTGCCTCTGCATCCTGAGTACTGGGATTAAAGGCATTCGCTACCACCATCCAGTATATTTAAAAGGGGAGGAAGCTAGGTGTGGTAGTACATACTTGTAATCCCAGTGCTCTGGAGGTTAAGGCAGGAGAATCATGAGCTGGAGACCAGTCTGGGCTATAAACAACAACAACAACAACAACAAATTTTAAAAAGATCAGTTCTAAATATACACTCAAAATGTTTCTACGACAACAATAGCCACCATCTAAAAGTTGGTTTTGTGGCTCAGGGGTGGGGGAGTGGGAGGGGGATGGGGAGGACAGGGGACAGGGTGAGATGGTTAACTGTTGAAAAATGGGAGGCAAATTTATATGTAAAATAAGAAAAATAAAAAACAAATAAAAGAAAAATGGGAGATAGTAACTTTTCACTAAACTCTTGTATACCTTGTGTGTTGGCCATGAACATTGCCCAGCCAGGAAGAGAATGATTATTTTTAGTGTGTCCGTTTCCCAGTGACCCCCTTGAGAGGCCAAGGTCTCGCTCCAGCGGCACTGTGTGATGGAGTGTTTCTCCTTCACCTGCCTTCCAGGCCCTAGAGTGTGATTTCACTGCCCTCCATGGCAGCAGATCCTCAGTCAGTTTGGAAAAAGTCCCAACTGGTTTGAAGCCAAGTCTGGTAGTTGTTGATTTTGACGAGAGATGATACAATTTATTTATTTGTTTTCTGCCTCATTTCACTAAGAAACCGAGGGGCCTTGGAGCTGGCCCGAAAGCCATTTCCCTTCTGTGTTCTAGGGATGGTTGTTGAGGCCCCAGCAATAATCTTTCAGCAGCGTCACAGAAATGAATGTGCAATGTCCTTCACACTCCCGTTTCTTTGGGCTGACTGAAACCAACATCAAGAGCCTTTAGTGGAAAAAAGAGTTTATTGATCCAAGCGGAGGGCAAAGCATAAGATCATTCACTTCAGACAACTGCACCCAGGTTAGCAGCTTCTCCTCCTCAGCTTTCCAAGCCTAGCATGTAGACAGCTCTCCACCCCAACAAAGGATGGGGAACAAGGCCACCACAAGGGGCCAGGTTAGCAAACCCCATTCCATTCGTAAACTGCAGAGGAGATCTTTGATTGTACCTGGTCAGGCTTCATACCCCTTGAGCCAATTCTCACTCTTAGGAGATGCAATGATAAGACTGGCTGGGATCAGAGTCACACAGCTACTGTGTCCTCAAAGTGAAGGCAAGGGGGAAAAAAGCTTGTAGACTATGTTAAGTGGCAATGACAACTGACGGTGCTGCCTGGGATGTGTTAAGGATCCATACAGCCTCCGAAATCCTCTAGAAGCCTGCAATCTAGATTGGGACCCGAGTCCCAAAAATAACTAGAACATAACAGCTTGCACTGACTTGAAGGCTGGATAAGAATATCTGGAACTCCTCATCCATCGAATAGGCTTGTCTCAGGGATAAAAATTAGATGCTCAATGTGAGCATCACCCACTATAGTCACATCCAGTTTGGGGCCAAAGCCTAGACCCTCACTGTGCTGAGCTCCAAGAATGGGATTTTACACCAATCTGTGCTTCATGAGGTTCTAAGCAGGCATCAGTACATATAAGGCATTGTTGTTGTTATTGTCATGAGCTTTATTGTCTCCTGGGCCTGTTCAAATGACCATTGCACAGCCTTATGTGGCTGCTTGTCCCCAATCTATGACTAAGGACACTGGGAGTTAGAGAGGTAAAGGACATGCTTTTTAGCAACTCTTTGTGACCAGCCCTGGGCAGGACTATGGCTCCTAATCCAGTGCTCTGTTTCCAGGGTTATAGCTGTGGCTACTAATTAATCTAGAGCTCCCTTTCTAGGCTTAGTCCTATAGCCGTATGAGAGACCTATAGCACAGGGAAGGTGACAAGCCACAGAAAAAACGCATGGAGAAATGTAGATGCCCTTAGGGGTCAGCAAGTGCCCTGTGCTGAGCAGTAGGGAAGGACAAACTCATTTAAGGGCTTCATTTCTGTTGGGGTTCTGGAGTGACTGAAGCCTCTCTCTCTCTCTCTCTCTCTCTCTCTCTCTCTCACACACACACACACACACACACACACACACACACACACACACACACCATCCTTGACACATATCAGGTGCCTGGCCCCCAGTCTCCAGAATCCCTCTCCTGTACCTTGCTTCCTAGCTTCCTAGCTCATGTATTCATCCTCCTCTATAAATACCAGCTCTGGTATTTCGACTTGGCAGCTGTTGCTGCCAGGGAGATGGCTGGGTTGACACGCAGCTCCTGACAAAACACAAACCCCTGGTGTGAGTGGGTGTGGGTGGTGTGAGTAGGGGATGAATCAGAGAAGTTGATGAGGGAGACAGGGGTTGCAGGAGTCAGGTGAAGGCAGTGTGGGGGTGGTCTGACTCCCCACAGTTGGAACAGTCACCAGAATCTTTCTGGACATTATCTTGCTGGTCATAAACTTGAGGGAAACAAAGAGGCCTGCACTCATCCAGAGGGAAACTGAGGCTAGGAGTTACAGCCCAGCTGTCAGTGGTATTCATAAGCAGTCAGGCACTGGCCAGGGTAACTCTCTGCCTAATGTGTGCCCCCTACCCATGGGCCTGTCTAGAGACCCCTTTGATGGACTAGTAGACTCCTGTCCGGTCTTTGCCTCCAGTGGCCGGACACCTCTTTTAGCCTCTTCTAGCAACCTTTGCAAATAAAATACTTAGGGACTTCCTTCTTGTTTATTCTAATGACCCAAAACTCTCTTCTTGAAGAAGATAGCAGCCTCAAACTAATGAAAATGTCTAGCCTGCTTTCCCCAGGATAAGGCAGGATTCCAAATGTAAAGAGGCCGGCCTGGGGGTCTTCTGTCAGCTAGCTGCCCAGAGAAACCCAGCAGGCCTGCTGAGCTTCTGATCAGGGGCGCAGGCCTCTTGCAGGGGAGCTGGCCTCCCCGCCCCCTCGCTTGCGGCCGCCCTTTCCTGGCAGGACAGAGGGATCCTGCAGCTGTCAGGGGAGGGGCGGCGAGGGGGGGGTGATGTCAGGAGGGCTACAAATAGTGCCGACGACGGCTAAGGGGCTCTGTCTCCCTCTTCATATCCACTCTCCAGCCGGCTGCCTGCCCGCTGCCTCCTCCGAGCGTCCGCCCAGCCTCGTCCACGCCGCCACCATGAGCCAGGCCTACTCGTCCAGCCAACGGGTGTCCTCCTACCGCCGCACCTTTGGTGGCGCCCCCAGCTTCTCGCTGGGCTCCCCATTGAGCTCTCCCGTGTTTCCTCGAGCAGGCTTCGGCACCAAGGGCTCCTCGAGCTCAGTGACATCCCGCGTGTACCAGGTGTCGCGCACGTCGGGCGGGGCCGGGGGTCTGGGGTCGCTGCGGGCCAGCCGGCTGGGGAGCACCCGCGCGCCATCCTATGGCGCGGGCGAGCTGCTGGACTTCTCGCTGGCCGACGCGGTGAACCAGGAGTTCCTGGCCACGCGCACCAACGAGAAGGTAGAGCTGCAAGAACTCAATGACCGCTTCGCCAACTACATCGAGAAAGTGCGCTTCTTGGAGCAGCAGAACGCCGCGCTCGCCGCCGAGGTCAACCGGCTCAAGGGCCGCGAGCCGACTCGGGTCGCCGAGCTCTACGAGGAAGAGATGCGCGAGCTGCGGCGCCAGGTGGAGGTGCTCACCAACCAGCGCGCCCGTGTCGACGTGGAACGTGACAACCTGATCGACGACCTGCAGAGGCTCAAGGCCAAGTGAGGGCCCAGCGCCTCCCAGATCTTACCCCTACACCCCATGCCCCTGCAGGGAACAAGGCACCCCCTCCGGGAGCCTGAGACCCTCCTCACCCCATGTGTGGAGGTCATTCCCCAGTGTTCCTTAAAAAGAGATGGTCCCCGGATCTTTCTATTGTTCTTTCTATGTAACACTGGAGTAGTCTTTCTTGAGGAAATAGATGGAAGAAATGGGGGCCCTTGGGAGATGTATTGCACGGTGGGCAGCTGCTTTTGAAAGGATGCTAAGCTGCTCGGGGCGGTGGTGCTGTGATGACTGTAACAGGCAAAGCAGAGGGCCAGAGCATGGTCAGGGGGAGAGGAGAGGCTGGTGGAGCCTGGAAAGCTGGGTGCGCTGGGAAGAGTAGGAGGAGGGAAGCCAAACAGTAACTTTCTGTTCAGCTGTGATGAGGCCCTGGGGAGGGTTGAGGTGGGGAGATTGGCCCCAGGCTTAGCTGAGGTAGTGCTATTGCACTAGGTAAATGGATAGGCTTGAGTAAAGGGGGACAGTGGATAAGGCCCATGGTCCTTTTAGAGCTCAGGAAGACCAGCCCATTCCACTATGACCCAATAAGAAAAGGCTGAGCAATTCTGCTATGGGGGCACACCCCTGTAGTTCCAGCACTTGTGAGGATGATTCAGGGGAATTGCTGTTGAGTTCTAGGCAAACCTGGAAAACAGAGCAAGCACCAAGCCAGCTGGGCCTACAAAGCAAGGCTTGTTTTAGACAATTAACAAAAAATTAAAAGACGGAAAAAGTTTTGTATATTCATGGTCCTGCTTCTGTTTACCCAACTGAACAGAGTCACCTTCTTGCCACCAAAGTCACAAAACATTTATTTAGCTGCTACATGGGTCAGGCTAGGCCTGAGAACACAGGGGTGGATAAAATAAAACACAGTCCCTAACCCCTGGGAGGTCAATCTATTTGGATCATAGACTTCAAGGGTGTGACTCCAGGGCTGAGACTGAGCCGCTTCCTGCCCCCCCCCCGTGGGCGGGGCCTCTGCTATGTTTTTTTCCTGGGCCTAGTTTCTACCCAGCAACCAGGACTTGGTCCCTGTGTCCTGAGCTGGCTCCCTGATAGGTTCCCAGCCAGTGGTTTCTATTGATGGCTCAGTACCTCACCATTTGTCTGTCTGTCCTGGCTAGGCTACAGGAGGAAATCCAACTGAGAGAAGAAGCAGAGAACAACCTGGCTGCCTTCCGAGCGGTGAGCCCTCTTTGGTCCACAGCAGCCCTCTCTCGTTTCTCTCGCTCGGCTCTACACTAGCTGGTCCAGACCCTCACATCGTTGTTTCCCTTATCCAGGATGTAGATGCAGCCACTCTAGCTCGCATCGACCTAGAGCGCAGAATCGAATCACTCAACGAGGAAATCGCATTCCTGAAGAAAGTGCACGAAGAGGTACCAGGGCCCCTTAGGTGGTGGCGAAAGCAGCTAGACAATGGGGCAGATTTTGAAATGGGGGTGTGAAGGTCTGGAACCTTTTGGGAGGGTCTGGAAGGGGACTGAAGCCCAGTCGTGTCCTGCAGGAGATCCGTGAGCTTCAGGCTCAGCTTCAGGAACAGCAGGTCCAGGTGGAGATGGACATGTCCAAGCCAGACCTCACAGCGGCCCTCAGGGACATCCGGGCTCAGTATGAGACCATCGCGGCTAAGAACATCTCTGAAGCTGAGGAGTGGTACAAGTCCAAGGTAGGTGGTCTGGCCTGAGGACCCTGGCACCTGTCCTCTAACTCCATGTGAGATGCTTCCTGTACCTGCATCCATGGAGTAGGTTGAGCCTGGGATTTCCATACTCCCTCGCCTACACTGATTCTCTCCATCTCAGAGCCCCTTTCTCTGCCCTTAGGTTTCAGACTTGACCCAGGCAGCCAACAAGAACAACGATGCCCTGCGCCAGGCCAAGCAGGAGATGATGGAATACCGACACCAGATCCAGTCCTACACCTGCGAGATTGATGCCCTCAAGGGCACTGTGAGTCCCTCCCCATCCCCACATGTGCAGCCTCCTTCTGTACCCACAGCTTAGTTCCACACCCTCACTCGGTGCCACTTTGAGCTTACTACAGACCCCCTGGGGCTTCCATCTCTTCAAACATACAGGGAGGTAAAGGCAGACAGGTGGTAGATTCCTAGTTGGGTACTAAAGAATCAGAGGACTCCTGGGGGTGTCTCCCCTGTGTAGAGTTGGAGGATTAGTATAGATGTTCCTTATTAGGTGTTTTTTTGTGAGTGGCCACATAAGGCTTCTCTAGAGCTCAGGATTCCATGACTAAGAAAGAAGCCTTTGATGATTCGTCTACCTGGCCATGACCCTGTAGAGTTGCCTCCAACCTCCAACACTGGGTCTCTTTCCACCCCCAATTCTCTAGTGCCCTCCTTCCTAGATATGCTCTGGGCCTGTCCTTGACTTGGGCCCCCTCTTCCCCTGCAGAACGACTCCCTGATGAGGCAGATGAGAGAGCTGGAGGACCGCTTTGCCAGCGAGGCCAGTGGCTATCAGGATAACATTGCACGCCTGGAGGAGGAGATCCGGCACCTGAAGGATGAGATGGCCCGCCACCTGCGGGAGTACCAAGACCTGCTCAATGTGAAGATGGCCTTGGATGTGGAGATCGCCACCTACCGGAAGCTGCTGGAAGGCGAGGAGAGCCGGTGAGGATTTAGGTGTACTTTTGGGTGTAGCTCAGTCCATCACAGATGATTGCAAGAAGACCTGGCTACAGTTCTAGTTCTAAGCATCGCAGAAAATTAACCAAGGCCACCTGGGAAAATCGAGATGTAAATAACAGGGTTTTCTTTTTTCTTTCTCTCTTTCTTTCTTTCTTCCTTCCTTCCTTCCTTCCTTCCTTCCTTTCTTTCTTTTTTATAAAAAGAGAAATCTAAGTATTCCCTTATCTACCTTTAGAATTAAGAACCTGCAGCATAAAATCACATTCAGCAATCAGTAATAAAATATTACTTCCAGTCTAGGGAGAGATGAAAGCAGAGTGGAAAATGAGGAGAAAGAAAAGGGAGGTGTCTGCTAGAGACAAACAGAGATGGAGAGGCAGGCAGCCTTGTACATGGAAGAGGCAGGAGACACACACACACACACACACAAGCACACAAAGGATAAGACATAGATGATGTGCTCAAAGCAACCTGCCCAACCTCCAGACACAAGCAACAGGAGTGTAAGGGAGTCTCCTGGGGGACAGAAATAGTGTGAATCTGGACTAGACTGGCTGTTACATGGAGACAAACACTTCTCAAGACTCACTAGATGTGCCCTAAAGGTTTGCCCATTTTGTTGTATGCAAGTTTAACATCAATTTAAGACAGATCCATTGTACCAAAAAATGGTATTGTCAATACTCATAAAAGTGTGGCAGCCACGCTTAGGTGTGGACTTATAAGGAGACTTCAGGGTTTTTATTTGTTTCTTTTGAAAAAGATTTAAGGTAGCTCAGGCTGGCCTCAAACTTGCTATGTAGTTAAACATCTTGTCTCTGTTTCCTAAGTGCTGGGACTTGAACAGGCTGTGCCATCATGCCTGTTTTATATGGTACTAGGGACTGAACCACAGCTTCGTGGTTGCTAAGCAAGCCCTTTAGCAGCTGATTACATCACCAGCCCCTGAGTTCTGTAGAATGACATCTACATCAAACACAACATGGATGACCTTTTAAGGAAGCTAGAGCCAGATGCCCTTTTCTAGACTAGGCATAAGTGGCCCACTCCTGGATCTGGCCTGCCTGGAGGATGGGCACAAAGTGAGTGTCCCCTACAGCTGCTGTTCATGCTAGAAGCAAGGAGAACCTGGGGACCTGGAGGGTGCAGTGGGATTAGACATCTTAGTGTCATGCTCAAGGTCAAGATTAGAATGTGTCATCTTTCCAAAAGGGGAAATTCCTGGGATAGCTAGAGTTTGTTTTTGATCTGTGCATTGTGGGTAGTGTGAGTATTGGGCTGGGGTGGGGGAACTAGGACAGCTGGAAATGGTTATTAGGGAGAGGCAGCCTAAAGAGTGATGGGAGTGATTTCAGGAAGAGATTTGAGTGTCCTTAATCCTCTGGGGACATGGTCTCTCCCCTTTCAGGATCAACCTTCCTATCCAGACCTTCTCTGCTCTCAACTTCCGAGGTGAGTGTGTGCTGGATGGTAGAGGAGGGACTGCATGAAGGAGAAAAAGGGCTGTAGATAAGGCACCACCGAGGCGGGGGGCAGGGAGGTGGGGTGTTGGTTTGTGTTCTATTGTGCTGACTACATTCCCTGTACCTTCTGAATTACTGGGTCTCAAGAATCAGGATGCGTTCTGAATGGCAAACTCTGGAAGCTGCAGGGGTGTCCCCTGGCAGTAGGAGCATCTCAGTCTCTGGGTAGGAAGGTACCCCTTGCTCATGATCTGTCTGGCATCCTGCCAGAGAGCACTTGGCACACCATTATCTGGCTGTTTGTTGAGTGCCTTGTTTGCGGGGAGCAAGATGTTGGATGCACGTTTGGAAAAAGGAAGCCAAATTTTAGCAAAGCCAAACAATGAAGGGAATGAGATTCGAGGGCATTCTGCCATTCTGACATTAGTAATATGCAGATCAAGTGGCTTCGCAACCCCAGAGAGCAGAGAAGCACTCACTAATGATACATTAGGAAAGGGACTTGGAGATCTTGGCAGCTTCTCCTTTCCTAGATCAAACCTTTTACATCTTCGATGTTCATTTCCATCAGGAAAAATACATGCTGTGCTTCATCGAGTCAAACGTTCATTACAGGCTACTTGCTTGCTAAGGGATTCATGAACGCCAAACTCCTGACACCAAGGAACTAAATGTGACCCCCACTATGAAACTCAGACTTCTTTTTTTTCCCACTTAGTTGTTTATTCAGTTACCAAGTATGCATTTTGCATATAAAATCACTTTTGCTGCAAATCGGTAGCCATGAGCCACAATACGGGAAGTATCATGGCTGCTGTTTCCCAGAGAGGAAACAGGACAGTTGGGCCAGTGGATCAGCACAGTGAGTCAGTGACTAGCTTTTGCGTTAACACAGCAAGCAGCTTGTCCAGAGAAAAAGAACTGGAGCCTCTCAGTTCCTCCAGCAGGTCCACAGGCCTGGGCTTTGGGGCTCTCTGTCATAGAGGAGAGTCCACGGATACATACTCATGCAAGACTCTTCTGGAAATCCAGAGGCGGAGAGGGAACAAGGAGGGATAGGCAACTTGAGTACTGGGGTCTTGGTTCCCCTGCCATCCTGCACCAGCATTCTCAGCACCATCTTTTGGCTCTTGAAGTCAGAGCCAGACTGGTCACTGGCTTTATAAAACCATCTGTTGGGTGCTGGGTTCAAGGATCAGGTCTTGAAGAAGGCAGAAAACTGTTGAGAGGAAGGTGGAAATTGGCTAGTGTGGGGCAATGCAGCTTGGGGTGGCGTTCCAGGTGCAGCTTAGATAGGGACCTGCCAGGCTGAGTGTGAGGTGTGTGTATTACAGAAACCAGCCCTGAACAAAGGGGTTCAGAAGTCCACACCAAAAAGACAGTGATGATCAAGACCATTGAGACCCGGGATGGAGAGGTGAGTGGTCTGTTGGGCCCCTTGTCCTTGGTGGGAGTAATGGGCGTGTCTGCCAGCCAGGTGTGTTTCACCAGCTGAGTGACTTTCTAGCCTGAATGGCAGTGAGGAGGGTCCTGCTGTGGGATGGAGTACATGGGTCTGAGGCTGCTCTCAGGCAGCACTGAATGGACTGAATTTCTCCTCATGCTCAGGTTGTCAGCGAGGCCACACAGCAACAACACGAGGTGCTCTAAGCCAGACACTGCCCTGGCCCCTGTCCTCACTGCCTCCTGAAGCCAGCCTCTTCCACTCTGGGATGTCGCACCCAGCCACTTTCCTTCACTCACAGCCTCTGACCGTTCCTCACTGATCACCCTTTGTGGTCTTCATGCTGCCCAGGAAACACTCTGGCCACCTCTGCAGACCTTACTTACCATGAGTCCTGGCAGTTGTCGAGCCTGGCTCTTCAGATAGAACCTAACTCAAGTCCTGGTCCTTTCCCTCTCACATTTGTAACCTCAAGCTCTAGCCTGTGGCTTTGCAGAGGGCACCAGAAAAGGGGGGACCTGTAGGGTCAGGACAGAGCTTTATAGACACCCCCACATTTGACCCCCAGCCTGGGTCAGAGACAGAGTGAAGCCTCTCAGCTGAGATGGGGAAGGGGCTGGAAAAAATGTCCATATGGCCCCTCTCTTTCCCATCCCAGCCCAGGATGGGCTTAGAGAAGCTGGGGCTGTGAGAGGGAACCCGAAGGTGCTGGATGTGGGAGCAGGAGTTACAGAAGGAGAGTGGGTGGGTGGGAAGCTGGAGGGAAAGAAGAGAGAGGCAGAGAGTGGGCTCAGGCTGGTGGGAGGGTACCACCTCTCATGCCTGCCCCTCCCACTCCAGGGGCCCTGAACAGAAACAATAAAGAGCTGAGCACAAACCTACATTCCCCTGCTGTCTTGACTGATGAGTCTCTCGGGGGCCCTGGATCCTGTCATACCACCCATTACCCTGAGATGGACTGCATCAGCCTCTTGCCTAGCTAGACTGTCCTCCTAGGCTGCAGTTTGTGTGCTGTATAGAGGAGGTTGGATAAGGGGCTTCTGTTAAAATACCACAGCGCTGCCCCGTCCTTAAGCCTCCTGTCCTACCTTCAGATCATCTGGACATCTGGGTGAAGGCAGGAATGGAAACAATTCTCTTCTACAGACCAGCTCTGAAGATCAAAGCTTCATAGTCCTTTCACCCAGAGAAAACTACCAGCCCCTTTCATTTACTTTTTATTTATTTATTTTGGGGAGGGGGGAGAGACAGTATCTCTTATAGCCCAGACTGGCCTCAAACTCCCTTTGTACCCAAGGATCAACTTTAATCTCTTGAGCCTTTTGCTTCAGTCTCCCAAGTACCTTTTAACCCTTTCTAAGGCTCTTTCATACCCAGAAGCCAGGCCAGGGAAAGTAACAATGTTCACAAAAGTGCAGACAGAATTTTAACATGGCTAAGAAGGCTCCACACTGAGAAAATGTCAACCTACCCTTCATCCATATGCAATTCCAATGGAATGCAGTCTCATCTAAATACCAAAGGGAGCCAGGGGAGGTGTGCTGCCTATGCCCCAACCTTAGCACTGGGACTCAAGAGGTGGAGGGCTGGAAGAGCCCAGATTCAAGGGTAGCCTGGGCTACCAATGAGGCCCTTGTGTAAAAAACAAAGACAAATCCAAACAACACCACACAAGAGGAAAATTTGAGACAGTAAGGGCAAAACAAGAGGGGCGTATAGGAATTATTAAAGAAAAGAAAAAGAAGAAATAAAGAGAAACTGGAGTAAAATGTGTATATGTATTATGAGGCCATGATAACTTAGTATAACAGTTCCTTCCGAATGCTGCGACCCTCTAATACAGTCCCTCATGGTGTGGAACTCCCAACCATGACATTATTTTGTTGCTACTTCATAAGGGTAAGTTAGCTACTTCTATGAGTTGTAACAAAAACTTCTGATATCTGATATGTAACCTCCAAAAGGGTCACGACCCACAGGTTGAGGACCACCGACTTAGACTGTTTTGTTAATGAAAGGAACCGTGTAAGACAAGCTTCACATACGTCTGGAACGCTGGTGCTGGTGTATGCCTAAGGGGGCATTTTAATCTGTGGTGGAAGACTTAGCAATAGCTTAGAGACAACTGAGCAGCCCAAAGATCTGGGTGCAGCATGACGGTTGTCTTTCTTTCCACTTCTTCAAACACGTTTCAGGTCAATGAAAGAGTTAAGGAGCATGATAAGCCCGTGGACCTGAGGCTCCATGCTGCTCCTCCCATGTCTAAGTGACTGTCCTTTAAAGGAGATGGAAGAGGACAGAAATCAGAGATGATGAATACATACAGGTGTAGTGGGAAGTCGTTCCGCCAACAGTTATGGGGTACTGGCCTTAGGGAGTGGCTTTGGTGTGCCGACAGGATCGCTTATAAGGAAGAGAAAGGGTTTCTCTCTCTCTCTGTCTCTGTCTCTGACTCTTGTTTCTCTCTCTCTCTCCTGTGTCTCTGACTCTGTCTCTGTCTCTGACTCTGTCTCTCTTCTCTCTCTTCTCTCTCTCTCTTCTCTCTCTCTCTTCTCTCTCTCTCTTCTCTCTCTCTGTCTCTCTGTCTCTCTCTCTCCTCCCCCTCTCCTCCCTCTCTCTCTCTGTCTCGGGTGGTGATCGGAGACCTGATGGCAGGCAGCACCCTGCACCTCCAGGGCAGTAGACCTCGGCGGCCCTCCACCTTCATTGAAGCAGTTCCATTTTGAGGATCCACCCCAAGTCCCCACCTAGGTCACATGTGACTCCCGTTCATCTCAGTCTCCCACATGCTCTAATAGAGTCAGCTTCTCATAGAACACGGACTGGAATGGCATGTCTTTACATGAGATTACAGCAGGAAGCATGAGCAAGGAGTTGTCTATCTTTGAAATTCAGACATGCGCTGACTTCTCTGGAGAATGTTTGGGCCGAGGCCCTGGCCTTGGTGGATAAGGCTGCAATGGCAGCCTGGAAGAAGTTTCTAGAGCCTCCTTGCTCTCTATCACCTGAGTGAATTATGTGTACTCACCTACACAGGGCAAAAGGACTCATAGGTCAGGGGGTAGCCTCACTGTCCTAAAAAAAACAGCTCTAGTGTCTTAGGGTGGTGGGCACTGAGGCCCCAAGACTCAATGAGACCTCAGACATCCCTCATACAGGAATCCCCTCCCCAGCCTTTCCCATGGCATGCATCCTTTGTGGCAGTTCTCTGGAGGCCCCTCCATAGGGGATCCTCCTAAGGAAAGCCTTTCCTTCAGACACCTGTCTCCTGGGACAGCATCTGTCTGTCCTCAGACAGGAGGCCAATGCTGTCCTCCATCCCCAAAGGGTACATTCTGAGTAGAGCTTTTCTGAGCCTGCTTTCCCCTGTGAGCTAGCAGTGACCCAGGGAATGGACAAAACAGACCACAGAAGGTCCGTGTCTCACGTGGTTCTGAACCTAGAGTCAGCTGTCCAGTCACCTTAGTTTCCACAGCAAACTCTCCCCTGGTCCTTGAGATGCTATGTGGCTTTCTATAAGAAGCAGAGGCTTCTCATAGCCCGAAGGCCAGGCTCAGGCAATCTCCAATTCTCTCTGAGGAGGAGAGCAGGAAGAACTGTAGAGGCAGCTGGATCCCAGTGGGCACTCTCCTATCCCATCTGTCCACTCTGGCTGAACTCCAGCCCTGCCCGCTGAGGTCACTCCATCCCCTCCCCCTCCTTTGTCTCCACTCAGCTCACCAGGGCACATATACAAATGAACCAGTGACCTTTGATTCAATACCTAAAAATGCCAGCTGCCCAAGAACAGTTTTTAATCTATTTTACTCACTATTATATCCCTTGCACCCCAAAGAGTACTTGGTACACAGTAGATACTCATTAAATATTTAAATACTTCTTGAATGAATACCCACTGGGCACGTTTATTTACTTTTCTCTATATTAAATATTCACTAGGAAGAGCTGGTGATACCCATTTCTTCACCAATTCAATGGATGTTTACCGAGACATCCCCTCACCCCACGTGCACATAGTATGTCATTAAGACTTGGAGGATGGGGCTGGAGATATGGCTCAGCAGCTGAGAACACTGGCTGCTTTTCTAGAAGACCCAGGTTCGATTCCCAGCACCTACATGGAAGCTCAGGGGAACCAGAGGAACCGATGCCTTCTTCCAGCCTCTGTGGGTATTACATGCTTATATGCATGTGGTGCACAGACATACATTCACAAACACTCATACACATAAACAAAAATACAATAAAAATAAACAAAATCTTAAAAACAACAACAACAAAAATGTCTTATAGACCACTGAGAGGAACCAGGCAAATTCGAACACTGGGGAGGGTAAGGAACAACCTGAATTTCAGAGGTCAACAAGTTCCAGGTTGACCTCTCAAAACAAACAAACAAACTAGCAACAAGCAAAAGCAACTTAGATGAAAAGCTCCTTGGCCCAGAGAGGTGACATGATCCGCCAAGGTCCCACAGCCATCTACAGCAAAGGAAGCCAGGGCCTGTGGAGCCCAAATATCTTTCCATGACACCATAGACTTGTGATCACAAAGCAGGACAACCTGGCAGCACACAGGCCCAGCCTGGCGCCAGGATACAGGGTACTGTGGGGCCCATACTGAGGGACAGACAAACACCTTACAGCCAGCTGTCTTGAGCAACTGACCTGACCGCTGCCTGACCTTTTCCAGTTGTCTCAGCTGGGCCAGCCTGGTCCAGGAGAGGGCGCCAGCGACCAGCAGGGGCCTGAGCCTTCTCTACCCAGGGCCGCAGAGCCTTGGGAGTAAGTCAAGGTATACCCTCTGAATGGACATAGCAGGCAGAATACAAGCCATGTTTCAGGCCCCGTTCCAGGGCCTTTTAAATAGTTAATATTCAATTTAATATTTAATATAATTTAATACCATCACAACATAGGGCAGATCTCAGATCGTGTAATTCTTCTCAAGACCCGGAGATGCCTTACCATTTTGCTGAGAATAAAAGCACGGTGACCCGCAAGATGCTAGGCCATCTGGCCTTGTCAAGCTATGTGAGTCATTTTGCCCTGACTCTGTGTTCATTCTCTTTGGCCTTGCTGGCCTTCTGGCTCTTTCTAGAATCCTGCGGGTACATCCCACATGGGCTGAAATGATCTGCACATCCTTCCTCATCCTTTCAAGACTGGCTTGAGACAGGCCTTCACTGTTTAGCCAAGACTAGTCTTGAATTCCATCTTCCTGAAAGGCTGGGGTTGCAGGCACTACAGTCACTCTGACCACCCTATTTTAAATCACACCCCACCATGTCTGTATCCCCCATTCCCTGCTGAGTCATCTACACAACATTTCTGCCCTCAGTCTTTACATTTTCTCTGTTGCTGTTTGTCAAATGTCTGCCTTCTCCAATATAATTAACCCCAGGGACTGGCAGCTTTGTCTGTTTTTTTCCATGGCTATGTTCCTGGCCAATGGAATGGTGCTAGCCTCATAGGAAGAACTCAAGAAACGTTTGCTGAAGGAGAAAATTCACCCCAAGTTTTGGCTATAGATGCAGAGATGAGGAAACTGAGGTTTAAAGATGTTAAGTGACTTTTCAAGGTCACATGGTTTATTAATTTAAGCAACGTACCTGCCAATCAGCCAACATTTACAGACCATCTGCTGCATTCCCTGTATGGTGAGGCATGGCGTTAGTGAAATGGCTTTGGTGGTGAGTTTTGTACATGTGTGTGGAGGGGATGGTGTGCAGGTGTACCACCCATGCATGCAGGTGTAGAGGACAGAAATAGATGTTGAGTGTCCTCTCTATTGCTCTTCACCTTATATTTTAAGACAGGATCTCTCACCGAATCTGGAACATCCTAATTCAGGTGGGCTGGCTGGCCAAGGAGTCCCTAGGACCCATCTGTCTCTCCCCTTAACACTGAGGTTAGAGGTATGGATTTTACATGACTACTGGGGACCTGAACACCCACCCTCATGCTTGCACAATAAGCACTTTCTGACTAAGCAATCCTTCTCTGCTGATTATGAGCTTAAAAACAAAAACAAAGCAGTATCTGTTCCTTTGTTCTTGGTGTTCTGTGCATTATGCCTTCTCCCACATTTTAAAGGCCTTTTTAGAATTCAGCTTACATTGTAGAGTTCAATTCATCATTGGAGGTTGGCAGGGACTGGTAGACAAGGTGTGGCTGACTACAAAGAGGATGCACACGTGAATATTTAGGGTGATGGGACTGCTTTGTATGTTCCTGGGCTAGCAAACACACAATTTCACGCATTTGTCAAAACCCAGGAAACTGCACATCACAAAGAGTCAGCTTTAATGAATGCAAACTACATGAAAAGTCATTCCCCAAGGCTCTTAATCTTTATGGACATAATTCAGTGTTTAAATTGTTTCTTCTGTACTGCGAGTCTGGGAATGCATGCTCACGCTCACAAGCACCATTGCACACATGCCTGCCTGCCACCTCTACACACACACACACACACACACACACACACACACACTCATACACACACACTTTGGCTTCAGTTTCCCAGAATGAAGATGGCTCGTTTAACCGCCCAGCTAGTCAAGAATGCTTTCCCTCATCTCTGAATGACCCTGGCTTTCATCTTTTCCCAGGGTTTGTCTCTTTAGAGCTCTAGGTCAGGTCTGGATCTCTAAAGGTGTGTGTGTGTGTGTGTGTGTGTGTGTGTGTGTGTGTGTGTGTGTTTTGAGAGAGAGAGAAAGAAAGAGAGAGAGAGATCAAATGGAACTGAGGGTCTCAGAAATCCTATTCCAACAGGCCCTCTAATACTGAGGTACTCCTCAGACCTATACCTTAAATTCTTGTTGCTTTGAAATGTAAAAATATTCATTTGTCAGAAATAACACTGAAAGATCCTGGACACTTCACTTGAGTTTTTCCAGGGGTGACATCTTGTATGACTACCAGGAAAGTGACATTGGCATGGTATACCAAGCTTATCAGATTTACCAGTTTTAAATGCACTCTTGTTTATGTGTGTCTCCCCAGTGGGTTTCTCTCACTGGACTAACGAGAAGAGCTTCTGCAGGATTGTCCAAGAGGTCTGTGTGGGTCTCAGGCTGCACCCACTGACTGCTGACCCTTGACCTCTGACCCCCATGTGGGAAGCCTCTCTACCTTGACAGTTTCCCTCCCCTGCCCTGGTGACCTGCCCTGCAGAGTGGGCACAGCTGAGAAAACTGGGCACCCGGGAAGGTGGTGAGGGACTATAACTTGTGTCTCGTGGCCTGGGCACCTGTCTCTACGTGTGTGAGAGTATGTGTGAGTGTGTGTGTGTGTGTGTTGAGTGTGTATGAGTGTGTGTGAGTGTGTGTGAGTATGTGTGAGTGTGTGTGTGTTGAGTGTGTATGAGTGTGTGTGAGTGTGTGTATGTGTGAGTGTGTGTGTGTTGAGTGTGTATGAGTGTGTGTGAGTGTGTGTGAGTATGTGTGAGTGTGAGTGTGTGTGTGTGTGTGTGTGTGTGTGTGTGTGTGTGTGTGTGTGTTAGGTTATTCTTGTGTGTAACCTCCACAAGTATGGACAAAGGAATCGTCTCCTACAGCTGTAATCAGTCATAGCGCTTCCTGCCTTGGGAATGGAGTCCCACATCTCAAGCCCTCCAAATCCCTCTTCCACCATGTTCTCCTGGTGGTGGCCCTCTGTCTCCTCTGGCCTGGCTGCTATTTGCTGCTGGTTACAATCCTAGCCAACTAACACTTCTACAGGCGAGGGCAGATGTGAGAGGACTGGCCATGACCTGGCTGGTAAAGGTGGGGTGTTGGTAGTAGTGAGTGCAGGACCAGCTAGGAGCCAAACCTCTACCGGAACTCCAGGGTATGGGTCTCCGAGCTTACCAGCTGTCATGGAGATGCAGAGAGCCCACTGGTCCCTCTGTTCACCTCCACTGGGGCCTGTCTCTCCATGCACCTCTCAGACGTCTCCTCTGGACCTTTCTTCTTCCTCGCCAGCAGCCAAGTGAGGCTGGGGAGCTGGGCTGAAGGAAGGAAGTGGGCCTGAGCCCAGGGGTAACTCGACTCCCCAGCTACAGCAGGCTGGGCGGGGGCGAGGGGGACTGACATACCGTGGGGGAGGAGATTCTATTAGGCCAGCTCTGGCACTGGGGGCACTGGGAAGAGAGAGAAGGAGCCTCATGGAGTCCAAGTCCCCTCCTCTGCTGCCCCCTCCCTTCACTGCTCATTCGCAACCCGAGCCGGGGGGCCTAAAAATAGTCCCCGAGGCGCAACCGCGGGCGGCCCTGGTGACCTTCTGGGTAGCACAGGCTGAAGGCGGGCGGGCAGCAGGAAGGCCGGCCGCCGGCCCCACAGGACCCATCTCCTAAGGCACCATACCCCCCGGGGCGTCCCCCTGGCCAGCCAGTTCTAGCGTCTCCCCATCCCTCTAGCCCAGCTCACAAAGGCCATGCAGAAAGGCCGGGGCACGCGAGGCGAGGACGTCGGCACGAGGGCGCCTCCCAGCCCCGGGGTGCCCCCGAAGAGAGCCAAGGTGGGGGCCGGCAGAGGGGTCCTCCCCACCGGGGCAGGGGCCGGGGCGCCGGTCTTCCTGCGGCCCCTGAAGAACGCGGCGGTGTGTGCGGGCAGTGATGTGCGGCTGCGGGTGGTAGTGAGTGGGACACCTCAGCCTAGCCTCAGCTGGTTCCGGGATGGGCAGCTCCTGCCCACACCGGCCCCAGAGCCCAGCTGCCTGTGGCTGCGGAGCTGCGGGGCACAGGATGCCGGCGTGTACAGCTGCAGCGCCCAGAATGAGCAGGGCCAGGCCTCCTGCGAGGCTGTGCTCACAGTGCTGGAGGTCAGAGGTAATGCAGAGGTGGGGCCTGCCTGGCAGGGCTGGGGGCACAGGGGTAGAGGCCGCGGACCAGGCCGTGCCATGCAGGTTGCAGTCCCTCACCACCTTCCCAGGTGTCCTGTTTTCTCAGCTGCGCCCACTGAAGGGCTGGTCAACAGGGAACGTCTGTCCAGGTAGAGAGGCTTCCTACATGGAGGTCAGAGGTCAGGGGTCACCAGTTAATGGGCCTAGCCTGAGACCCACAAAGACCTCTTGGATGATAGTACCAAAGCTCTTCTAATCTAATAGAGAGGAACCCCCTGGGGGAGAATTGCTCTCTTCTGCTCCAAAGACAGTCTTGAGACCAGGCCCTCAGATGTGGGTGTGCTTCTGAAGGGCAAATTTCCCTTCTCGGGGCGCATGGGAGGAGGATGGCCAGACCGTCCCTCTTGAAGATCAACACTGGGACAAGGATGGTGTGGTGAGGACCAGGCAAGATGGAAGGGATCAGATGTGTATGAACAGGGCCCAGGGTTTCAGCAGCTGAAACTGAGACTACACACGAGAAGTGACTGCCTGAGAATCCGTGTGTCTGTGTGAGTCTCAGGCATCTGTGGGAGGCTCCGGACTCTGGTGGTGTTAATACAAATATATAAGATGAGGGTGGATGGGGATGGTATTGAAAGCCTGTGGAGCAAATAACTACTAAGGTTCCCAGGTGAATGTGCAGAGGACATGCTCTGCTCTGGGCTGGCGTCCTTGCTATTGTGAGGGCATTCTGAGGCAGAAGGAGAGGGGCAGGAGCCTCATTCAGTCTTGTAGTATAGTCCTGTTGTAGCTGGTGGGGGTGTCAGGCCAGGTTGATAGTTCTTGCGTCAATTTGGGGGGTTTCCTTTTCTCGGTTTCTGAGCCAAATAATTCTCTAAGCCCAAAACGTCTTGGACATATCTAACTTGGAAAAATGGATTTCTGAGGAGTAGGTTTCATTTGGGAACGATGCAAAGGACTGGGGCAGAGGGCAGGTGTCACTGCTTTGGTCATTTGTGAGAGACATCTCATTTCACTTGATGGTAGGATATGAGGGTCAATCTTTGGGACATGGGGAGGAAGTCCAGAGAGGAAAGATCCCAGTAGGAGGTAGGAAAAGAAGGCTCGGAGTCTAAAGTACAGTCAGGCGATGGGAGTGAGCTGCTCTCTCTCTCTCTCTCTCTCTCTCTCTCTCTCTCTCTCTCTCTCTCTCTCAGTGTCTTGTCTCCCTAGATTCACACTGCCTGTTTCCTAGCATCTTCTAGTGGTCACAGCGGCCAGGCCTGGCCTGTAGATGGCCAAGGTGGCTTCCAATTGGCCTAGAAGCTGCCAATATAGACTTCCTTCGCCTGAGCCTAGGGGCTGGAGCATGTTCTGGAAGAATTCTGAGCTGAAGGAGTAGAATCTTGCAGTTTTTATTTGTCTGTTGTCTGCAGTAAAAGAAGCTGAAAACAGACTGCAACTCAAGGACTAAGGTAGATAAATGAGTAAGAATACAACTGGGAGGAGAGAGAGATGAGATCAGGAAAAGGAAAGGGAGGAAGAGAGTGGGGTCACAATGCTTGTTAGACCTTGGACAGGTCCACAGCAGGACCTGCTGCTCCAAATGCCTCCTTGTACAAGTAAGAACAGTGTGGGTGAGAGGAGGGAGGTCTACCTGAGGTTATGGCGTGTCAGGACTGCACATCCTGTTCGATCCTGGTGATCTTGGGGCCCTTCTACTACTCCAGACATTCTGAGGGCGGGAAGGAGAGAGAAAGAGACAGAAATTGTTAAGTGTCTTAGAATTAGCTACTAATCAGTTGGCCTGGCCTGTCACCTGTGAAGATGCAGGCTACCTTCCACCCCCAGGGCTGTTTCCTTGCTGCTTTTGAATCAGGGTGGTGTGGTAGGCAGAGATAAGCCTGGACTGGACATACCTAGACATAGGGGTACCTGGACATACCTAGACATAGTCACCTGCCATCTGGGTGAACAGCAAGGGTTGGAGTGAAGAAAGGCCTTGGGTGCTGTGGATTTGGGTTTAAGGCCTCTGATGTTCACATTAGATGGGAAGAGGGGACTGAGCTGAAGCATGTCACCTTTGACAACACGCCCAGATGTACAGATACAAGGTGGCAAAACAGTTCTGCAGGGGTGGGTGTGGCTCTGGTGATGTTGGAGGGTTAACTAGATGAGTCTCGCTTCTGCTCTGCTACTGCCTATCCCTCACATCCCTGCTCAGTGACAGTGCCTGGTCCAGGGAAGCTGAGCCAACAGTTCAGCATCACTCAGACTTCAAAGAAAACGCTCTTATTTGGAATCAACAGCACAAACATTCAAGGAACTTGAGGAAGCCAAGCAAGGTCCTTGGAAGGACCAAGAAGGAAGGAACAGTTTCCTGGCCATGATTGTTTTCTGGCTGGATGAGACAGGGTGAGCTGAAGGCTCCTGGCACTCTAGAAGCCTGGGATGTTAGTTCAGGATGGAAGGGTCTTGGCAAGACCCTGGAAAACAATCTGCCACAGGGTGAGAGTTTTGTAAGATGGAAGAACTCAAGTCGTAAAGGCAAAAAGTTTAGGGTGTTGCAATAGGAAATAAAGGCAAGAAAGTGGCAGAAATTCAGGATGCAGTAAAATCTTTAACATGTATTAAGGCATGCTGTCTCATTCAATTATTTAATCTTCCATACTCCCTGATAATTATCTGGACTTTATTAATATATAAGGCAGCCGGGATTCCAACTGACCTAAGATTGAATGGCCAGTGAGTGAGGTAGCAGGATTAGGTCTGGAAAGCTGGGTCTCTGGGTCTGGTCCTCATTGCCCATTCACAGAAAGAAAGGTGAGGACTAAGTGAAGAGCTTTTCACCAGGCCCACCTGTCGATGGCCCACGCCTCCAGCCCACCTCTAACACAGGTGGGTACTCTGTTTAGAAACATCTGGCTTCCATCCTTACATGGCTCTTCAGCAAGTGACCAGAACAAGTCATGTGGTGCCCTCAGATCATGGGGCATGTGGCTTAGGAGGAAGCCTTCTTGCACTGCAGGGCAAGGGGGTATAGAGCAGCCAAGAGAAGGAGCATGCAGGGGGAGTTGGTATGTGTTAGTTGAAGCCTTATAGAGATTGGTGTTAATCAGAAAAACCAGTGGTTAACAGATGGCAAAGAACCATCCAAGCTCCTTGAAGGCATGGAAGAGAAAGGTTAGAGTGTAGATAGAAAGAGGGGCAGGTTAGGCCAGGAAAGGAGAGGAATACAGCAGAACCCCCCCCCCCCTTCCAGGAAGTACTGTTCTATAGTTGCGTCTTCCCCACTCGGACAGTCTGTATAAAAAGCCATGAGAAACTACTGTGGGATTGGAAATGGGAAGAGTGTCACCATCCATGTGTGCACAGCACAGCAAGTGCCAATCAGAGAGAGGAGGAGGGGCCAAAGCAGAATCATAGAGGAACTCTGGGAGGGGAAAGAAGAGTAGAGAAGCCTCCCTCACTTTGCTGATCAGGGCAAGTCCTCGTTGAAGACCTGGGCAGAATGGCGGACAGTCACTTCTCCAACAATTTCTTGGGAATGAGCTGGGGTGGGCAGTACAGAGAGGAAGGAAAGGTTGGATGGAGGGGGCTGTTCTAGAAGATTCACCACCTGTTCCCTACCGTACCTTACCTATTGCTCACCTGCAAACCAGTTCTGTGTTTATGCGTGTCTCCTATGTGCCAGTTTTCTACCATTTTGAGTGCTTACGGTACATAACAGGGTGTGTGTGTGTGTGTGTGTGTGTGTGTGTGTGTGTGTGTAGTGTGTGTGTGAGTGTGTGTGTGCGTGCACTCGTGTGTAGAACCAAAAGCTATGGCCAAAAGAAGGAGAGTCATCCTGTCCAGTAGGAGAGCAACAGAGCAGGGTTAGAGGAGGGGCAGGCAGGCTCTTTTAGTTTTTGCTGTTAAGAGGAATGCTGGAGGGGGTGAAATGAGACAGTAGCAGAGTAGCATAGATGCTCTGCCATGAAGGAAGAAATTTGGGGGTGGGGTGGGTCCTGCTTCTGGTGATACTTCCCAGGCCATTCCTTCAGGTTGCTGCAGACTCAAGGCAGGAACACAAAATCCTGCCAGTCACTCTTCAAGCCCAGCTGTCCCATCACTCACGCCTTCTGCCCATTGGTTATTTTTGCCATGGAATGTGCCAGCCCCTCGGATTCTCCTGGGGAACAGGGGTTCATGTTACCCCCTCTGGCCACTCAGCTCCTCTATCTGTGAGATTGTGTATTTAGGGGGTGTTCAGGATCCTCTGGCTGCAACTAGTATGAACAGACAAGTGTGCCTTCTCAATGCACATTTCTACACATGTGTTTCCATGTGTACCACGAGCCACTTGTGTGAGAAACAAGGACACCTAAATGCAGCCAGAATGTAGCAGGCAGGATCTTAAGCCCCCCCAGATATGATGGTACATGCCTTTAATCCCAGCACATGAGAAGCTGAGTGTGAGGCCAGCCTGGTCTACATAGTGAGCTCTTGGCCTGCCAGAGCTATAAAGTGAGACCTTGCCTTAAAACAAAGCAAAGTGTCATCATCATCATCATCATCATGGTGCATGTCAAATGTAAACAACTGCAGGAATCAGGTAGAAACAAAAAAATGAGGGAGGTAGCAGTTGAATGTGTGTTGTCTCGCCCTAAACCAAACCAAACTCATTGGGTCTGTCTCTGTATTTATTTCAGTGCCAAAGTTTTAAAGCAATAAGGTCAAGAGACACACGGGCGAACCAGCATGTGGTTCTTTATGGTATAATGGTCAATAACATAGTCAGGGAACTCAGGCTCCCTCAATTTATTAGCTGTGCAATCTGGGATAAGTAATTGCTTTGTGCCTCCGTCTTCCTCCTTATGGGGACTAAATGAGTTACTCACACAAAGTCCTCAGCACCGTGCCTACTGCAGACCAAGCAGGCAGTAAATGTTAATAACTAGTACTGTAGTCACAGCTGGGAATGCCACCACACCGGTGCATTCTGGGGTGAGGAGATCTGTAGTGATACCAGTTCTCTTAGCCTCGGCCACTTGTCAGCAGATGAGAATACTCCTGAGAGTTTCAGACTCCTAGGGTTGTTTTGAATGAACTGGTATTTGTGAAGTGCCAGGCACTTGGCAAACACTAATGAAACCTAGCTACATTATTATTAAGAAGGGAAGGTAGAACTTTTGTTTAGACGCAGTGTGTGTGCGGTGCTGAATAAGGTGGGGAGGGCAGTGGGGGAACACACCAAAACTCTTGTGTGTGGCTCATTTGTGGGAATATGAGTTGACTTTGATTATTGAGGGTACTTATGAGTACCTTAGCCCGCAAAGTTTGTGTGTGTGTGTGTGTGTGTGTGTGTGTGTGTGTGTTGTGGATGGTGGATGGATGGGAGGGAAGCATCCAGAAATTCGAGCCCAGGAGAGGAAATCCCTTTTTTACTGTCCTGAGAAGCCCAGGTCCAAGTCAGCACGTAGCCCCAACCCAAGGATCTTTGTGCTGAGCATGACCTAGGCGCCCCCACCCGGCGCTGCGCTGCGCTCGGAGGTGAGTTGGGTGCTGACAGTAAGCTTGTGTGCGCATGTTTGCGGAGTACGCTAGCGAAGATGCTGCTGACCTTCCATAGCCGGACTGCTGGAGGAAAGGGGATGCGGCCAGGAGGCCGCCTCTCGCTACCAACGAAAGTGGCCTGACCTAGAGGCTACTGCTTGCCTTTCTGTGCCTCAGTTTCCCCATGTGCCCAGGGCCCAAAAGGCAGATGTGGGATGGGGATGCTGGCTGTCAGCGTCGGGAGGTGTTCCGTGGGAGAGCTAGAAAGCAGAAGAGTGCTGCCCTAGGGTGGGTAGAAGGGCTGCAAAGGAAGGGTCGCCAGGTAGGGCTCAGGCTGGCGGAGGAGGGGCGGGCTCTGGGCGCAGCCGCCTTCGTCTTACCCCCACCCCGGCTTCCAAGGCCCGGCGGCTCCTTCCGCCACCCGCGCCGGCTCCGGCCCGCTCCCCAGCTCGCCCCCGGCCCCGCCTCCGACTCCGCCCCGCCCCCGCCTGTCCCCTCCTCGCCCGGCCGCCGGCCCGGCCCCCTCCCCCGCCATGAAGAAGCTGTGGGTGAAGAAGCGTTTCCAGGTGAGGGCTCCGGGGGCGGGCGGCGCCGGGAGGGGGCAGGAAGGGCTGGGCGCCCCGAGGGAGGGCGGGTCACCGCGGCTGGGCCCAGGGGAGGGGGCGCTGGAGTGGCGCTGGCCCCACCCCAGCCCCGCGGAGGGCGACGGGCCGAGTACATGGGGGGGGGGGACTCAGTGGCTAGCGACTGGAGAGCTCAGGCCCCTCCCCGTACTGAAGGGCAGAAGCCCCCATCATCCCCAAGCCCCTTGACCCCTGGAGGCCCCAGCCACAACAGTCTCAGCACGCAGCGCCCACTGGCTTCTTTGCCATCTCACCCACATCCAGCCCTGGCCTCAGTCCCCGCCCGGCTTTTCCTGGGCCCCCTACTCCGCAGCCTTTCGGTATTCCGGAGATCTGAAAGCAAAGCGCATGGATGCGCGCTGAGCTCAATAAATTTCTCTGTCCTCTACGTACTGGGGCCTCCTTCCTGCATTAGCGAGGTGTTGGCCTTTAAGGGACCTTATCCTTTGCCAGCCCCTACCCTGCCTGCTTGACACCTATTCCAGGTATCTGCCCATCCCCGCACCAGCAATCTGTGTCCTCCGCCCTCCATCTCTATTCATTCTAGCGCCTCCACTCCATCTTCCCTCAGTCATGCTGAATTCCGTATCTCCTTCCTTCTGTCTCTGGGCGAGCTGCTCTGACCCTAGCTCTGAGCCTCTAGCCCTTAGGAAGTACTAGGGTTTCTCTGCCGCCCTGCTGTTTGCTAGCTTTTCTTTCCTGGCTCCTCCCCAAAGCCCAGCTGGATAGCCTAGAGAAAGGAGAGCTGAGCCATTATGACTAGGGCAACCTAATGACTCTGGTCTCTGTGCCCTGGTCCCTAGTATGAGTTCCTCTTTGATAATAGCAGATTTTGTTGAGAGGTATATGGACTCAGGAACAAGCCTCCTCAACAACTCGTTCTGGCTTTTCTCTTTCAGAAAACCGGCCATTCCCGCCGGGCCTTTGGTCGACTTACCCATGGTGCGTGGACTTCCGGTTGCTGTAGCCCATGCCCACTTCTCTTGTTCCATGCCCCTTCATGAGGCACCACAGCCCTGAAGATAGCAGCCCATGAGATGTGGAACCCCCTCCCCATCTACCCATCCCCAAGGAAGACCACTATTCTCTGTAGCTGAGAAATGCCGTAGTCGGGAAGGGGCTCCCTAGCACACCCACCTGGGCCTCGGCTCTCTGTTGTCCATTTGTGGGACCAAGTGAGAAGCATTACATTGCCATGTTCTGGCAATGACTACATGGCCCCTGTTTGTTATGGTACTAGAAGGGAAACTGAGGCACAGAACATGAAAGGCTCTTGGATGTTGAAAAATGCCCAGGGATCTTTACTCCTAACCTAACCACAGCATTTTTTGAGAACAATTCAGTAGTAGAGAAGTTGTTGAGGGAGGTAGCTGCCACAGCACAGTGCAGACAGACGGAAATACATTTGTAAGGAAGGGCCAAAGTTCAGTGCAAAACCTGTAATAGAAGATGGGCCTGATGCCTAGCACTAGGGAGATAGACCTGAGTATGTGACGTGTGTGTGTGTGTGTGTGTGTGTGTGTGTGTGTGTGTGTGTGTGTGTGAGAGTACCAGTAAGTGCCGAGGGTACCAGAATCACTGGGCATTTGAGATGACAACCTAAGCATATGGCTCCCCAGTGTTGGTACATTCTGGGCGTCTCCCTCCCCTTCACATCCCACAGAACATCTCTGGTATCCTTGGGCACCAGGGACCCTTATGCTCCCTATGTTCTGCCTGCCTTCCATGCCCCATCCCACAAACACTCTGATAACTGTCTGTCCACATCTCTCTCCTGCTGCTCCTATGGAAGCGAAGTTTTCCGCTCCTGCAGAAAGCAAAGTTACGGTAGGAAGCTGGCTCCTGCCCTAGCCCCTCAGTCCCTTCCCCCTACCCAGTCTGGGTTTCTCCTCACCCTGCCTCAGTTACACCCTGATGCCTTCCGGCTGGTTTGGGGTTCAGGACAGCCTGGTCCTGCTGTTGGTTGCGTGTCTTGACAGTACAACTCGGAGGTGACTCCTCTTTGTTCCTGGGGTACCAGAACCTTAACTTTTGAACCCTGGAACTTAGGGCCTTGTTATGTGGGATGCTGCTATTCAAGACCTTAAGGTGTTATGGACATGGAGAGGGTGGAAGAGGCCCTGGTAAGCCATTAAGTGGGTGGGGGTGGCTTATTTGAAGGGGTCCATGGAGGTAAGGGTTATCATTCAAGGGTGAGTGGTTCAGAGTTGGAACCAAGCCACCATCATGGGAGGGACTACCTCAAGCATCCCAGGCTGGACAGGGGGGAGGCAGGAGCAAAAGAGAGTAGATTGGGTCCTGGAAGCTCTCCCTGTGATTAAGATGGAACTTGCTGTGGGGGAGGCAGGAGGCGACTAGGGAAGAGTTGGAGGCATAGGGAGGAGGTCCTTGCCCACACAGACCCCTTCTTCTCCAGACTCGGAGACTGCTGAGGATGACATCAGCGATGTGCAAGGGACCCAGCGCCTGGAGCTTCGGGATGACAGGGCCTTCAGCACCCCCACGGGTGAGCTTTCTGGGTGCTTCAAGAGCAAGCAGACTGGCTTCCCACAAAGGGTGCCTCCGTCTCACTGTGCTCCTTTCTTTAGGGGGCTCTGACACCCTTGTGGGCACCTCTCTGGACACACCCCCGACCTCCGTGACAGGCACCTCAGAGGAGCAAGTGAGCTGGTGGGGCAGCGGGCAGACGGTCCTGGAGCAGGAAGCGGGCAGCGGGGGTGGCACCCGCCCCCTCCCAAGCAGCCCAAGGCAAGCACAGACAACCGGGGCCGGGCCACGGCACCTGGGGGTGGAGCCGCTGGTACGGGCATCGAGAGCTAATCTGGTGGGCGCAAGCTGGGGGTCAGAGGATAGCCTTTCGGTGGCCAGTGACCTGTATGGCAGCGCATTCAGTCTGTACAGAGGACGGGCGCTCTCGATCCACGTGTAAGTAATGGCCTCACCTGGGCCCACACTGTCTCATCTCACCATGCTGTCCCTTGTGCTGCCCCATCACCGCCCCATTAGCCTCCATCCAGTGTCCTCTGCCTCATCCATCTCTGTGCGCTCCATTCGCCACTGCTCCCACTCCTAGCACTGGCTACACTCTCTTTCCACGCCACTTCCTCCTTTGCCATCACCACCCACGGGCCTCCTGCTCCCACCTGTGCAGGCTCACCGTGCCATCTTCATGGTCTCTGGACCCCTCTGTCCCTTCCTCTTCTCCTCTAAGAGCTTCCGTTTATCAGGGCCCCTCTCACGCCTCGCCCATGTAGGGCTCCAGTTGTCCCAGGTCCCCCCCCCTCAGGGGCCCCCTCCGTGCCTGCTGTCTCAGCAGCTGCTGCCTTTTCATCTCTCTGCACATTCCTGTTCCCATGTGGGCCTTTTTCTGGGAGGAACAGAACCTTTCTGCACGGCAGCTCCCGGGAGAGCAGGAGACAGCAAGGGAGCGAGACAGCACCCAGGAGAGAGAAGAGAGTGAGGTGGTCAGGGGCAGCTGGGTCAAGGGGCCTGTGGAGGACACCGGGAGGTTGTGGGTTGCGGGGAGGCATCATCGGGGTCAGAGATGAGGAGGGGGTGGGGATACAGAGCTGGGGTGGAGGTGGAGGGTTGGAGTAACAGTGGCAGGGGGCCAGGGGTGATCTCATGGACAACACCTGAGGATGGGTTGTGGCCTGGTAGGTGGTGATGACAAGTGGAGGTGTTGGGGCGAGGTAGTGAAGCCATTTTTGGAGATTTAGGGGATGGCAGAAACAGGAGGGGGTGCTGTAGCAGAAGAGGGGAGTGGCTGATGATAGAATGGTGTGTGTTTGGGGAACCTAAGAGGGGCTTGATTTGTGATGGGTGTGGGTGTTGGGTATACATGGACTATAACAAGGGGCCCTGGTGTGTTTTTAAGAGTGTGGTTAGAGTGGCTAGTGATGGGCAGGGGAGAGGCCTCGCTAGGTCCATGGCAGGGGCCTAGGGAGCTCCTTTGGCTTATCTTATTGGCGGTATCAGGCACTCCTTCCCTGCCTTTCTTTCCCAGGCCCCAGCCTGAGCCTGGAGTTGCTATGGCAACTTCAGAGGAACCCATTTCCTTAGTGATATCTATGGAACAGAGTGTGGCCTGGAGCTGTGAGCTGCCAGCAAGAGGTCTGCTCTGCTGTCCCCAATTTCTCTCCAGGTCTCACCTAGTTCCCTGAGACCATTCCTTAAGGACGCTGCTGCCCCTCCCTCACAGTAGACTGCCTTGTGGCAGGCTTCTGAGGCTTCTCTCCTTTAGCCCTTCCCCCTCCTCCAGGCAGGGGCGGGTCTGCAGCGTGGGTGGTGACTCAGGTAGTCTAAAATATCCTTACATTGAAGCGTGCATAGAACTTATGCTCCTGGATGGTACTGTACCATTTCTTCTCCTTTCCATGTTCCCAGAAACCCAGGCAGTTGGAAGGCAGAAGAGGCTTAGGGGTCAGGCTGTGTTTCATCCTTAACACCACTTCCTAGCTGTCACCTTGGGAGGGCACTGGCCCTCCTTGAGTCAATCTCAGTTTATCTGTAAATAGGGACAATATCAGCCCTTTGTTGAGGGGCTTTTGTTAGGCTTTGAATAGCTCAGTGAAGGTGAAGGTGACGCCTTACTTCATGCCTGGTACACACTATTCAGTGAGTTTGCTCATGAGTTTTCGGCTCTACTACGTCAGGGATGATCAGAGCTCTCAGATGCCTTTTCTTGCCAGTCTTTATGTGTAATGCGCCCTTTCCCTACACAGATGGGGGAAACTGGGATCTGGCTCCTGGGCATCAAAACTCTATTTGATGAGGAGGTACTGGGTTGCCAGACTTCTTCACTCCTCATTCTCCACCCCAACACACACACACACACACACACACACACACACACACACACACACACACACACACTTTGTGCAGTCCCATTTGGTAGTTATTTCAGAGCAGGGACTCAGTATGAGTGCGCCCCGGAGGGAGGATTCCTGTGCTTCTCAGAAAGGTTTCCAAGGACTCAGACTTTTTTCCTATGGGGGTAGAGAGCCCTACACTAGGGGTACATTAATCAAAAGGTGTACCACAGGGATAGGGCATTGCTCTCTAAAGACTATGCCTAGTGAGGCGACAGTTGCTTTTCTAGGAGCCACTGTGAAGGTCAAGTATCCTGTCAGACTGGGCAGGGCTGCTGTGGGGACCAGCTTGGGGCAGGAATGAGTAGGAGGCGCATTCCTGAGAGGAGCCCCTCCCTACCTACCCCTCGTGTTTTTCCTCGCCATCTCATCTTAGAGCCCTCATCTTTCTTTTTCTCTCCCTCATGCTCGGTTCTCGCTGTGTCCTAGCTTCCAGGGCTGGGGGGAGGGGCTGGCCGCAACCTCTGAGGTTGAGTCTGTATCTGGACCCAGCTATTAGCCCAGTCTTCTGGTGCATGAGCCGCTGGCCTCTCCTCAGCACCTGCTCTGGCTGTGCCCTCGTGGGGGTGGGGGTGGGACAGGAAAATCTGGCCTGTGTCACCCCAAGCCTGCCCAGCATGTTCCACTGCCCAATCCCTCTTACAAGCTAGGGATCTAGGAGGAAAGGCCCCCTGAGTCCTTCACCCCTCTCGGCCTTGGTTCTACAGCAGCATTCCTCAGAGTGGATTTCGCAGAGAGGAGCCTGACCTTCAGCCTCAGCCAGCCAGTGATGCCCTTCGTCCACGCCCTGCCCTTCCACCTCCCTCCAAGTCCGCTCTGCTTCCCCCACCATCTCCTCGGGTGGGTAAGAGGGCTCTGCCAGGACCTAGTGCCCAGCCCCCAGCTACTCCCACTTCGCCGCATCGGCGTACCCAGGAGCTCTCGCTGCCTGAGGACACCATCACCGAAGAGAAGCGAGGGAAAAAGCCTAAGTCATCGGGGCCGTCGCTGGCGGGCACGGTGGAGTCCCGGCCCCAGACGCCACTGAGTGAGGCCTCGGGTCGCCTGTCAGCGCTGGGCCGCTCGCCCCGGCTGGTGCGCGCTGGCTCCCGCATCCTGGATAAGCTGCAGTTCTTCGAGGAACGGCGACGCAGCCTGGAGCGCAGCGACTCGCCACCAGCGCCCCTGCGGCCCTGGGTGCCCCTGCGCAAGGCCCGCTCGCTGGAGCAGCCCAAGTCCGAGGGCGGCGGTGCGTGGGGCACACCAGGGACCTCGCAGGAGGAGTTGCGGTCACCTCGGGGCAGCGTGGCAGAGCGGCGTCGCCTGTTCCAGCAGAAGGCGGCCTCGCTGGACGAGCGCACACGACAGCGCAACGCTGCCTCCGACCTCGAGCTTCGCTTCGCCCAGGAGCTGGGCCGCATCCGCAGATCTACGTCGCGGGAGGAACTGGTGCGCTCGCACGAGTCCCTGCGTGCCACGCTGCAGCGCGCCCCATCTCCTCGAGAGCCCGGCGAACCCCCACTCTTCTCCAGGCCCTCCACACCCAAGACTTCACGGGCGGTGAGCCCGGCCGCCACCCAGCCGCCTCCTCCCAGTGGCGTGGGCAAATCTGGGGACGAGCCTGGGAGGCCCAGGAGCCGAGGACCAGTGGGCAGAACTGAACTGGGGGAAGGCCCTCAGCAGGAGATTAAGCGCCGGGACCAGTTCCCGCTAACCAGGAGCAGAGCCATCCAGGAGTGCAGGAGCCCTGTGCCGTCCTCCACTGCTGATCCCCCGGAAAGCAGGACAAAAGCCCCTTCTGGTCGGAAGCGGGAGCCCCCTGCACAAGCAGTGCGCTTTCTGCCCTGGGCCACTCCGGGCGTGGAGGGCTCAGCTCTGCCCCAAACCTTGGAGAAGAACAGAGCTGGGCCAGAGGCTGAGAAGAGGCTTCGCAGAGGACCTGAGGAGGATGGTCCCTGGGGGGCCTGGGATCGCAGAGGTACCCGCAGCCAAGGCAAAGGTCGCCGTGCTAGGCCTACATCCCCAGAGCTCGGTAAGCGCACAGAGAGGGCTGAGAACAGCCAAGGTGAGCCAGCTAAGGGGACAGCAAGACTGGTGGAAACAGTTTTTGTTTTCTGCTTCTAGCATTGACACAGGGGTTGGAGTCAAGGTCCTGTGTTAGAATCTGCTATTGGTGAGGGGGAATGTGAATGTGCTCAGTGGAGCAGAGATGTGAGCGAAGCCCAGGTATCTGCTACATGTCGTTTAGGTCCAGTGAACTGCCAGGCAGAGGGGCCGAGGACCAGCAAGCAGCTGGAGGAAGCGCTGGCTGGAACCTAAGGAGTTCTCATGCCCCCATCCCTTTGTGGGGAGAGACAGTCTAAAATTACTGGGAAAAAAACAAAACAAAACAAAAACCCTGGAAGTTCCCTAACCCTTTGCTCTGCACTGCCACCTCCCCACCCCCTTTCTAACACCTTATCCTTTGTGGCCACAGAGGTCTGAGACATACTCACCTTCTAGCCTCCTTCTTTGCACCCTGCCTCACTGATTCCTATAGATGATGAGCAACATCACCAACAGAATGCTACCTTCCCTAGCCCTGAAAGTGTCTAACAGCAACTCAGGGTGTGTACCTGGAGAAGCAGAGGACAACACCCTTTACTTTCTCCGACTCCCTGATGCATTCCCCCAGAGTGTCCCAGGGCCTGCCAGTACCTGTATTATTTATTGTACTTACCACCGTGTACTTTTCTCTATCAAAATTATTTTCCATTTCCAGATCAGCCCCTCAAAATCTTTAGACTTTGTGTAGGCTCTCATTCATCCTACTTAGTGCCCTGACTGTGTTCCCACCACGGTGTCCCAGATGCTGTGTCAAGTAGGCCCATAGAGATGTTACTTCATGTCAGCCTCCATGTCAGCTGCACAAAGCACTGGATGTCATACTCTCATCTTCCCCATGACATAGCGGAGGCTCTGAGAGATGATCTCATTTGCTGAAGGTGATCCGGTTAAAAAGAAAGCCAACCTGGGATCCTCACTGTCCTTTCAGCTGCCTACGTTGTCCTTTGTCTAGCTGAAAAAACGTTAGAAGTAGAAAACCCCAGGGGAGGGGTTGGAGGTATGGCTCAGTGGAAAAGCTTTTGCCCAGTATGCATGAGGCCCTGAGTTTAACCTCCAGCATACATTTAGATGATAGCTAGAAAGAACCACAACAGAGTGACTTTTATCTCTCTCCGTGTATAGTATCCTATAAGCAGGCACCATATCTTATTTCCTGTTGTATTCCTGGTACTTGGCGCTCAGTGGGAAGTTAAGTATAGTGTTACTGTTTGCTGAAGGGACATGATCAAAGCTGATCTTCATAGACCCTCTGACCCCTCTGCCACTGCCTCTTTGGAATCTGGTGGCCTGACACATTTGACTATCTCCCCCCCCCCCTCTCTCTCTCTCTCACACACACACACACACACACACACCTCCCTGCATTTCCCTGTGAACCTACTATTGCTACTTAGGTCTTAGGTGGCTCGTTGTCTGTCCACTGGTGCTTAGACAGTATGTGGTCCTGAGAGTGCTTTCTTAAGATCCGCTAGGACAGACATAATGGCCAATCCATGTGAAGACACCCACTGCCCATCATCCCACTGCCCTCCAGAGGCCAGCACCCGTTGTGAGTGGAGTACTCTCTGTTGCACTATACCAACTAAGAACCTTGGCTCTGACTTCCCTCTTCCTTTGTCTCAGAATGAGGCCTTTCAAGAGCGAGGCCTTTGCTTCCCTCAGATGCTGCCTTCCAGAAACTCCTCATGCAGGGTTTTGGTTTTCTAGGGTTCTGTACTGCCAACATCCCCTCTCCCCACAAATGTCGCCGGTGCCCCCACAAGGCTCATGTCCCCTTACCCTTTACCTCTGCTCCCATGTCTGACAGAGTCCTCAGACGACTCCTATGTGTCTGCTGGAGAAGAGCCCCTGGAGGCACCAGTGTTTGAGATACCCCTGCAGAGCATGGTGGTGGCGCCGGGAGCTGATGTGTTGCTTAAGTGTATCATCACCGCCAACCCCCCACCCCAAGGTGAGTACCAGGGGCGCTGGAGGCCTGCAGGTTGTGGTGCTGAGCATGTGGTATAGGGACAGGATAGGCTTCCTGGAATCCTCTTGTGGCAGAGTGGGGAAGAGGAAAAGTGTCAGTCCATGGGACTGCCCTGACTCTGGTGTATTCTGGAAGATTGTCCCCTACCTCCCTAGATCACAGGTAAGGCAGCCTGGGCCTCTAGAGTGAGAGCAGATTCCTCAGAGTTTCCCAGAGGGAGGAGAACTGAAGGTACCCTAGTTGGTAGAGTGCTTTCCTAGCACACACAGATTCTAAGTTTACCTTCTGCACTTCGTAATGTGGTGGAGCATCTTTAATCCCAGCTACATAGTGAGCCTGGGCTACAAGGAATCCTATCTCATTTTAAAAGTTGAATGTGTATATATATATATTGGCATGTGAAACCATGTGGGGTGGTAGGGTGGTGGGTAGGGATGTAATTCCCCAGCAAACCCTTTGTGGCCATGATGAGCTGGCCCTTCCTCTTTCCCCACAGTGTCCTGGAAAAAGGATGGGTCAGCATTGCACAGTGAAGGTCGTCTTCTCATCCGGGCCGAAGGCGAGCGGCACACACTGCTTCTCAGGGAGGCCCGGGCTGCTGATGCTGGGAGCTACACAGCCACTGCCACCAACGAACTGGGCCAGGCTAGCTGTGCTTCCTCACTGGCTGTGAGACCTGGTAGGGAAGCTTCCAGATCGAGTCCGGGTTGGGGTGAACTGTGGATGTTTCCTGGTGAACGTGAGAATGTGGGTTCAGCGTCTCCCCACTGGTACCTAAGCACTTGGCTTCCCAGTGTGCATGAGCTTTCCTTATGCTGGATTTGATGCTCTAAAGGAATCAATTTAAGTGGTCCTAGTCTCAAGGACACTCTAATCCAGAAAAATTCACAAAGTTGGCGAAATTCATCCGTGAACGTTCTTTAAATGCTGTATTTTCAAGGCGATTCTCTTAATGGGGTCTAGGGAAAAGCCAAGTGTCTTTGACTCTGTGAGAAAAAGAATGTTCTAGTTCAAAGGATTTAAGGGGCACCAAGAGCTTCTGGGTCCATTTCTTTCCAGGACAAGAAGAAAACAGAAAGTAAGAAAGAAGGGACCACAAGCTGTGTCCGTTCCTGTTGGATCTCAGGCCCTACAGAGGCCGTTGCTGAGAGTACCATTGAGAGATAGCCATCCTGAGGCTGCCTTGTCTATTTTTATGAAGGCCCTCACTTGGTGTCAGTCCAGTATCTTTCTGGTTCAGGCAGAACAGGACCAGTAGCTATGTGCATGGAAGTTCTACTCATTTAGGTGGTTGTGTCTAATAGTGTGCTGAGCCTGGGTGGTAGGGAGGGAATGGGGAGGGTGTTACATCAGGAAAAGGTACTGGTGAAACCCACAGAGGTGGATGTTACCAATGGGTATCCAAACTAGCTGGAAGGCCAGAGCTCAGAGACCAGTGTTCTGGGATGCTTGCATTGAGACTTCAGGGTCCTGGAGAAGCTGGGAGTCAGCACACCATGTCTTGTGCCTTTCTTCGATTCAGTGTTGCAGAGACAAGCACAGGAACCACGTATGCTAGAGCTTCAGCTCTCAACGCATTCCCGGCTCAGGAGTTCTTAGTGGGCTGGAATCAGCATTTGGGCTGTTAGGTCCTTTGGTGGCATGTCAGTCTTGTGGTCCCTCACTCCACATCCTCCCTGGAGCTGTTAGAGGCTTTCTCCTCACTCCACATCCTCCCCGGAGCTGTTAGAGGCTTTCTCTTCTCTCCTCACCCTCCTATGATGCTGAATCATGCCCATCCCTCCACTTCATGCTTCCACCCTTCCATCACATCTGGGATCTGGCTTCTGACTCAGCTCCTAGCTCTTCTAGGGGCCCCAGGCCTACCTCCAGAACTCCAGTCAATACCTGGCTTGGATTGAGCGTTGGCAAAGGGTGGGGTGTGAGGTGCCCCAGTACTGGCTGGTGGCCATCCGGGAGCCTTTTAAGGCTGGGAAAGCAGCTTGGGGCACAGCAGCTGTCAGCACTTGACTGGGAGTTCTGCGTTTGCCACGTTGAATCTCCTGAGCTTCAGTTCCCTCATTTGTAAACCAGAGATAATTATACTGTCCTCACGGATGGAAGCGAATGTGCGAATGAGCTTTATGAACTGTAAAGCTGTAGACAAATGTTAGTTGTTAGCGTTTGAGGGTGATGTTGTGCACATGACCTCAGCTTTCCATGAGGATCTGGAAAGTGCCTCGTCCTTCCTTGTCCTTTTCTTGCTGTCTGTGTCTTGGGGACTCGACTCGGGCTTTTCCAAAGCCACTGTGTTCTATATCCTCCCTGTTCTCCAGCTCCTGGATCCTCAGCGTGTTATGACATGTCTGTGCCTGCTTCGTCCTGGGGACTCAGAAAACTTTCATTATGTCATTAGGGTACACCAAACATTGCAGCAGCTCCCCATAAGTTATACTAGCTCCAGGGCCCAAGAGGCTGGCATGCAGGTCCAGATTCAGCCCTGGTTATGGACCAAGCTGACTTTCTTACCCTACAAGGCACTGTTTGGTCTAAAGTGGTTGGATGGAGGCCAGGGGGCCCAGAGAGTAGCTGGAGCAGGCAGAACCAGTGGTGGTAAAGATGTTTGGCAATAGAAGGGGTCTCAGGCCAGTGGCTGTGGGGATAGGGAGTATGTGGGGGGAAGTGCCACTGTCTTGTGGAAAGAGACCTGTATTGAGCCACTGCCCTTTCTTCCTACCTCCCCACCCTTACATCAGTGCCATGGAAACCAGTGCACTCCAGGGGTACCCATCCCATCAGGGCCTGCTTTTAAAACCCTCAGATGTCAATTCTTGTTTGGGAACCACAGTAACCAGGACCCAGGCAACTTGAGAATATAGCCATTGGCCTGGGGAACAGGGGCTACTGTGAAGGCTGTCTTATCTGAGCCCGGAGTCCCTCTCACTCTCTCCAGTTGACTGTAGATGGTGGGGGTTTTCTGGAGTGTGAGATGTGTGCCTAACTGAAGTGAGGCATTGGATAGCTGTCACATCTGTCATACAAGCCTCTGTTGGAGGACCCACTGATGTCGGGCGCCCTGTCTCTGAACAGTTGCTTCTGTTTGCAAAGTGTCATGTGCTTTTTACAAATCTTTTTTATGTCTTTTCTCAGGCTGTATGTATGCATGTGTGTGTATAGATGGAGATGTGTGTGTGTTACTCTGATCTTACAGATGAAAAAAAAGAAAGAAAGAAAGAAAGAAAGAAAGAAAGAAGGGAGAAAGAAAGGAAAGAAAGAAAGAAAGCTGAATATGATTACACAGAACTTGAACCAGGCCAGCAGTCCGGGAATCTGTCTGGAAATGTTATTAACAATAAGCGATACAGTGATGGAAATTGCTTATCCAAGTAACAAATCAGTATGTGTCTTGGGTAAAAACAGGCACTGTTGGTATTTACCGAGTGCTTCCTATGTACTGGGCCCATTGTGGATTACATAGTAGTCACATTTAACCAAGCTCTGTGAAGTAGGTTCGATTGTCGTGCTCAAGTCACAGACACACTGAGATAACTGAGACTAGGGAAGTGTTAGCAAAGTGCTCCAAGACAGTGCTGACCACCAGACCTTACAAGACAAGGGAAACATTCTGTGTCCGCACTGTGCAATATAGTACACCAATTGCACATTGCATCCGGCACTTGGAGTGTGGCTAGTACAATTAGGCACTTCAGTTTTTGTATGTTATCTTACTTGTTACGTATGTTAATGGTCTCAGCCACTAGTTCCCCCCACCTCAGTTAGGATGCTAAGCCAAGGCAGCTGGTGGCTGAATATCCCTAACCACTGCACTAGACAGTCCCTTTCCTGCCACTTTGAAGAGATTGGAGCTAAGGTGTACCCTGAGCTTGTGGGGAGGACATTGCTCAGGCCTCTATGAGTAGCCAGATTTGGGGTGGGGGTGTCTTTGCCTTCTCTCTGGACTCTCCATCTCTATCCTTTGTGGCTCTGGTCCTGTTTCCTGATGCTCTTGGGTCCTTTCTACTGTGAACTCTGACAGGAGGCCCTCATCCTCTAGTGCCATCCAGGAAGAAAGAGTACTCCGTCCACTGCCTGCACGTCTCATGTATTTGAACCCAAGGTCTAGCATTTTCCAGCTAGGACCTTGAAGACCTTGGCCTCTTCACATTGCCTTAGCTAACCTGAGAGAGAGAGAGAGAGAGAGAGAGAGAGAGAGAGAGAGAGAGAGAGAGAGAGAGAGAGAGAGAGAGAGAGAGAGAGAGGTGTCTGGGTCCTAGGCAACCATGTGCATAGTTTCAGCTTCTTCCCTAACAAAGACAGTGGCCACTGATAGATGAGCTCTCTGACTGCCACACAGTCCCTGTTAGCCATTTTACTGGGATCTGAACAACATTTGAGAAAGCCGAGTACCATAGTCTGCTCAGCCAGACTCAGCCCTCCCTCCCTGTTCCTGCCAGTCAGTATCAGGGGTACCTGTGGATTGATTCCCCAAAGCTGTTATTTAGGATGGAGTTTATCTGTCACCCACCACCTGTCACAAGAATGGAGACCTAATTTAGTGTGGACGCAAACAGCTTAGCTGACCCAGAGCCATCCAGCTTAATCTTATGTGAGATCCAACCCTCGCCTGGCTCCATGTGGAGCTCACCTGAAACACTCCCCGTAGTGTTTCTTCTCACCCCAGGGAATTCTGGGGAAATGGTCATGCCAACACACTGAGACACGTCCCACCTCCAAGCCCAGCCCTTATTTCCTTCACTTCTTTACTGGTGATCACTGTGGCAGCCACTTTCAAAAGTACCTGTGCAGAATCTCCCACAGCAGTCCATATGGAGGGCAAAGGTGAAGGCCTGGCTGGTTAGTACCAGCCCATACTCCCTTCCCCACAAGCTACAAGGGGCTCCTTTTGGCCCTCAGAGCGAAGGCCAGTGCTGCGATAGGCCTCCATCTTCTAGACAGTAGGGCTCGGGTCCCTCAGGGTGGGAGGTAGCAAGGGATTCCTGCTCTCACACTGTTGTCCCCTTCTCTTCTCTTCCTTCTTTTTCTTTTTCAGTTTGTCTTTTTTCATTTTTATCTCTTACTTTATTCACCAGTTTGGGCTCCTTTTCCAAGCCAAAGAAAAATACAACTAAAAGAATTATTCCACTGGTCTCTGTGTAACAGCCCTGGCTGTCCTGGAATTCACTTTGTGGACCAGGCTGGCCTTGAATGCACAGAGAGATCTGCCTCCCAATCTCTGGGATTAAAGTAATACGCCACCACACCCAGCCTAGTGGCTCCGTTCTTATTATTTATTTATTTTTATTTTATGTGTATTGGTGTTTTGCCATGGGGCTCCAGATCCTCTGGAACTGGAATTACAGACAGTTGTGAGCTGCCATGTGGGTGCTGGGAACTGAAAGAGAAGTCAGTGCTTTTAACCACTGAGCCATCTCTCCAGCCCTCCCTTGCTTATTTGACCTCCCATTTCTGTTCCCAGGCAGTTGGCAGGCCTCTGAGCCTGCACTTTCTGCCTCATGTAGTTTTTTTAATTTTTTTTTTTAATTTCCCTAAAGCAAACTCTAGTTTAAATACCACTTCTTCCCGAATTCCCAGAGCCAAGAGTCATCTCTGTGGCCTTTATTGGCGCCTCCTTTGCTACGTTGTCTCCTCTCCTACTCACTATTCTACTCAAATGTATCCCGCTAGTCTTCCTCGCCAAGCCAAAGTCCCCTGACTATGCGACTGTGTCTTTCTTGGCCCTTGCAGCCATACCTGGAGGCCCTGCTAGACAGATCGGGAGCTTATGTGGGTCATGAGGCTTGGGGATGAGGTGGGAGGAGCGAAAGGAGAGAGAGAAGAAAGTGAAGCATGGTCACTGGGTGGTGGCACTCATCTTTAATCCCAGCACTTGGACAGCAGGGGCAGGTGGATCTCTGTGAGTGTGAGGCCAGCCTAGTCTACAGATCCAGTTCCAAGATGCTAAGACTGTTACACAGAGACTTCTCAAAAAAAAAAAAAAAAAAAAAAAAAAGTAAGTAAGGAGAATTGTTCAGGAAGTTCAAGCCCTGGAAGCCCCTATGGAGTTTGTGAAGGACACACAGAGTAATGAGGCTCTGCGTGAGACGGGAGGTTGGGATGGCAGCAGACATCACACAGTGGTGGGCCTTTGAGTCAGCATCAGCAGCCCTTGGGAATGTGCTCCATGTACAGACTGTTGCCTACCTGTCTACCCAAGCCTGTAATCCTAGCTACTGGGGAGGCTGAGATCATAACCTGCTAGGGACACAAAGTGAGTTCAAGTCCACCTTCGGCAACATAATGAGACCTTGTCTCAAAGAAGTAAAAAGAGGCTCAGTGGAATGCTGGCATAGCATGCACAAAGCCCTAAATCCAGTCCCCAGTACTGCAAAAGGAATGACTCAAACGACACGACTGTGGACCCCACTCCAGACCACCAATCAGAAACCATGGGGGAGGGTCCCAGGAGTCTGTAGCCCAAGGGACTCTCCAGGCGATTCTAAAGCACAGCAAACTTTGAAAACCAGCCAACTGATCCGGGCAGTGGCCACGGTGGCACCTTTAGTCCCAGCACTTGGGAGGCAGAGGCAGGTGGAGGTCTGTGTTCTAGTCCAGCGTGGTCTACAGAGTGAGTTTCAGGACAGCCAGGGCTACACAGAGAAACCCTGTCTCAAAAACAACCAAAAACTAAAACAAAGCAGAAGAAAGGAAGGGAGGGAGGGAGGAAAGGCAACAAGCTGGAAAAAACAAAATGTTTAAAATCACTGGCATGGAGTTTAAGACCTCGCTCATACTGGGGAGCTGGCTGGTGTGATTGGAAAGACAAGATCTGTGGAGCCAGACTTGTGGGTTTACAGCTGTCCTCTGAAGTTGAATGACCAAGTGCTCAGCGAAGCCACCTCTTTGGGTTTCCATCCTCCCATGAGGATTTGCCTGAGTCTTGAAACTTTCACATGCCTAGGAATCCCTAGCGTGCTTTTGAAAAAAGAAATACAGTTTTTGACTTCTCACTTCAGAAAATCAATTCTGTAGGCTGGATAAGGTTTAAGAATCTGTACTTCAAAATAAGCCCAAGTGGTGCTGATGTGGGTGGTCCAAGCGTCACTCTGACAGTCCCGATGGAAGGAGCCTGGGTGATGCCGTTCCATGGGCTAGATGCTGTCTGGCAGTGGAGGCGATGTTCAGGGCAGCCGCTGCAGACAGTTGGGACCAGCTGGGTGGACTGGCGGGAGGAGCTCCTGCTTCGAGGGCTCTCTAGCGCCAGGTTTTATTGAGTGGGACTGACCTGAATGCACTGTTGAAAGGGGCGCTGTCAGAGCAGAGTCAGCAGCACATGAAGGGCTGGCTCAAATGCGAAGGTGTGACCCTTTAATGGGGATGTCCGGAGAACTAGCTCCATGTCTCCTTGCTGGTATACGTGTATCTCCAACATTGAAAGCTGGGTTTGTAGATGGATCAGGCCTGGAATGTTAGGGACTGGCTACAAAGGTGATTTTGCCCATGAGAGCAGTGTAGCTTAGGATCCGTCTTGTCAACATCCTTGGTGACACAGTTTGGGCTTATGGTGTAGCAGAGACCGCTTCCTTTTCGCAGAGAGCAATCATTCTACCCCTCTGGAGCCCAAGCATCCAGCCTGGCCAGACTTGCTGATTGGCTGGATAGCACCTAGATGCTATTCCCCTAATGGTCACCAGGGGTCTCTGAGGCAATCACAGACCTTTGCCAGTCAGACAGATCTTTGCCCCACCCTCCAAGGCTGCCTCAGCACTGTCCAGCCTGGAGGTGACCCTGGAGCCAGGAGTCTAAGCTCCGTGGAGAGAGAGGAGCCCCATCCTCTGACGGTTGTGCCTATGATCTCAGTGTCAGCTGGCGGCCACGCCTCCAGCTGTGAGTGCCATTCTGATTTCTTTCTCCTCCACAACCTTCAGACAGCCAACCTGAAAGCAGGGCCCTCCTCCTGGCCCTCACCCCTCTCCCTCACTAGCTGTGCTGAGGAGCACCGGTCATAGCTTGGGAATGTGGCCTTGGGTGGAGGGAGGGACTAGGGGAGGGAGAGGGACTTGTGGCCACAGCTTAACACCTCTGTCTCTATTGCTCTGTCCAAGCTCCTTTCCCACTCCCTGGGTGCAAGTGGGTGCTGACCATTGATGCGGAGTAGCTCACGCTTTCCTAGTTAGGGGTCCTGGTGGCTTGATGGGTGAAAGGCAGGTTGCCAGCAGGGATGCAGTAGAGCCCATGTTGGAGTTGGACACAGGCCTGTGTCCTGAGGCACCTGTTTTCCCAGACTCGCCTAGTGCAGGACCTGGGAGACAGCAGCCATGTGCTAAGTTTCCTTAGGATGATAGGGGACAAATCTGGGAAGGAGGGCCAAATCCCTGACAGTTCTTTGGTTCTCTGTGTCTGAGAAAGCTGGTTGTGGCCTGATGTAGGGTTTAAGGCTGGCTAGTCATGCATTCCCAAGTTGAGTCTTGTTGGTTTGGGCAAAGCAAGGGGTAGCATAGTGTTACTTTCTTTAGACACTTCTTAGGGCGATCACTCAACACTTACAACCCAGGCAAGGATATTAAATGCCACGGTGCAGGGTCACCCTACCCCGTTTCCTCTGAGGACTGGGGTCCCCACACCTGGAGTCCAGGCCCAACCGAGGCGCTCAGCTCTTGTCAGTGTCCCAAGCTGTAATGAGAAGAAAGGCAGAGGCTGGCTGCTTGGAATGAGCAGTGGCTAAATTCAGCTGGGCTGGGCTCCGCCCCTCCCCCTGTTCCTGTTCCGCGGCTCCAGGGGCTGCTGCTCCCTGTGGTCTCAGCAGACACCACCTTCCCAGCTAGCGCCTGCCTGCTGCCCAGCCTCTCCCTCCTCCTTCCCCCTCCTAGGCTCACTTCCCCTCCCCCAGGGCTGGCTCAGTGCGGGGCCTCTGCTGGGTCATCGAGTGAGTGGGGCTAGGCAGGCTGAATGCCTGCTCCCTGGGGAGCTAAAGCCAGTGGGCAGTGGGCAGGGAGCAGGCAGGCCTGGTGCCAGGGCAGAGGCTTAAGGAAGGTACGGGCCGGGCCGGGGTCCGTGTGCAAAGCCTCAGGGTGAGTTGGGGTGCAGAACTGCTGGGGGCTTGGGGTTGGGGGGAGGAGGGGCCAGGGGCTGTGGCAGATTCATGTCTGTATTTGGCAGTCGGATAAGCGCCAGCTCAGCGAGGCTGGGCCCCTGGCCAGTTGGAGGGGAGAAGCTTCAGGGCCCTGGGGACACCCCTCCCCCAAGGCAGACCCAGTGTCCCCCTCCTCTTTTCCTAGGCTGAATCACCATTTTCTATGGATGACTTTAACTCTACTTCCCTTTCTCCTGATAATTTGGGGTTCGTGCTGTAGGGATGGGGCCAACAGGTGCCCCTGGGGAAGCTGAGAAGGGAGAGGGGGAAGGGCTGCCTGGACACTGCCACCTCATTGGCCCTGGACAGAAGTCCGCCGGACTGGGCTTGTCTGAGGTGTGTGCTCTTTCTGCGCCTGGCCCAGCACACCTAAGAAAGCAGTGTCTTGGTCCTGCTGTTGTGGGGTCCTACTATACCCCCTTTGGAGCTTGTGCCTGGTACTTTGGAGCAGTTTATTAACTGCTTCAGCAGGACTCAGGATCGCCCCAAGGCCGAATAGTAGCCCTTCTACCGGCCAAATCTTTTGCTTTAGGCTCTTCTCTGTAGAATATCATCAGAGTTGGCAGGGCTTGACAGAGGAGGAATCAGACTGCGGGAGTGTCTGGGCACGGTCACACAGCAAGTGATGTCCACCAGGAGGGATGTCAGGGCTGGGCCTCTCTTTAATACTCCCAGCTAGCTCTCTCCATCCTTTCTCCATGATGTCATCTATCTTTCCTCCAGGTGGGTCCACATCCCCTGTCAGCAGTCCTATCACCTCTGATGAGGAGTACCTGAGCCCCCCAGAGGAGTTCCCAGAGCCTGGCGAGACCTGGCCCCAAACCCCTACCATGAAGCTCAGTCCCAGCCAGGATCGTGATTCCTCTGACTCTTCCTCCAAGGCACCCCCAACCTTCAAGGTCAGACCCCTGGGGCTGATACTCAGCCTTCAGTGGACACCATTCTGTGCTACACCCCTTATTCTTGAGACCACACTTAAGCGTTGCACCTAATGAAACCTTGCTCCGTTAACCCTTGTTACCCATACACAGTCACAGACTGATGTGGAAGAGACCTCTGTCCCAGGCCTATAGTCTGTCACCCCTGATGCTTTGGGATTCTCCTTCAGGTCTCACTCATGGACCAATCCGTAAGAGAAGGCCAAGATGTCATTATGAGCATCCGAGTGCAGGGGGAGCCCAAGCCTGTGGTCTCCTGGTAAGTAGCAAACCACATATACCATCCACTAGTGACGGCCCCATCTCCCCAGGCTAAGCCTAAGAACTGGCTTTGGTAGAAAGGAGCAGAGCTCTAGAGAGCTTCCCTTGGGACCCCATCTCAAATATAGCAGTACCACTCCCCATGCCTGCCCAGGGCTTTACCTATTGGGGAGGCATTGGGACAATGAGTGGCTTCATGTCCATCCACTCTGAATGAAAGGCTAGGACTCCTTGCCATTTCTATGCCAACAGCTGATGCAGGGTGACTTTTGAAGCCAAGCAGTTCTGTACCCAGCCTGTGGTAGACCTAGTCCTCACAATTTGTTTCCGAGCTGCCCAAGTCTGAGTTAAATGTAGTTCTCAGCTGCCATGCCTTGTGCATACCAGGTGCCTAGACACTACTCAGCCTGTCATCGTCCCCACCTCCACGCTGGTCTGGGCTCTGGTTTTCGTTTTTAATTGATTATGTGGTCTCCAGTGTAATTATTACTATTTTTTTTAAGGTTATAAGTTCTTTAGTAACCCTTTTGGGGAGTAGGAATCTGTTTCTGTTACAAATAAGTGGAAATAAGATATGGGGGCATCGAAGAGATATTTAAAGGTGATGTATGTTCTGAGGTGGGAGAAATCTAAGTGGGTCTAAAAGTACTTGGAGAAAGTAGGAAGGTGGAGTTGGGGTAAACCTAGCTTTGGATCCCAAGGTTGCAGTGGTCAGCCATATAGATCCGGAAGCCAGTGAGGAGGAGAGGCCTACAGCCAGTGTGGAGGCTTTCTACACCTTCCCTCCTCCTGTTGCTATGGATGCAGGTAGGGACTTCGGGTTCCCAGGCTGAGCTTTTGCCTCATTGACAGGCTGAGAAATCGTCAGCCTGTGCGCCCAGACCAGCGGCGCTTCGCAGAGGAGGCCGAGGGTGGCCTCTGCCGGTTGCGGATCCTGGCTGCTGAGCGGGGTGATGCTGGCTTCTACACTTGCAAGGCAGTCAATGAGTATGGCGCGCGGCAGTGTGAGGCCCGTCTGGAGGTCCGAGGTGAGAGGCCCATATACTCAGGAAATCCCTGCCTATCTATCCCGCTCCTCACCCTCCTGACGGCTCACATCCAACCTCAGTTATAGGATGTCACACTGAAAGGGCCGTGGAGGTCCCCTCCTCCAGTTGCTTGTCTTGTAGTTGGCTGAATTGAAGCCCAGAGAAAGAAAATGACTTGCCCAAGATCATACAGTAAATAATTCCATACTATTCTGGCTACCCAATTTGCCTTACCTGTGCTCCATCATGACAATTCCTTCATCTTGTAGCCAGACACCCTCTTTCCACACTAATACGCTTTGTTGGGGGGTTCAGCGCAGGCCCATTCTTCACTGACCCCCTTGCCTTCCTCTTGTCCCCCCCCCTTGCCATCCATACACATTTGATTGTTATGCAGAAACTATTGTGGTTGGGGTAGCACTGGGGAGTGGCTGGTGTCTGGACCCGTTCGAAGAGAGTCTTAGGGTATCATCGTCATGTTAGGACATCAGGGGCTCCCGGGTTACAGAGCCCTGGAGGATGGAGAGAGAGGCTTAGTCCCTCACAGTTAGGGGGCAGAAGGCAGGGTTCTCAGGCAGCTGGCATAATAGGGTCTGTCCAGGCTGCCCGTTGAAGGCTGCCAGGTCACCCCTCCAGAGGCTGGCCATCTGCTTGACCATCGCCTCCACAGGATCAGGAACGCCTCCCCAGCCCCTTACTTTACTATGGTCCTTCCCTGCCCCTCACTGGGCAGTTTCTTCAAGTGGGCAAAGGCCAGCTCTAAGGGCTTCCCAAGACACTCCTAAGGCCCTGTTGGAGCCCAGACCTTCAGCCCTAGTTCCTCTGCCAGGCCTCGCCTGCCTCTCTCTCCCCGGTTCCTCTTGTTGCTGTGGTTTTCTCCTCTCTGAGCTCTACATCCTTCAGTCCCATCCCCTGCCCTCTTCCGTCGCTGGGGTCGGGCTCTGCCTCGCTTCTCTGTGTTAACCTATGTCTTGGTGCTTCTTTCTCTTTGGGGTTCCTTCCAGCATCCCAAAGGCTTTGAGGTGCTCCTAATGGCTATGAACACCTCTCCCCTTGTGGCTCAGGGCCTCTGTCTGTCCAGGAACCCCAGGGACCAGGTTAGCCACTGGCCCTTTCGACCCACTGCTAATCTACATGGAGCTGAAAATGGCAGTTTTGGAGGCAGCTCCATATCCAGAGGGGCCCTAGCTAGGTCTGTGCACCTGTGTGCACATGTGTGTGCAAGTGTGTGTGTGTGTGCCGCACTAACCTGCCGCTTGCTGACTGAGGTTTTTGTCTGTACACAGGCGAGTGAGCTCAGGGGGCCGCCTGCACTGCCCCCCCGCTACCCTCCGAGCCGCGCCCCTGTCTCAGGCACCTCTCGGACCTCGCTGTGTTTCACTGCCTCCTGCCCACAGACACAGCCGGCTCTCCGGCCCGGACTTATCCCTGCCTCCCCCTCCCTACCTAGCCCATGAAGCACCCTGGGGTAGCCCATGGGCCCCTGTGGATCCTCCCTCCCTAAGTGGACATGTGGATGTTCAGGCCAGGAGGCCCCCAGAAGGACTGAGTGCTGGGAAGGAATTACCATGAGGGGTGCCAGGCTCCCCCAGTCTCCCTGCAGGGAGCATCAAGCGAGTGCATGTGCTATGCTGCTACAGGCCACTGTCTGTCTATCTGTCTGTCTGTCTGTGTGTCTGTGACAGTCAGGGAAGAATGCCTCTGAGCTGAGGTGGAATAAGATGGAATTAGATGACAGAACATGGCATCCACAGGGTGACGGAGCTCAGGGGGGCAGATACAGTAGCTAGGGGGCTCACTGGGAAGGGGCGGGGCACTGACCATTTCAGAAATAGGTTTTAAATGGCACAACACTTTTTATTCCATGAGAGACCAAAAGCCAGAGGTCTAGGGGCTAAGCCCTGGCTGCTGGCAAGCTTAGGATCCAGTAGGGTTCCCTCCTTCACAGCTCTGTCTGGGAATGGGACAGATAGCCAGGCTGAGCACAGGAGCAGGGTCATAGTGGGGGTGTAGGCTTGGAAATACTATTTCATAGCTCAAATAAAGTCCAGTTTGTACCCAGCTTGTGTGCTGTGTTTTCTTTACCGCCGCCGCCGTTGCTGCTGCCACCATCCTGTCGGACCCCCTCCCTCACATCTCATCATTTCTCCCTCCCGGGGGGCCAACATAGGTTCCTATCTCACAGTCAGGCCTAGGGACTCCTTGCTGTCTTGCCTGGGGCGGATGGGCTTTCCCAGTCTCCAGAGGAACCAAATGCATCTCTCTCTCTCTGTATCTGTCTGTCTCTCTGTGTGTGCGTGTGTGTGTGTCTTCCTTGCCCCGTGTGTCTCTGCTCTGTCTGTGCCCCCTGTGACTGCCTCCCCCTCAGCACACCCTGAAAGCAGGTCCCTGGCCGTGCTGGCCCCCCTGCAGGACGTGGACGTGGGGGCCGGGGAGATGGCTCTGTTTGAGTGCCTGGTGGCAGGTCCAACTGACGTGGAGGTGGACTGGCTGTGCCGTGGCCGCCTGCTGCAGCCTGCACTGCTCAAATGCAAGATGCATTTTGATGGCCGCAAATGCAAGCTGCTGCTCACCTCTGTGCATGAGGACGACAGTGGTGTCTACACGTGCAAGCTGAGCACAGCCAAAGGTACCTATTCACGCAGGTGCTAGGACTGCTGTGGTGTCCAGAGCTGGGGAGGGAACCAAAAGACAGGGTACAGTACAGATGCCCAGAAAGTAGAATTCTAACCACTGGGGGCAGGAGACAGTATGGGCATCTGGCCCCCAGACAATGAGCACTTAGATCAGTGGTTCCAATCTTCTTCATGCTGCGACCCTTTAATATAGTATCTCATGTTGTGGTGACCCCCCCACCACAAAATTATTTTCATTGCTACTTTGTAACTGTAACTTTGCTACTGTTATAAATTGCAATATAAATATCTGAAATGCAAGATATGTGATATGTGACTCCTATGAAAGGGTCATTTGGTGATGGGCGTCATGACACACAGGTGAGATCCACTGACTAGAGCCATATCTGGGACAGAAAGTGATGTTATTCCCAGGTCGAACAAGTCCATTGAGATGGAGCAAACAAGCCTGACTTGGGCATCTCTCTCCTTGCCCTGCCCGTTGCCAAACACATGTCTTTGGACAAGTCACTTCCTCTGTGTGAGCTTTATTCTAGTCATCTGTAGAAGGGAAATGGTGCTAATACCTACCAGGCAGTGGGATTGGCAGGATTAGGGAGATAACCCCTGCAGAGAACAAAGCCCAGTGCCGGTGGTAGGGTGGCCACTCATGGATGCCAGCTCTTTTCACTGTTGGTGGCATCTCTGTCCTAATCCTGTTCTCTGTGGAGAACAGAGATGAGGGCACCTGCCTCTGGGTCAGGGGGTATGGAGTGGGACCAAGAGGCATCTGCTGTAGGTATATGACAGGTGGGACAGAGTGTGGGCATGAACCAGACAGAAAATCTGGGCAGGGGCTTCTCTTCAAGAACCTTCTCAGAATCAAGCTATGTTTCCTGTTGACTGGACAGAGGAAGGTAAGCTTAATCAGGTTCCGCACTCCTCTAGTGCCCCCAGCACACCTTGGGAGGCTGCTGCCCATCATTGGCGACCTCTTGCCTCCTGACAAGGCCTGGTCTCTGAACCTTTGCCCACCGCCTCAGCCCTCATGCTCAGAGCCTTGGTAGGGCTCAGCTCAGGCTCTTAAGGCTGGAATGGACCTGTGAGATGAGTTGTCACAGCCACCTTTGACCCAGTGCTGTCCACTTCCCCATAGATGAACTGACCTGCAGTGCCCGGCTGACGGTCCGGCCATCACTGGCCCCTCTGTTCACCCGGTTGCTGGAAGACGTAGAGGTACTAGAAGGCCGTGCTGCCCGCTTGGATTGCAAGATCAGCGGAACTCCACCTCCCTCTGTTACCTGGACTCATTTTGGTATGGTCCCCCACTCTGAATAAGTTGGAAAAACGAGGGCTAAGATGGGGTGTGCCTGTCCTTCTTCTATAGCAGATTTGTGTCTGTGTCCTCCTGCCCCCAGGCCACGCTGTGAGTGAGAGCGAGAACTTGCGGCTGCGACAGGATGGAGGTCTACACTCACTGCACATTGCACGGGTGGGAAGTGAGGATGAGGGACTGTATGAAGTCAGTGCCACCAACACTCACGGCCACGCCCACTGCTCTGCCCAGCTGTATGTGGAGGAGCCCCGGACAGCCGCCTCTGGCCCCAGGTACCACCTAGAACTTCAGGTGCTGCCTGCAGTGCCTCTGAGGGACCCTTACCCTGAGCCGGGAGGGCATAGCAGTGCACATCTGGGCAGACATGTGGTTCTTACAGCTCGAAGCTGGAGAAGATGCCGTCCATCCCTGAGGAGCCAGAGCACGGAGACCTGGAGAGGCTGTCGATTCCCGACTTCCTGCGACCGCTGCAGGATCTGGAAGTGGGACTAGCTAAAGAGGCCATGCTGGAGTGCCAAGTGACCGGACTGCCCTACCCTGCCATCAGCTGGTTCCACAACGGCCACCGAATTCAAAGCAGTGATGACCGACGCATGACACAGTGTACGTGACTGGGAAGGAACCCAGCAACCTCTTGGCTTTTTGGATCCTCCCCTAGGAAAAACAGGGTCTTCTCTTCATAATTTGGTTAGAGATGGGAGGGTCGGGAGAATGGAACCTTTAGGGGCTCTGAGGTCAGTCTGTCTCTTCTTGAGCCCACACAGTGTCATCTGCCAAATCACCCCTGAGTGGCTCTGTTAGCACTTACTGGGCAGGCAGTCCAGCCTGCTGCTGATGAGCATGGGGACTGCAAGCAGGTCACAGAACCCAGAGTGCCCTTCCTCCCTCATTTGCAACTGAGCTGTGATGAGAATGAAATTAGTGATATATATCTCCAAAAGCAGGGCCTGGTAGACAGCAAGTGGTCAGCAAACGATAAATCTTATGACAGCTTTGTTGCCACTACTCTCACTGTTGATAAAGCTGAGCTGCCCATATGCTGAGAAACCTCAGTGGAAGGGCTGGCATGCACAGGGTCTTGCTGAAGGGAAGCTGGTCTGGGGCTGCTGACAAATGGTCAATGAGAAAGAGGGAGCCAGGGGATACAAAGAACAGGGTATTTGGGTTGGAGACTTTTTGCCTGGTCACTTTCCCAATGGAGCACTTGTGTTCCATTGTTGGAGCAACAGGAATCTCATGTGAGTTCCTCCTGCCTCCTCCTGGGATGTTTTCTTCTGTAGCTGCATCTAATAGCCCCTTAATGAGTACTTAATATGCGGTATATCCCAAGGTCTGAAGACACGACAGGGACAATCTCACTTTGTCATAGGCCTGTGAAGCAGGTACTCTTATACCTGTTTGCAGATAGGGAAACTGAGGCTTAGGGAGGTACAGACACTTCCTCAAAGGGAAGCAAGGACCTTCTGACCCAAGCCCACCTCTTTAAGAGCCTGCTCTTGACTGGGGATGTAACTCGGTTGGTAAAATGCTTGCCAGCGTCTTCGAAGCCCTAGTGTGACCTACTGCCTAAACTGGGCATGGTGGCAAGTACCTGTAATGCTAGAATTCGGGAGGCAGGGATAGGAGAATCAGAAGTTCAAGGTCACTCTCAGCTGCATACTGATATCTAGGCTAAAGTGAAAGTGTGGCAGAGAGGAAAGAGAAAACAAAACAGAAATAAGGGCTGTTTTTAGTCGGAGTTCATTCTCCCATCTCAACTCTCCTAGAGCCCCCACAGCAGCTCTGACCCTGCTCCCTCTAGTAGCTGTCATTGCTCAGTCACAGATTTTCCTGCATCTCCATTTACTTTGAGGCCCTGGTAGGTGTCTGTCTCGGGATGTGAGCTGACGTCTCTGCTGTGCCTGTATCTGGCAGCCTTTGGCGGCTCTTCCCTTATAAATAGTGTAGGCAGAGATAAATGAATGGATGGCCATTCCAAGTGAGATAAGCTAAAGGAAGACAGGAGTGTTTGAGGACATCCCTGGTGTGAAAGGGAACGGTACAGGCTGCCCCTTCTTCATGTCCTCCCAGAGACAGCCTCCTTATCATTGATGGAGCAGAGTGCAAGAAAAGAGCTTTGGAATGAGATGGGACTAAGTTCAAACCATTGCTTCCTCATTTATTAGCTGTATAACCTTGGACAAGCCAATTAATGTCGCTGACCTTATTGGTAAATGGGGATAATTTTGTAGAGTGGTTGAAAGGGTTAGGGTTGAGGAAAGCATGTCAAGTACCTGGCGTAGGATGAACCCAGAGCAGACAACTCTTATTATAATTCATATTATGACATATATTTGGCACTTACTGTATGCAAAGTGTTGAGTTCTGGGTTAAACAAGGAGAGCTGGACAGGAGCTGTCACTCACAGATGTGAAAAGAAGAAATCTCCAAAATCATTGGGATCTGGTACCCAGCAATGAGCTTCAGGAAGGCTGGAGACCAAGGGAGAGCATCATCAGGGTCCTGGAAGGAGGGGGTGGGGCCATCAGGCTAGCTTCGTGGGCACGTGCCTGAACTACGTCTTAAAGGAGAAGGGAACTTTAGGTAAGAGTTGAGAACATTCTGTAAGGGAAGAATTTGGTGAGCTAAGTCAGAGGTGGAACTCATGTGGCCTGTTCAGGGACCCGATCGTCTAGAAGAGTCGGGAAGGAATAGCCAGACAGTGGGAAGGGCATTGGGGTCGCCGGGTTTGGCTGATCTCCAGTAGACTTTCCCCAGGCTCTGCTGGAGATGAGGAACAGGCGGTGGCTACTGGGGTTAGAAGAGACTGGGGGAGGGAGCTACTATCAACACTTTGCCGCAGCTTTGACTTAGAAGTTGTGGCCCCTTGGATGTACAGGAATGAGGGGGCTGTCACAGTATTAGGGACACACAAACAAAGACAAACCTTGTGTGAGAAGAAGATGCCAAGTAACTAGGCTTGAAATACTCAAGGGGAACAGCAAGGACCAGCTTTGGCTACAGGAAGCGCATGTCTGTTGGTGGCGGCCCTGTCCTTTTCCCCTTGCCCACTCCCTGCAGTGGGTAGTGTATGTTTGAGCAGGCTTGAGCTTGCATGAGCCAAACCCATAAAGCATTCTCCCAATCAGCCATGTGTCACTGTCCCTCCCCGACAGACAGGGATATACATCGCCTGGTGTTCCCGGCTGTGGGGCCTCAGCATGCTGGTGTCTATAAGAGTGTCATCGCCAACAAGTTGGGCAAAGCTGCCTGCTATGCCCACCTCTATGTCACAGGTGAGGCAAACATCCTCTCTAGCAGTTTCGTCCACTATGGCCTCTGGCCCCACCCAAGGGCGAGGCCGGAGGTGGGGGGACTCTACACCAGCTCCCTCTCCTCTGCTGAGGGAGCAGCTGGCATTGCCCCTGTGCTGGTGGCTGAGCCTCAGCCCCAGCTTCCTGCCTAAGGGGTAATGATCCTGTAGAGCTGTTAGGCCCTGAAGCGCCCCACACCTCCCGCCTGTGGCTTTCAGATGTGGTTCCAGGCCCTCCAGACGGTGCTCCGCAAGTAGCGGCTGTGACAGGAAGGATGGTCACGCTCACGTGGAACCCACCCAGGAGCCTGGACATGGCAATTGGTGGGTCAGGGCCACACAGGTCGGTGGAGGGTAGGGATGAGGCATGAGCAGAGAAGGCTCAGGCGGGGGTACTCAAAGGTCCAGGCTTTTGAGCATGTGATGGGGCAGTGGGTAGTATGTTAGGAGAGGGACCAGGGACATCTCTGCCGTTTCTTGTCTAGACCCAGGTTCCCTGACATACACTGTGCAGCACCAGGTGTTGGGCTCAGACCAGTGGACAGCACTGGTCACAGGCCTACGGGAGCCTGAGTGGGCAGCCACAGGGTTGAAGAAGGGACTCCAGCACATCTTCCGGGTCCTCAGCACCAGCGGCAAGAGCAGCAGCAAGCCCTCGGCACCATCGGAGCCCGTGCAGCTGTTAGAGCATGGTGAGCCCAATGCTGTGTGGATGTGGGAGGGGTCATTGATGGAGGCTTAAAGGCTGCTTGCGCTAGACTTGACTTGGAAACTATAGTGTGATGGCATTGCTGGGCAGAGCCCATCCTGTTAGTGGAAGCAATGGTCTGGGTACAAAGCTAAAGCTTTGGTGTCATCAGTCCTTCCTGAGCTGCTTCCTGGCTCTGTTCCACCACTCTGAGCCTCAGCTTCTCCATCTGTGAAACCGAAACTTTAGTAGGGGTGGGGATGGGGGTGCAGAGGACCCCACTGTCAACCCAGCACAGAGCCTGTGTTGTCCTCTCCCCAGGCCCACCCCTGGAAGAGGCCCCAACCGTGCTGGATAAACCAGATGTCGTGTATGTAGTAGAGGGCCAACCAGCTTGCGTCACGGTCACCTTTAACCATGTGGAGGCCCAGGTTGTCTGGAGGAGGTAGGAGTTCTTACTCACCAGTCCCCTTCCTATGATGGGCCAGCCCCAACCCCACCTGGCCAGATCACCCATCATATCTTCCTTAGCTGCCGGGGAGCCCTCCTAGAAGCACGCACAGGTGTGTATGAACTGAGGCAGCCAGATGATGACCAGTACTGTCTTCGGATCTGCCGAGTGAGCCGCCGAGACCTGGGGACCCTTACCTGCACTGCCCGAAACCGCCATGGCACAAAGGCCTGCTCCATCACGCTGGAGTTGGCAGGTGGGTGACAACTTCTTAATATTCCTCCCTCTCAGGCATGCTGCCATTGCTGGAGATTCAACTCCATGTCATTCCTGTCCCTCTAGTAATAATAACAGTATTAGTAATAATAAGAGGAATAAAACCAGTATTTATTGAGCATGCAGGATGACATGTTCTATAACAGCACTCAGGAAGCCAAGGCAGGGAGATTATGAGTTTGAGGCCACCTGGGCTAGAAGAGAAGAGGTCTAATCTAAAAACAAACAAACAAACAAACAAACAAACAAACCTTGACTGTAATTCAGTGTAGAGTATTTGCCTAGCACAGGGCTTTAGGCACCAACGAACACTCACACACATATATACAACCTATACACACACAAGGCTATGTATAGTGTTATTTAGTATAGTATTTAGCATCTCTCATGTGCCAGGGTCAGTGTGAAGAACTTCACCTACCTCATTTAATGCATCAGCCTTGTGAGGTGGGGTTAGTTGTCATTCCCGTTTTGTAGATGAAGAAGCTAGGTCAGAGTGCTAAGTAACCTGGCCCAAGGTCACATACGTACAGGAGCTGGGCTCAAGTCCCCATGTCAGACTGCAAAGCCGTGAGTACCATTAGCTTGTATGCTAAAAACAGTAAGGAAACAGTGTCTAGCTAAAACAGTATGGAGGGAGGAGCTGATTAAAAAGCAAAAGTCCTCAGGCACAGTTTATTACCTAAGGCTCCTGGCTGCACTTCGGCACTGACAGTGTGACAGTGTCACCGTCTCCTTCAACCATGTGGAGGCCTAGAACCAAAGTCCCTTTCTGTAATTTCTCCTTCCAAGTCAGATCTTCAGGAACTGTAGGGTGCATTAAGTAGCCATTGGTTTTTGTGTTTTGCTTTGTTAATTAACTCCAGGGGTCTCTAACTGCCACTGGAAACTTCAGGTCCACCTGGACTAGATGTTCTTACCTGCTGAGTGGCTGCGGTCCCAGCCAAAAGCACAGAAAATGACATTTTAGTTAGCACAGCCAATCTATGAGTACATAATAGACATTTTCTGCCAGGAAAAAAAAAAAAGGAAAGAAAGGGCAGGCGGCAGTAGTGCATACCTTTAATCCCAGCACTCAGGCAGGTGAATCGGTCGATCTCTGTGAGTTTGAAGGCAGACTGATCTACAAGGCGACTTCTAGGACTGCTGTTACACAGAGAAACCCTGTCTCGAGAGACAAAAACAAGTCATTGATGTTCACTAAATGCCTCCAGAGTTTTGACCTTGATAGAGTGCCTCCTCCCTCAGCAGATGCGGACCCAGTTCCTAGCAGGAAGACAGACGTGTCGTGGGTATAGTAGCCACAGCGGTGTGAGGGGGACCTGGCACTGACCTGACCCTGGGTTGATGGGCTTCCCATTGCTGGAGTTTTGTTCTTGCCCAGCTCCCAACCCTGCACTTCCTACTCAATCACCACTCTGTCCCCAGACCATAGCATCTGCTAGACTCGTCATCCTTCCCAGGTGTAACCAAATTTGGGGCTTGGAGTGGCCTAGGAACCCTGCATCCCAGCCTGACATGGATCGAGATTGAGGGACACCATCTTAACCAGCCAGAGCCACAAGGGACCTGGGGCTTATACCGAATACTGCATTCTGCTTGGCCCAGCTTCCCCATCAGCCAGGCAGGGGGGGGGAGAAGACTGCCCCCTTTCTTCATGTCTGCCATGTAACAGCCTCTTCCCCGGGTGCAATGGCCTCTCCAGTTGTGTATCTGAAGCTAGGTAGATCCCTGTAGTGGCTACTCTACTTTTTCCCTTGGAGCTTAATTACTCTCACTCCCCTTAAAGCTGGGGTCCCGAAGATGTGCCCAGAATACAGGGCCTGGAGCCCAGTCTTCACAAGGCACATTGCAAAGTGTGTCCAATTCTACTGTGAGGGTTAGAGGCTGCTTTGCAGGGAATAATGCGGTCTGTGGGAGAAGTCAGCCGAGAGTTCACTCCTAGAATGTCCGGTTAATATTTGAGCAGAGCATTTTTGTTCAGCTTGCCATTCTTAGGGGGTAGACGGTGTCCTAGACATTTAAGCAAGCCTCAGAGAGAGCAGCTTCAAGATGAAGGCAGTGTCCTTGAGGGACTTCATTCCAGGTCACAGCTTGCAGGGGCCAAGCAGAGGCAGTCAGAGGCCACCAGGTAGGGTGTTGAGAAGAGCAGTCACCCACAGGGGGCAGCACTGAGCCACACTGCTCCAGCTTCATGGTTACTGCAGGGCTGGATAGCCAGACAAGAGAAATGGGAAATCCAGATTTCTTTTGTGTGTGAAAATGTCCTCATATCAAGACCATCAGATGAAAGCAACCTGTGCCATGGACAGTGCTTCTGAGGACTGGAAAGCACCTTCCTCAGTATGTACAAGGAGAGCCACGTTAGGAGCTCTGGTGTCCTCAGGCAGGGGTGAGAGGGTGGGGAATGGGCGCCTGGGAGGTCAGGGCCTGGTATTCTCACCATCCAGCTGCTGATAGGGACAGGAAGGGACCTGTGGTTATGACATCCAGTCCTCTCCTGTGCCTGTTTGTTGCAGAGGCCCCTCGGTTTGAGTCCATCATGGAAGATGTGGAGGTGGGACCTGGAGAAACCGCCCGCTTTGCTGTGGTAGTTGAGGGGAAGCCACTGCCAGACATCATGTGGTACAAGGTCAGAGGGTAATGTGGGCTGCAGCAGCTGGCAGGGAGCCTGGGGTCTGTGCCGTCCTGGGAGGCCTGAGACGCCTGGGCAGAGGCGCAGTTAGGAGGAGGAAGAGGGCTCAGGGTACTGAGGGGTTGGGGGCGCTTGTGTGTTTGCTTTGCTTTGCTTTGGTTTTGATTTTTCAGAGACTGGGTTTCTCTGTGTAGCCCTGGTTGTCCTGGAACTCACTCTGTAGACCAGGCTAGCTGGAACATGCAGAGATCCTCTCGCCTCTGCTTCGTGGGTGCTGGGGTCAAAGGTGTGCGCCACCACCACCTGGCATGGGTTAGGGGTTATTGAACCCAGAGATAAGGGAGAGGCCGATTCTGGTCCCAGGGTCAGAGGAACTGAGTGGAGACAGAGTGGGGTTTGACAGGCAGGCCCCTGGCCTCCAGGTCCAAATGAAAGGCTGTCTGGTATGGCATTAAGGCTGCCTGTGACACCCACCTCTACAGGATGAGGTGCTGCTGGCTGAAAGCAATCACGTGAGCTTCGTGTATGAGGAGAACGAGTGCTCCCTGGTGGTGCTCAGTGCAGGAACCGAGGATGGAGGCGTCTATACCTGCACAGCCCGCAACCTGGGCGGCGAAGTCTCCTGCAAGGCAGAGTTGTCTGTGCACTCAGGTGGGTTAGTGTTTGGGGGAGAAGGGGCAGGCTCTAGCCCCAGCACCTGACTGACTACCAGAACTCTGTCCTTTGTCTTTTGAATCTGTCCTGCGTTTGCCATCTCTGCCTTTGTCTCTGTCTGCCCCACTCCCAACATGGGAACATCTGTCTCCCCAGCTCAGACGGCTATGGAGGTCGAGGGGGCCAGAGAGGATGAGGAGCACCGCGGAAGAAGGCTTAGTGACTACTACGACATCCACCAAGAGATTGGCAGGTGTGGGGCCAGGAAGAGCTGGCATCAAGGACTGAGGGAGGCTGCTGGGTCTGAGGGCCAGGAAGGATGAAGGGTCAGCACTATAGTGATGGCAGTGTCCTGTCACCCTCCCTGCGTCCTCCAGGGGTGCCTTCTCCTACCTGCGGCGTGTGGTGGAACGGAGCTCTGGCCTGGAGTTCGCAGCTAAGTTCATCCCTAGCCAGGCCAAGCCCAAGGCATCAGCAAGACGGGAAGCCCGGTTGCTGGCCCAGCTCCAGCATGACTGTGTACTCTACTTCCACGAAGCCTTCGAGAGGCGCCGGGGACTGGTCATTGTCACTGAGCTGTATCCTGGGACAAGATGGGGGGAGGTGAAAGCTTGTCCTTTGGGAAGGCAAATTGGAAACAGGTTTTGCCCTTTGCAAAGTGATCTTTTGAGCTAGGGCTGACACTGGGGTAGGATCTAGCTCATCTAGTGTGCTGGGAGCCCAGGTTCAGTTACAGCACCACATTAAAGTGAGTGGGAGGCACACACCTATGGTCCACTTCCGATCGGAAGTTTATGGTCATTCTTGTCTACATAGCCCAGTCCAGGCTACCAGACCCTTAAAGAAATGTTGGCCTGTTGACAGTCGGGATGCATGATGAGTCTGGAGACATCTGTGGAAACCTTTTCTAGATCTTCTGTTAAAACAAACAAACTTCAGTTCATGACAGGCTGTGTGCTATGAGGAGACAGAGACAAGTGGATCTCTTTAAGTTCAAGGCCAGCCTAGTCTACAAAGGGAGTTCCAGGACAGGTAGGGCTACATAATGAGACCTTGTCTCAAAAAGAAAGAAAGAAAGCCTTAAGTTTGCATACCATTTAGTGTGTGCTGCATGGGTTTTACACTTAGTATATACTCAGTCCTCATGTATATCTACCCAGCAGAATTTCATCCTTGCTTTCTGGCTGATAAAAGAGGTTAAATGGTGAATTATTCTAAGGCCCCGCAGCTAGCAAACACCATATGTTTTCATCCCAGAATGCAATGCTGTGTATCTGTACATCTGACAGGACCCTGCTTCAGGTGAGAACTAATACCTTGTTTTACTCTTTTCACAAAGCCACACGTTTCTCTCAGTGTGCTGGCGATGATGGTGGCTGGCTTGACCCTCCTGGAGCAGGGAGAATACCAGTTTCTCAGTCTGCACCGTCCAAATCCAGACCTCAGCAAAATGACAAATAATTTCATTACACGGACCTCTGGGTTACTCTCAAATATAGTTGTGGAGTTCCATCTATAGTCAACAAGATCTTGCTGTAATTTGAACGCTATAAGATGCTGCGTAGGCCAGGAGAGGAACTGTCACCTTCATTTCACTCCACGAGGAGACCTATGCTCAGAAAGGGTAAGGGAGTTGCCCGAGAGTTCAGAGTTCAAGCAGGTCTCCCCATGTAAGTAACCATATGCCAGCCAGGAAAGGGGGACATAGTGTCAGATATGCTTTGTGGGGTCAGAGGGCCCTGGGCTCAGTTCTGGGGCTGAGCTGGGTATTTAGTAGTTAGTGTTTGTTGCTTCTCCTTGACCCATGATACAGTTGTACAGAAGAGCTTCTAGAGCGCATGGCCAGGAAGCCCACCGTGTGTGAGTCTGAGGTGAGGGCAGTGGGTGGCAGGGGCCGGGTTGCTCACCCATGTGAACTCTAAGGACAATGGCTGGGTCCTATGCATGCCACTTGTGTCCACAAGGGTGGTGGTGGAGAGCACAGCAGAATTCCCTACTCCACAAGACAAGGCTTGCTCTGTCTTTTGTAAACAACAGCAGACATATTCCAGACCCTAACTCCATTGCTTCCCATTTTGCTCATATATATATATATATATAATATATTAGTCTGCAAAAACTACCTAGACTTTTATCTCACTGTATGGCTGTACAAGCTGTCTACTGCACAGAGCTACTCAGTGTATATAAATCACTGTCCTCCCTATGTGTACTGTTCGCAACTTGTGCAGTGGTATATGGTGGCCTTGTGTCTTAGCACCCCTCATCTTGTGTGGTGGGCCACACCATGAAAGATGAGCTTTCATGACCAGTCCAAGGGCCACTGCCCAGGCACGGCCTGACCTCTTGCCACATCCCTGGTGATGCCCTCCCACCTCCACGGACTCTGGCACCCCTGTTTCCACAGACCCGGAACTATATGCGGCAAGTGCTAGAAGGAATATGCTACCTGCATCAGAGCCGTGTGCTACACCTCGATGTCAAGGTAAGGAAGGATGTAGAGAGCGGCCAGGGGGTGGGGCGTCACGTGGGGTGTTCATCCTTAATCAGCTTCCACGCTTCGGTTATAGCCAGAGAACCTGCTAGTTTGGGACGGTGCAGGGGGTGAAGAGCAGGTGCGCATCTGTGACTTCGGGAACGCCCAGGAACTCACTCCAGGGGAACCCCAGTACTGTCAGTATGGCACTCCAGAGTTTGTAGCACCTGAGATTGTGAACCAGAGCCCTGTGTCTGGAGTCACTGACATCTGGTAATGCTGGCATGCTGCCTATGCTGGGGACTTGCTCTCTGGCTGGGAAGAACTTTAGGGAACTGGGGTTCCTCTTCTGATAGTGGGTAGCATTGCTCCTAAGGTTGCCCTTCCTGCCTATCATCATTCAGGGCTAACACAGCCCCTCTGGGGTTCAGCTCTGTAGTCCTCAGCTTCCAGCTTCCCTGGGGCTGGGCCTCCCCAAGTAAGGCTTGTGTAAACTTATTGGTCCTCAGACTTCTGGGATCCCTCAGTCAGCCGTGTCATGACCCCTGACTTTGGGTTGAGCTCCTACCTGAAGTAGGTAACTCCTATGCAGTGTTCCCCGGGAGGACCCATCCTTTTCAGAATGGTGCTGGAGAGATCTTATTTCTGGCTGGAGTGAGCAGGCCTCTCACCCATACTTCTGGTTTCCCACAGGCCCGTAGGTGTCGTTGCCTTCCTCTGGTAAGGACCCCTCTGCAGTCTCCTACTGGTCTCCTGATTGGCCCATCCCTAACATTTACAAGGCCCACAGCCCACCCCCTTCTCCTTCACACACCCTGTTCCTTCCTCTCTTAAGGGGTTTCACATGCATGAAGCTGGCTACCCTGGTTGGCATGTCCCAATTCCATGAGGTGGGCACACTGGATCCACAGAGGCCAGTGTAGGCTTAGCCCTATTTTGGCAGGGAACTTCCTGGTCCTAGGAGGTCCAGAGCATGGAATAGGAAGAGGATAGTATCCTCACGGGAAAGCCACACTGGAGGAGGTACAGAATGTTCTCCAAAGCACAGGCAACCGGATCCCAAGGCACCACTGCCTCTAACTATCTAAGGATCTCAAGTGGGGGCAGGACGAGAATATGAAAACTTTGGCTTCCTGTCCAGATTTGCCCAGCCTCTGATGTCCCCACATCCCTTGGCCTTCACTTGTTCCTGGTCCCCTGCCGCTGGCATTGCTTCCCCTTGGCTTCAGCCTTGAGGCCCTGCCTGTCTCTTACCATAGCCCACTCTGTCCCTGCAGTCTGACAGGCATCTCTCCATTTGTGGGGGAGAATGATCGGACGACGCTGATGAATATCCGAAACTACAACGTGGCCTTTGAGGAGACCACATTCCTGAGCCTGAGCAGGGAGGCCCGGGGCTTCCTCATCAAAGTACTGGTGCGGGATCGGCTGTGAGTAGAAGACCCCTTGCCTGCAGAGAGAGACCCGCCCTCAAACCGCATGCTTACTCCTGCCAAGCCTCCTCCCTTAGATATGCAACTCCTAGCTCTTTTCTTGTAGTACTTTTAAGATTTGCTTTTAATTTTATTTATTTTTGATTTTTTTTTATTTTCAAGACAGAGTTCCTTCGTGTAGCCTGGCTATCCTGGAACTCACTTTGTAGACCAGGCTGGCCTCAAACTCACAGAGACCCACCTGCCTCTTCCTCTAGAGTACTGGGATTAAAGGATTAAAGCAGTGACTGCCTGGCTAGTTTGTATTATTTTTAATTGTGTGTGTGAGTGTTTGTGTGCATATGAGTGATGGTATCTGTGGAGGCAGAGGCATCAAACTCCCTGGACATGAAATTATAACTGTAATCTATCTGATCAGGTCCCTTGGAAGAGCAGCATGTACCTCTAACTGATGAACCATTTCTCTAGCCTGAAATCCTTAGTTCTTTTTTTTTTTTTTTTTTTTTTTTTTTTTAAATTTATTTATACAGTGTTCTGTCTGCATGTATCCCTGCAGGCCAGAAGAGGGCACCAGATCTTATTATGTATGGTTGTGAGCCACCATATGGTTGCTGGGAATTGAACTCAGGACCTCTGGAAGAGCAGCCCACTCCCTCCCCCCCAAATCCTTAGTTCTTAAGAGGTTCCATTTTCTCAGCCATTCATGAATGAACGAATGAATTATAAATCATTACTTCTCATTTCTTTGCAGGAGACCTACAGCAGAAGAGACACTGGAACATCCTTGGTTCAAAGTGAGTCTAGTTCTACCATGCATGGTACAAAGATGTGGGGAGAGAGAATGTTATTAATGGCTCCATTGACTGAGCATTATGTGTGATAACTATGATATGCATTTATATACATTAGTCTCATAATGGATCTGTAAAAGTTTCTAATATTGCTCCCATTTTTTTAATAAAGAAACTGAGGCCTAAGTCAATGATCATGTTGGAGTACCTAGACTCTAAGCATAGGTCTAAACTTCTCTCCTCTCCTGGGGGATGATCTTCAGCGTTCTTACTGGTGCTCAAGACCAATCCTGGTCTAATTTCCTCCTTTTGTGTGTCCACCTCTGTCCTGGGCTGTTCTACACACCAGTGGCTGGGTGGCCTGGCTCACTCACTTATTATGAACGTCACATGATCAGGGTTCTCATAATTTGCAGGCCCCAGCGCCCTGGGCTAGGCACTGGTGGGGAGGCTGCCAGCAGATGAGTCCAGAAAAGGCATCTAAATAAACTTGCCATTGGGTGAGGCCATATAGCTCAGGGGCAGACTGCTTGCCTAGCACAATCAAAGCCTGAGCTTGGTGCCCACCATCCTACAAAGCAAAAGACTTGCCATTGAGCACAGTGCTGGGTCAGCTGAAGGCAAGCCACCCCTCTAGCAACCCTTGAAGTAAGAGCTTCCTTCCGCCCACGGACCACAAACATGCAGTGTGGAGTGAGCCCACTGGATTGAGCTGGTTGGGATGTTGCTGGCAGCCCTGTTAGTCTGGACCACCAGGACTTCAGATGTCTGGGATGCTTGTCAGACATAGAGACAGACAGGGAGCTGGGGATCATAGGGTACCCGGTATGCCAGGGAAGGGCCCCTCCCTCGGGTACTGCTTATTACCTGCCTCTCCTCTTACAGTCAAAGAATTTGTCTCAGGTGTGTCTCTGCCCTGACAAAGTCACAGGGAACCCATACTTCTTGTTCCAAGCCCCACAGTGGCTTTGTCTCTCACAAAGGTCTGGGTGACCGAGTGCTGTCCCTCAGGCCATCTTTTCTGGGTTTTCAGACACAAGCAAAAGGTGCAGAGGTGAGCACGGATCACCTGAAGCTCTTTCTGTCACGGAGGAGGTGGCAGGTGAGTGTGTCTGTCCTTTCCACACTAATTTCCTTCCATACAGCCCCCCCCCTAGTTCCTACCACTCAGTCGTCCCCTGCCCTGTCCCCCCTCCCCCCACCGTCCCCACCTCGCACTCCTGCCTGAGCTGCCCTCCCATCCCTGTATTTCTTTTCCCTAGAGTTGAAAATGGCTTGGTTATGCCTCTGGGCCTTTTTGGTCTGACTTTAGTACCTTGTTTGCAGCGCTCCCAGATCAGCTACAAGTGCCACCTGGTGCTGCGCCCCATTCCGGAGCTGCTGCGGGCTCCCCCGGAGCGGGTGTGGGTGGCCATGCCTAGAAGACCACCCCCGAGTGGGGGACTCTCATCTTCATCAGACTCAGAAGAGGAAGAGTTGGAAGAACTTCCCTCGGTGCCCCGCCCCCTGCAACCCGAGTTCTCAGGTTCTCGGGTATCCCTCACTGACATCCCCACTGAAGATGAGGCTCTGGGGAGCCCTGACGCTGGGGCTTCCACCCCCATGGACTGGCAAGAGCAGGGTAGGGCTCCCTCTAAGGACCAGGAGTCCCCCAGCCCTGAGGCACTCCCCTCTCCAGGCCAGGAGCCCCCAGATGAGCCTAGCCCCAGGAGGCCAGAGCTCCGTAGGGGCAGCTCTGCTGAGAGCGCCCTGCCCCGGGTCGGGTCGCGGGAACCGGGCCGGAGCCTGCACAAAGCAGCATCTGTGGAGCTGCCGCAGCGTAGGAGCCCCAGCCCGGGTGCCACCCGCCTGACTCGGGGAGGCCTGGGTGAGGGCGAGTATGCCCAGAGGCTGCAGGCCCTGCGTCAGCGGCTGCTGCGGGGAGGTCCCGAGGATGGCAAGGTCAGCGGCCTCAGAGGCCCCCTGCTGGAGAGCCTAGGGGGCCGTGCACGGGATCCCAGGATGGCGCGGGCGGCCTCCAGCGAGGCTGCACCTCACCACCAGCCCCCTCCCGAATCTCGGGGCCTGCAAAAGAGCAGCAGCTTCTCTCAGGGTGAGGCAGAGCCCCGGGGTCGGCACCGGCGCGCTGGGGCACCCCTCGAAATCCCGGTGGCCAGGCTTGGGGCTCGCAGGCTGCAGGAGTCTCCCTCTTTATCTGCCCTTAGTGAGGCCCAGCCACCCAGCCCTGCGAGGACCAGCGTCCTCAAACCCAGTATTACCAAGTCCCCGGAACCTCCCGCTGCTACACCCAAAGACTCTCCCCAGCCCCTCGCACCCCAGCCTGTCCCAGAGAAGGTCCCAGAGCCCAAACCAGAGCCAACCCAAGCTGCCAAACCAGCACTGCCCACTTTGGCTCTGCAAATGCCAGCGCAGCCTCTCACCCCCTATGCTCAGATCATGCAATCTCTGCAGCTGTCCAGTCCCACCCAGTCCCCACAGGACCCTGCTGTGCCTCCATCAGAGCCCAAACCCCACGCGGCTGTGTATGCCAGGGTGGCATCCCCACCTTCTGGAGCCTCCGATAAGCGCGTGCCTTCGGCTAGAACTCCCCCAGTGCTACCCGAGAAAGCCCGAGTCGCCACGGTGCCCCCCAGGCCAGGCAGCAGCCTTAGCAGCAGCATCGAGAACCTAGAATCTGAGGCTGTGTTCGAGGCTAAGTTCAAGCGCAGCCGCGAATCGCCACTGTCACGGGGCCTGCGGCTACTGAGCCGCTCGCGCTCGGAGGAGCGCGGTCCCTTCCGTGGGGCGGAGGAGGATGGCATCTACCGTCCCAGCCCGGCGGGAACTCCGCTAGAGCTGGTGCGACGGCCGGAGCGCTCGCGCTCTGTGCAGGACCTCAGGGTAGCGGGAGAGCCAGGCCTCGTGCGCCGCCTTTCTCTGTCCCTGTCGCAGAAGTTGCGGAGGACCCCGCCCGGGCAACGACACCCAGCCTGGGAGTCCCGCAGTGGAGATGGGGAGAGCTCTGAGGGTAGCTCAGCACGGGGCTCCCCGGTGCTGGCGGTGCGCAGGAGACTCAGCTCTACGCTGGAGCGTCTGTCCAGCCGTTTGCAGCGCAGCGGCAGCAGCGAGGACTCTGGGGGCGCCTCGGGTCGCAGCACACCGCTGTTTGGACGGCTGCGCAGGGCTACTTCGGAAGGGGAGAGCCTGCGACGCCTCGGTGTTCCACACAATCAGCTGGCCTCTCAGGCTGGTGCCGCCACACCTTCCGCTGAGTCTCTGGGCTCAGAGGCCAGCGGCACATCGGGTTCCTCAGGTAAGGAGGGACTAGGTGAGGAGTGGGTATGGGGGGCTAGAGCCGGCTCTGGAAGGAGAAGGGGGCTCCAGAGGCCCGAAGGGTGGCATTGGCAGGACTACAGAGAGAGCAGGAGAAAGGTGGAGAGGCAGATGCTAAGAAGGGAACAGGAAGAGGAGGGACAAGGTGGGTTTTGGCTTTGTTTTTGTTTTTGTTGTTGTTTTGTTTTGTTTTTACCATGAGAACTACAGGGATGTGGGTGCTGTTAGTGGCTACACAAGAGCTCATGAGTCTGGGTCTGTACAGCTCCAGGGGAGAGCCGAAGCCGGCATCGGTGGGGCCTTTCCAGGCTGCGCAAAAACAAGGGCTTATCTCAGCCAAACCTCTCCGCCAGCGTCCAAGAGGACTTAGGTCACCAGTATGTGCCCAGTGAATCAGGTAAGAAGCCTCAGGCTGTTTTCCTGGCTGGGTGAGAGTGGTTCATCATGTGGAGCTTGGGCAGCCATGGAAGAGGCCTTGAGTTAGGGAAACAACACTGATAATTACAGTAGCAGCTGCCATTAATTAGCAGAGGCAAGTGTCCTATTAAGCATGTCACAAACGCTGTCTTGTTTAACACCACGGCATTCTTTAGGAGGATGGTCTTCAGTATTCTAGTTTACCGGTGAAGGAAGCAGGCAGGCTTAGTGAAGTGACACTGAGTAGATTGTCCAAGTCTCAGGTCTAATAAGGGAGAAGCCACAGCCCAGAGCATCTCCAGGTCACTCTATTAAGGCCTTTGTTTGGCTGGTCTTCTGTCGCTTGGAAGATTTAGGAAAGTTTCTGAATCTCGGTGTAATTTTGAAGCAGCTCAAAGTCCTACTTCTGTGCACCCAGAGCGCCAGAGTGTTCGCTCAAAGACACCCTTTGTCTCCCAGCCTGGACTGCGCCCTCAGTTCTCTACAGCTCTGAACTCCTGGCTGCCTCTCCTCCTCACCCACAAGGCACAGCTTTAGAGAGAAAAGTGGCCTTCCGGGCTTTTTTTGTTTTGCTTTGTTTTGTTTTTCTGGAGTAGAGGCCTGCCACATCCCCTAGTCTATTTCTTGCTCAAGTGTCTTTGGGGCTTCAGGGAGGGAGGTATTCTCCACCTGGTGTCATTCCACCCAGAAAAGAGGCCAGGTTTTCAGGCCATCAGGGTGGTCAGGAGGAAGCCACCAAGCCAGGCTGTGCACGTGACCTTTAGAAGCTGTCAACTCTATTCTGGCCCAGTTTTGTGTTAAAATGCTCAGAGTGGATCTAACCACCTCTTTGCTTCAGCTGGGCTTGCTTTGGGAGGACTGTCCCAAGGCTCTAGTCAGGGCTATGGGGCTGGTATGAATGAATGGTAGAGAGGGTAGACCAGCTGGCTACCCAGGGGGTGGGGGGGTGAGAAGAGCATCAGTGAGAAGGGATGGCTGATCCCTTCCCACCTGGGGCCTTCATTTTGCTAGTGCAGTGGGTTCACAGCTCAGCTGTGCCCTCTGACCTCATCTCCCTGCAGGAAGAAGCCTCTCCTGCTTCATCAAATGGAGCTGGCTGGTCCTGAGGGCATGTCAGTATGACTGGCAGGGCTGGGCCAAGGTCATCTTTCACCTCTTAACCCCCTGACCTGTTTTGTTCCCTCCCCAGTACCCCAACTAGGACTGGGTGCAGCAACTGATGAGGCTTATCCCCAGTACACAGGAGGATGAGCTTAGGACCCCTCCTCGGGGGACAATAGAGTACAGAGAGAAGAGACACACACTGTTCATGAGCTCATGAATTCCAGATCCCTTCTGGTCCTTCAGATATTGGCCTCCCAGGGTTCTTTAGCTCTCTTTCCGAAGTTGAAGAAGATACATCCCACCCCCTGTGACCCAAACCAGATTGGATCTTAAGGAACAATTCAAGGGTCAGCAGGACTGGCACAGAACTCTAAGCCTCTTGCCTTGGGCAAGGTCACCAGCCAGTGTCTAGGAAGTTTTCTGCTTTGTTCAGACAATTCCTTTCCTAGGTTCAGCTCCTGGCTTCTCTGCTGAGCGTATTAAAGAGATAAGAGTAATAACCTCAAGAAGAGCTAATGCCTGTTTGGGAGCACTTCCTTCACGACACACATGTGCCAGCACTCCACCATGTGAAGAGCTAACGTATGGGAACACTCCCTCCACAGCACATAGGTGGCCTTCTTTTATTCTCGAAGCAAACCCTTCCCACCCAAGCTTGACTGGGCTCAGTCTCTCAGTTCACAGACTAGAAATGGAGCTTCTGAAGGGGCATGCGATTTGCTTAGGGTCCTGTTGTGTCTATTCTGCTCTCTCAGAAGCTCTTTGTAGGGGCCTCAGTTGACTATGCGGAAGTTGGAATGTCAGGAACCTTCCCTATGCTCCAGGGAAGCTGAGAGATACCTTTCCAGAGGCTGCCCATAGTGGGCACTAGCTTCAGAACTCTGGAGACAGCAGGGATTTTGTTGTTTGTTTGTGTTGTGAGACTGGGTCTCTGCTGTGTAGCTCTGGCAGTCCTGGAACTCACTATGTAAATCAAGCTGGCCTCAAAATCAGAGATCCTCCTGCCACTGCCTCCCAAATGCTGAAGTTAAAGGCATTTTTTTAAACATGTAAACTTTCTAAACATTTACATTTATGTATTGTACGTGTGTACACACATACACACACACACACACACACACACACACACACACACACACACCAGTGCATGCCATGCCATGTGTGTGAAAGACAGAGAACAACCTTCAGGAGTGTGCTTCTTTGTATCATGTGCATCTCTTGAACTGAACTCAGGTCGTGGGGCTTGGTGGCAGGAACCTTTACTTGCTGTCACCAAGTCCGAACGTTCTGATCCCAGATTCTGCCTGCAGCCCAGGTTAGCTCAGGTCACTGCTTCTTCTCCTTTCCCTTGCTACTTGCCCTGCAGTGGCCCAGAGGGATTTTAGATTACAGAATCTTAACTGTTACTATTTGTCAAAATGTGTTGTTTTTATTTTAACAAATGCTTGTAGAATGCTTAGTGCTGGCCGGCTCTAAGTGATTTGCAAAGGTGAGGTATGCACCTAGCATCTCCAATCATCAATCAGGGAGAAGGTGGTTCTACATATGCTGAGGGTCTGGAGAAGGTGCCTCATGGGGTTCTACTCCCTGCAGGCCCTGTCACACCAGGCCTCACATGCATCTATTTGTCCCCTCCCTCGCCAGCAGGCAGCCAGGGCCCTGAGTTGCCTTTTTTCCTTCAGATTTCCCCCCAGTCTTCCACATTAAACTCAAGGACCAGGTGCTGCTGGAGGGGGAAGCAGCCACTCTGCTCTGCCTGCCAGCAGCCTGCCCAGCGCCCCGCATCTCCTGGATGAAAGGTGAGTCGATGGGAGGTGATTGCATCTTCCCCAGAGAAGGGTAGGCAGGGGTGACATGGGGCTCCTAGTAAAGGGCGTAAGAGAGGCTAGGGAGGCAGAAATAAAGTGCCAGTGAGAGAAAACTGGCTTTACTCAGCTGCCCCTCCCCCGTGCCTTCTTGTCTCCAGATAAGCAGTCCCTGAGGTCAGAGCCCTCCGTGGTCATTGTGTCCTGCAAAGATGGACGGCAGCTGCTGAGCATACCCCGGGCTGGCAAGCGGCATGCTGGGCTCTATGAGTGCTCAGCTACCAACGTCTTGGGCAGCATTACCAGCTCCTGTACTGTGTCTGTGGCCCGTGAGTTAGGGGAGCAGGGTTGGGCAGCATTACCAGCTCCTGTACTGTGTCTGTGGCCCGTGAGTTAGGGGAGCAGGGTCCGTGCAATAGGGATGAGGGGGCGGGGTAGAGCTTACTGAACCCTCGTTTGCGGCCTCTCCTCCTCCTTCCAGGCATCCCAGGAAAGCTAGCTCCTCCAGAGGTGCCACAGACCTACCATGATACAGCGCTGGTGCTGTGGAAGCCAGGAGACAGCCGGGCACCTTGCACATACACTCTGGAGCGGCGGGTAGATGGTGAGGGCAAGGCAGGATGAGGGGAGCAAGGAGGCAGCCGATTGTAGGCCGAGGGCTGTGGTGGGGGTGATGCTTGGAAAGTCCAGTGTCTTCTCTAGATAGAAGTGTCTTCTCTGGACTCTTTATAAATAGCACAGAGAGCTAGGGCCATCCCTTCTGTGGCCTTAACCCTCCCTGTGCTGCCTACAGGGGAATCTGTCTGGCACCCTGTAAGCTCAGGCATCCTCGACTGTTACTACAACGTGACACAACTGCCTGTCGGTGTGACTGTGAGGTTCCGTGTGGCCTGCTCCAACCGTGCTGGGCAGGGGCCCTTCAGCAACCCTTCCGAGAAAGTCCTTATCAGAGGCCCTCAAGGTCAGTGGGAGCTGTGGAGTGGCAGTGGCAGAACCCAGGACCTCCCCACTCCTTGGAGTACCCAGAACACACTCAGTGATGACTTTCTTTGTCTCCTTTTAGATTCTTCAGCTCAGCCAGCTGCTGCTCCCCAAGATGCCCCTGTTACCTCAGGGCCAGCCAGGGCCCCACCTCCTGACTCTCCTACCTCACTGGCCCCTACCCCAGCTCTTGCTCCCCCAAGCCCCCAGGCAGCCACTCTTAGCTCATCAACTTCCCCCGTGTCTGCTAGCCAGGCCTTGTCCTCACTTAGGGCCACGGGTCCACCACCCCCGACCCCCCCACGGAAGCACAGGGGTCTGCTGGCTGCCCAGAAAGCAGAGCCCAGCCCACCCAGTATCCAGATCACCCCAAGTGAACCCAAGTCTTTTGTCCCTGACAATGGAACCCTGATCCCAACCTCTACTCCTCAAGGAGTTAAACCAGCACCTTCCTCGACTTCCTTGTATATGGTGACTTCCTTCGTGTCTGCACCTCCAGCCCCTGAGCCCCCAGCCCCTGAGCCCCCTCCTGAGCCCACCAAGGTGACTATGCGGAGCCTCAGCCCAGCCAAGGACGTGGTCTGCTCCCCCACACCTGAGAGCGCCACTCTTCGACAGGGCCCCCCTCAGAAACCCTACACCTTCCTAGACGAGAAGGCCAGGCAAGCCGGGATGGGGGAGGGGAGGTGGGAGAGTGGATGGGACACGGGGAACATAGAGTTTCAGAGGCACAGCAGACTGTCCTGGCTGGGCTCGGAGGAAGATGCTGAGATGTGGGTCTTTACAACTGTAGAGTTCAGCCAGGCACCACCCCGAGCTTGAGCCATGTGCCGTCATTTAATCTTCACAGTTGTGAGGGGAAGGCCCTGCCTTGTTATCATTGCCCCTTTTACAGATGAGAAAGCTGAGGTTACGGGATCTTCCATAGGTAGAGATGCAGAGAGTGCTGAAATGTCTGTTCCTAGCACTGAGCTCTGAAGCCCGCTGCATTCTTATTCCAGGGTCCCTGCTTCCCATGTGGGCTCTCACAATGAAGTACCCACCCTGAGTCTGTGGTATCCCTCCTACACACACAGGGGCCGCTTTGGTGTTGTCCGCTCATGCCGGGAGAACGCAACAGGCCGGACGTTTGTTGCCAAGATAGTGCCGTACGCAGCAGAGGGCAAGCAACGGGTGCTGCAGGAGTATGAGGTGCTGCGAACGCTGCACCATGAGCGGCTCATGGCCCTGCACGAGGCCTACATCACCCCTCGGTACCTTGTGCTTATTGCTGAGAGCTGTGGCAACCGGGAACTCCTCTGTGGGCTCAGTGACAGGTAGCTGCGTGTTCCTGGGGAACAGAATGGGTAGCAAGAGTTGGGGAAGCTGGCCAGAAGATCACCTCCTCTGCTCCCCACGCCCCACTCCCACCCCAGATTCCGGTATTCAGAAGATGATGTGGCTACCTACGTGGTGCAGCTGCTACAAGGCCTGGACTACCTCCATGGCCATCATGTGCTACACCTGGACATCAAGCCCGACAATCTGCTGCTGGCTGCTGACAATGCCCTTAAGATTGTGGACTTTGGCAGTGCCCAGCCCTACAATCCTCAGGCCCTGAAGCCCCTTGGCCACCGCACAGGCACTCTGGAGTTCATGGGTGAGAAGACCGGCAGCTGGCCATGGTGGAGGGTGGGGGAGCTGCCAGAGGCACATGCCAGCTTCACCCCCTTCACCCACATAGGTACCGTTCACCGTGCATCAACTGTTATGTAACTAATGAACAGTTTTTCCCATTGATCTTTACAATAGCCCAAGAGTTTGGCATAATAGTACTCCCTTTTTACAGATGAGGAAAGAGAGGAACCCTGACGTTAAGTATTCGTCCAATTAGACAGTTACAAATAACTGCAATGGGATTTGCAAACGCTGGGAAGACGAGAGAATCAATTATGACTGTGCCGAGCAGGGAAAACCAGCAGTCATTTAGCTACCTGCTAACCGATGCTTATTGTCTCTATTCCTTAGAGTTATTCTACAAACCACACTTTCTAGATGAGACAATGGAGAGCTAGGCTGGCTTAGTAAATCGCCCAAGGTCTCACAGTTAGGAGGGGCAGGCTTGGGACTCGAGCCAGCCAGGCTGATTTCAAAGGCTCTTAAACTTGGTATTGGCCACACGGAATGGATCCAAGGCAGCTTGTGAAGTTGCATCTTAGGTCCTCTGGAACCTCCATCATCTCGTGCCTCAGGTGGCCCACCTCCCCTGGTGGCCAAACACACTCTTGTCCTGTCTGCTGACCCACATACAAAGCCTGCTGCTCTGCTTTTACTCATGGTGTGATAACCTGGCCATGATCCTGCTTCCTGCTCCTTAAGGCCCCAGAATCACCCCCGCCCCGCCCACCTCTTCCTGGTCCCCTGCCACAGGGAACCTAGTTCAGCTTGACCTCTGTCTCCTGTCAGCTCCTGAGATGGTGAAGGGAGATCCCCTTGGCTCTGCCACAGACATCTGGGGAGCAGGTGTGCTCACCTACATCATGTGAGTACTCTGGCCATGTTCCAGCTCCCTGCTCTCCTCTACCCATGATCCTCTCCCTCTGCCCATTTTTGCCCACACCTCCTTCTTTGTGCCTTGTCTTCCCACCACACATCAGGTGGCAAGGTGTCACAGTTCCCGAGTATAGTGCCCCCTCCCTGATGTCCTACACTAATGTCTCTTAGGCCTGACAGGTAACCATCATTCTAAGGTAGAGGCAGTAAGAGGGGCATCTGAGACTGTGCCAACTCACCTGTGTTTCACCACAGGCTTAGTGGATACTCGCCATTCTATGAGCCAGACCCCCAGGAAACTGAGGCTCGGATCGTGGGGGGTCGCTTTGATGCCTTCCAGTTGTACCCGAACACATCCCAGAGTGCCACCCTCTTCTTGCGGAAGGTCCTCTCAGTGCATCCCTGGTGAGTAAGCCCCCTACTTGCCAACTCTCCGCTGTCACCTTTCTCTGAAGGCAGACTATCCTGGCTTCACGTGGCCAAAGACTCACACCTCCTCCATACAGTGTATCCGTGGCGGCGTCAGCAGCAGCCGTCATTGCTGCCTGCCATGTAAAGCCCATAACAGCCTTGGGAAAGACAGAATTACTGCCCCTATTCCAGAGACTGGGAGACTGAGCCCAGTGGCACACACATATTGGTGAATCAGAATTAATAAAGGGCCTGAGGGAGGGCACAGCCTGCCCGCTCCAAGAGCTCCTTTCCCGGTTCATGATCTCTGAATGGCCTGGCAGGAGCCGGCCCTCATTGCAGGACTGCTTAGCCCACCCATGGCTGCAAGATGCCTACCTGATGAAGCTGCGTCGACAGACTCTCACCTTCACCACCAACCGGCTCAAGGAATTCCTGGGTGAGCAGCGGAGACGTCGGGCTGAGGCTGCTACCCGTCACAAGGTGCTGCTCCGCTCCTACCCTGGCAGCCCCTAGGTGGCATGGACCACAGCCGGGCCACGGGCATCAACTCGGGTTCCCACTCACGCTGCCGAGGGACATTCCAGAGCCCATGCGGAGCTGGACAGGCTGGGGCTTCAGATACCAGCATCAGCAACATCTGGCTGGGCTATTACCTCATGGACCTAAGGGGACAAGGCCCCTGGGGCTTCAGCCGGATGTCACCCTGGCTACAACCAGAGCAGGAGACCCACTGGTCAGACTGGGCAAGGGTGAGAACAGAAAGAGGCAAGAAGGGAGTGGGGAAGTGAAGAGCGGGAAAGTAGGAGTCTGGGGAGGGAGGAACTTGAAGAAGCTTCTGGGATGGACTGGGAGAGGTATATCTCAGGGCGTAGCTGAAGAGGGAGAAGGATCCCGTGGTGTGGGAACAGTAAGCTGGGCCTGAGTATAGGAGAGGAGGACAGACCATAGAGACAGCACCAGGAGCCAGAGCAGAGAGGTTGAAAGGAGGGTAGAGAGTGGGCTCAGGGGTGGCAGGCCAGACCAGCAGCTGAATCTTCAGAAAGAGAAAGGAGAAAGGCAAAGAGATGTGATCCTAAGGCCACTTAGGCTAGTCTCCTGTCCCAGTGGTGTAGTGAGATATCCATTGCGTCCACACCTGATCAGCCAGGCTGCTCTCTGTGCAGCCGATGCAGTTCCAGGCCCTCTACACTGGCCCAGGATGTCCCCACTGCTCCCATGCCTTGGCCCTTCTTCCTATTTGTATTTATTTATTTATTGCCTTTTATGGAGTTTCCTTTCCATCCAATCCCCTACTGCCTATGTTGTCCTGACCATCCCCTCAGCCATCCAGCTGTCTGTGCAGCTCTCTGTCTGTCTGTCACAAGGAAAATAAAAGCAGCAAGCAGCAGGACCTATGTGTGTTCTCTGGGTGGGATGGGAAGGAGGTGGCTGGTGGTCCGGTGTGAGTTCTGAGTGGAGTTTAGACTTCTCTAGGCACAGACAGTGATTCAGGGGTATAGAGGGTATGTCACTGGGCACCTTGGGACTTCACAATTCCTCCCTTGGCTCTCACTCCTTTTTATTCCTAGAAGAAGAGAGGCAGTAGCTACCCATTGAATTCCCATAGCCACCCTCTGTCTAGATCCCAGGAACCCACCTCTGTTCCTATGCATCCTCTTTGAAGAATACTGAGATGGACCAGTCACATCCTTGGCCTGCCTTAGCCTCCTTTACTCTTGTCCTTCCCCAGGACTAGGGAGAGACAGATTTCATCTCAATAACTGGTTAAAACAGACAGTGTGAAAAACTGTAGAAAGAACTAGGAGGGTAGGGTGGTCCTGACCCCACCTTCTTGGGATTAGAATACAGATCTGAATGCATGGGACAGTTATGAGTGCTCAGGGCAGCCGTGGCCAGCATTTTCCTACAGTTGAGCAACACGTCAGGCTAGACCTTCTTGTCTCTACGGTAAGTTAGGGGTCTCCTAGATCTTGACTAGATACACCCATGAAGCACTCAAGAATGGTCACTGAGTCCCAGAAATGAGCTTCCTAGACCTGAGGTAGGGGAAAGAGGGATCCAGGTTGTCTATGCTGTCTTGAAGCTCTGCTCTTGGCAAAATGAAAGAAGCAATCTTCTGACTTTAAACTGTGTATTGGCACTGGTTTGAGGACCCCTTGACTCAAGCTCCAACAGCCATTCTGGCTTCCCAGGACCTCAGGAAAGAGGCAAGGCTCATCACCACAAAGCAGCCAGTGTTAGAACCAGTGGGAAGGGATGAGAGAGACACCTTGCCCACCTGTCATTTCAGCTATGAAGATATACACTTTGCCTGCAAGGATCTCCAACCCCTTACACACTGCAAATGCTTTCATATAAAAAAATGAGGTGCCTGAACTCATATCTTGATAAATGGTAAAAATTCCTCTCCCGTCCCCCTTTGATCTGCGGTTCCCTTCCCATCTCCATTGGAAATGTCATGTGAACTGCTTATTCCAAACCCAGAGGAGCAAAGGTAATTTATGTCGGCAGAGCGGTGTCAAAATTGCTCTGATCAAAAGGTGACAGGGCCCCACACCTGAGTGAGTACTTGCAATGGGTAGAAACAATGCCCCTACTTGATGCCCTAGCCTGCACAGACTGAACTCCACGCAAGGCCCTGAGAGACACCCCTCTGCTCCGGTTTATACCCCTAAAGGACTTCGGCAGACTTAGGGAGTCTTTAAGACCTAACCTTCAAGGGTAGTGCTGACCAGCCAGACCCTCTCCTGTCACAAAAAGGAAAGTGAGTGGGGAATGAAGGTGGCACTGGGGCTGCTGTTCTCAAACATCTTTGCTCCTCCCCCCCTTGGTTTACTTCATCTAACCACCAGGGGGCATGGTGTCAAAAAGTACTCGGGTAAGGGTGGCTGTAAATGTAAGGTGATCCCCACTGGGTTTGGCGACCATGTGGTCCTTTTACTATTGGCAGTATGGACCGTGAAGTTCAAGGCTGCTTTGTCTTTATTTAAGGATGCTTCCACAAACGCCTGTGCCCCTTTACCTTACAGTGTCAGGAAAAGGGCATTTTATATGGCTGCCTGGAGGTGGAGATAAATACACAGGCATATCTCTTATTTGCCACTCTGGTTCCCCTGGGAGTGGGATCAATACCCGCCAGCCCTGAAAAAGGATGGGCCATATCCAGCTAGCTGTCCAGCTAGTCAGGTGCTGGTGTATCCTGGAGCAGTTCATCCCAGGCATCCTAGAACTATGTAAGGGGCCCACTTGGTCAGAGCCTGGGGCTGATCACCTGCCCCCAGCACTGCAATGACATCCAGGAATGTGGCCTACAAACAGCCCAGCTAGCCAACTGGTCTTGGAGTCAACCCCTGTTGGGTGAGTTCATTCCTGGGCCGGCCAGGGTTCAGACAGGAACCACTAGTCACTGGGCTTGGGGAGAAGTTGCCGTAGTGCAGAAAGGCTGCTGGCAAGAGAGGTTTGCTTTTTTAATAGGAATAGATCAGGGGTAGCCTGAACTGATTTCCAGGCTAGGTATCTAGTGGGTCAAGGAGAAGGGGCAGAGATGGCATGCTGGCAGACTGGGCGGGGAGCAGGCCTCGGTACTATTATTGGAGCTCTGAGTTCTGAGCCGGCTTGGGTGGTGGTGGTTTATGTTTCAAAAGGAACTGAGCGGGAAGGGCCTGCCCTGGGTTCTGGATTGGAGCCACTGAAAGACAGCTCTTTCATGAGGGCAGCTCAGCCAAGCTGACTTGCTGAATTTCAGCTATCCAGGACCTGTTTATCCAAAAGGAGCTGGGCCATGTGGTGGTTGAGTGGTACAGGTGAGTTGGCCTACCTGGACCAGTACAGCATCAATGTAGCCAACTCCTTCTACCAGTGCTCAGACTCCATGTGCATCATCGTGGAAGGGGAAGGTGCCATAGGCCAAAACAGCACCACCCTGCAGGGTTCAGCAGCAGTAGCTAGGGTCCAGGCTTGGTAGGCCTTTGTAGTGGAGCCTAGTCCAGACAGAATGTGGAGGAGCCCAGCCTCTGCATTGCCTGCAGGCCATGGCAATCCTAGCAATTTCCTCCCCTACTTCAGGACTGGGTTCCTCCACCAAGCCTGAAAAGTCAGCAGTGGGTTCCTATCATACAACTTGGGCGCCCAAGGTCATAGAGTGAGCCGAGATTTAAAATCCAGTTTTCTGGCTCCCAACCCAGGGCAATTTCCTCTACTCAAAGATGTCTCTGAAATACTGTGAGAACTCTTTTGATCTTCTGCTCGACCCAGAGAAGGAGGGGCATGGCTAAGTCCTGTTTAATAGCTACAGAGATAAAGCCTTAGAGGCTAGTCATTTGTCTGATATCACAGTGTGAATGCAAATGCACATTTGGGCCAGATATTAGCTGGAGAGGTGATGTGATGCTCTTGCCTTTAGGTCCTTTACTGGTCGGGTTTCCCTGCCCTTCATCTAGTCCCGGCTAAGATTCAAAAGGGACCTGGAAACACTAACAAAGACACCATAGTAACACTGACCGCCCAGATACTGGGCTAGCCTCCTCTGGATGTTCTCGGGATGAAGCGTTGAGAGGACATAAAAGATGACGACGGGGAAGGGCCGAGATCTGTAGAAAAAGCAGGGCCTGGACTGGTACTGCTCCCAGGCACCTTGAAGAAGGATGAGGGTCGCTGGATGGCAAAGAACAGAACATTCTAATTACCTAGGCTTACTATGCGGGTAAATTGACCCACAACTCCATCCGCCACACCTTCCCCAGAGTGTTGAAATCGACACCAACACCACCACGTGTACTTGCCCCAGGACGGCAAGTGTGAGTCCAATCTGCATGGACCCAGCGCTTCGCTGGCTCGGGTGGATGTGGCTCGAAAGAGACCGTCAGACCTTTCGCCCTGGCTACGAGGCCAGGGGCCGGTGGGACCCGAACTGCCCTGTCTTGCTTAATAAAACTGCTCTTTTTCTGATCCTCTGAGTCTTATTCTGGTTTTTTTTTTTTTTTTGTTTTTTGTTTTTTTTTTTTGGCGTCGCCATTTACTGTCCCCGCCCCCGCCCCCGCCCTATACTTATTCCTAGATCCACAAACCAAGGTGGAGTCACTAGGAAATCCGGAGCGAGCGCCTAGTCCCGTGCTTCAGTTCACAGACAGTAAATCCGGAACAGGATTTGTGTCGCTGTCAAACGTCCCAGCGGGACAAACACGGCAGCAATGACTCCGCCTTCTGTTCTTTTACTCAGCCTAGGCGCTTTCGTCTCCTGGCTGTTGGCGCCCTAGCCCTTGCCCCTTCCAAGTCGATTCTCCTGTGTCCCTGAGTCCGCACTGGGAAAGCTTAGGTCTCAATATCAGCTTCCATGCCTAACTTCTTTGTCTCCACCTTCACCCCTCTCCCTTCTCATTTGCGCCCGCCCCTGGATCCCTTGACCAAACTCCAGGTTTCCAGCACGCTTCCTTACTGTCTAATAAAGTTGGAGAGAGGAGTGTTTCAAAACTACAGTTCCCGGCATCCCCTGTGAAAGAGCTCTCGCGAGTTGTAAGGAGACACGTACGCGGAAGGAGCAAGCAGTTGCAGGCGGCAGAGCTGGTGAGGGGAGCTAGTGGTAAAAGGACCTACATGATGGAGGGGGCGGGCGGGGTAGGGAACGGACTCTAGACGTAGGGAGGGCTCGGAGGTCCTGTCCTGCTCTCTTCATGTCCGGGATTGTGTTGCTTCCATATCCCTTGGCTTCGAGAAACTAACGTCTATTGGACAGACTGTTGTGGGGTCTAGAGGGTCAGCCTCCAGTCCTCGGAATCCAGAGATTCGGCACCAGCCGTCAGTAAGGGCACTGTTGGAGCTTGTAAACTCGGTGTTTGGCATGTCAAGAGAACCTGTCCTTTGATTCGAGCTTTAGAACATGCAAGTAGTTGTAGGATTCATATTCAGCACCTAGAGGTGCCAGGACTGGTGCTCATCAAATGTAGACTGGTGTTAGTTCAGTACTTGGAGCTCATCTTCAGGACTAAAATTAAATACCCAGGTCTCACGCGAGGTTTGCAGTTCCAAGCTCACCGCTGGGATTCGGAACTGAACATCTAGAAAGTGAATGCAGGCGTCATTGGGATGAAGGCTCCAGGGTTTTGAGGTTTGGGGTCAGAAAGGGGAACATTGGGTTCCCGAGTTTACAGAGTTTGTTCATGGCCAAAGGGAAGTCGTCAGAGAGGGAAGGGTGTGATGCAGGTTTTTTGTAGGCAATTAAGTTCTGGATTGGGATGAAATTTGTGGTGATGGGAGGGAGTATACTAAACTTTTGGTTTACATCCCAGGAAAGGACTATGTGTTCCAGTTTGGGATGTGTGATCTGAGTGTAATTCTTCTGTTTGGAGTTTAAGGTTTAGGTAGCAATCTCCATCATGCTTAAGGCTGTGATTCTCATCGGAGGTCCTCAAAAGGGTGAGGGGCTGGGGAGTGGGGGAGGGCAGGGTAGGCTGGAGTGGTTGGTGGGGTTGGGACAGAAGGAAGTGGGAGGCTAAAGTGTTCTCTCCTCTCTCAGGGACTCGCTTCAGGCCTTTGTCTTTTGAGGTGCCCAAACCACTGTTTCCTGTGGCAGGTGTCCCTATGATTCAGCACCATATAGAGGCCTGTGCCCAGGTAACCTTGTAGGTTCTATCACGCTATACTTCCTGCTCATCTCTTTTACGCTGTGTGTCTGCCCTTTTCTGGCCATGATCCTTCCCACCAGGTGTAACTCCATGGGCTGTCATTCACAGGTGTGTATGTGAATGGCATTCCTTCAGGTGGGGCAGTGTAGCTAGCCCTGTTGACATCCCTGCCTCTTGCTGCTTTACCTAGATTTACAGTGTGGAGTGTGAATCCAGGCAGGGATCTTAAAAGACCATTTAGAGCCATAGCATGGGGGCCCTTATTGATAATAAAGCACGGAGCCCATGCTGTATCTCCTTCTCTTCATCGCTTTGTTACTGGGGTAGGTGAGGTTTGAGTTTGAGTCTAGTCTCCCTGCTGTGACCTGGAGCAAACAAAATTTATACCCTCTTTGAGCTGTGGTTTTCTTATCTGTAAAGGAGAGATTAGACTTCCTCTGTAGAGTGGCAAAGCTATAAAGCACCTTATTCGATGCCCCCCCCCCATATACCCTCATCTTGTGCTGGTATCAAACTCAGAGTCATATGTGATGGGAGATGGTTCAGTTGCTACAGTGCTGGCTTACAGAAACACAAGGACCTGAGTTTGATCCCCTCACCCTTATAAAGAGCCAGCCATGGTGATGGACACTTGTAATCCCAGCACTGAGTAGGTAGAGACAGGCAAGTTCCTGGGGTTACTATCCTAATCATTAGGTCCCAGACCCCAGTGAGAGACCCTCACACACACACCACCAACAACAAGGTAGACTGCTCCGGAAGAAAGGCCCACGATTGACCTTGACCTTTGGCCAGGTGGAGGCATACACATGGGCATGTGTACCCTTATGTGCACACACACACACAAGCATGAGCTACAAATACAGCTCAGACACAGAGCACTTGTCTAGTATATGTGAGGTCTCGTGTTCTGTCCCCAGCTCCGAGTGAAAAAGAGGGGGGCCTGGAAAAGAAAAGGGAAGAGATGACTGGATGCTGTGTTAATGTAGCTTGGTAGACAGAGTCATTCTTAGAGTGGGTTCCAGTTCAGGTGCATGGGAGAATATTAAAAAATGGAAAGATCTGGGCTGAGGGTTCTTCTGACTTCCACATTGCCCAAAGGAGAGGCAGGCCACAGTGGTTGATTACCCAGGATATGCAGCTGAAACTGAATTTGTAGCCTTTGGACTTGTGGACCAATACCTAAGATCTTCCCAGTTTCAATCAGAATTTTCTCTCCCAACTTCTTCTCTTGCCCTAGGTCCCTGGAATGCAGGAAGTTCTGCTCATTGGTTTCTATCAGCCTGATGAGGCCCTCACCCAGTTCCTAGAGGCTGCCCAGCAGGAGTTTAACCTTCCCGTCAGGTGTTTGAATGTATATATGAATATACATGTGTGCGTGTATACATATATGTATACACACACATACGTAGTATGTATACATACATACATACATAATACATGAGTCTCAAAGTTCTTGGGAATGGATTGATCCATACCCAAGGGATCCTTATTTTGGGAATCAGAATTATTTAATGTGGGGTTTCTCTGTAGGCCTTGGCCAGAAGTACTTCTGGCACTGACGAAGGGAGAGGGTATGTCATGTGCCCTGGCTCCCGGTGTCTCACTGAGCTGGCTGGGGTTTCTGGGGACAGGTACCTGCAGGAGTTTGCTCCCCTTGGCACAGGGGGTGGTCTCTACCATTTTCGGGACCAGATCCTGGCTGGGGCACCTGAGGCATTCTTTGTGCTCAACGCTGACGTCTGCTCTGACTTCCCCTTGAATGCTATGCTGGACGCTCACAGACGCCAGCGCCACCCTTTCTTACTCCTCGGCACCACAGTAAGAGGGCTATGAGGGCTAAGGCTGTAGAGAGGCTGGGGCCACTCTAGGTCTTCGAGTAGGCGTGGGTGTTAGGAGGGAGATGTGTTGCCCCAACAAGAACGGAGGTGTCATTGGCAACCCTGAGCCCTTTGGTTGCTGGAAGGTAGGGAGAGGGAGGGCAGCTGTCAGCTCTTGACTCTGCTGAAGGCTTGTCAATGTCAGAGCTGCGTGCCAGGGGCTAGAGGGGAAGGAAGGGAAGGAAGAGAAAACAGCCTGGGCTGCCCTGGAGAAGGCAGGTCACTGTCTTGGATATGTCTGTCTCAGGCTAACAGGACACAATCCCTCAACTACGGCTGCATTGTTGAGAATCCACAGACACATGAGGTGAGAGCAGAATGGGGGCTGGGTACCACTCTGTGAGATCAGCACCATACCCTCTACCCCTAGAGAAGGCTGAGAGCACTTTAAGGCGGGGCCCATGATGTCAAACAGATAGGACAGTTTGTGTGCCGTCACCCCTACCCTTCCCTGGGAAATGGTCTTGTAGCCCTTTAAGAGAGACTGACGGGGGTGGGGGAGTTCATTTCTGTAGGTGTGCTGTTTTAATAAATGTATGCATGGGAACACAAAAGGGGCCCAGCAATAGCCTGAGGTGGGAGGGGGGCTTCCTTCAGGAGCAGGGTGAGCTGAGTTAAACTTGAGGCGATGAAGGAGACTGAGGGTTTGCAGGCAGAGAGAACAGTTTGTGCAAAGACAGGCAGGCAGTGTATGGTGCCCCATAATTATTGAGGTGGGAACATAGCCCCTAAGGCAAGAGGGGCATTGTCCCTGTTTGTGAAAATCCCTGCACCTGAAGCTCACTGACTTTGACACAAAAACAATTTTATTTGTTCATAGTTTAATATATATATAACATATATGTAATGTACACATGTGTGCATACATACATATGCAGTTTTGAGGCAGGCACCAGCTAGACATGAGAGAAACAGACTCATAGAACATGTCCTCCACCTCTCAGGAAACCTCAGTCTAGCAGGAAAAAGAGTCAAAGCCAATCCTTGGAAATGGCACAGTGGCCTAGGTGAGGTATGCCCAGAGGTCAGGGTGACAGGCCTGAATAGCTAAGTGAAGTCAGCAGAAGAGGACTGAGGGATAACGATGTCAGCTGGGTTGAAAAGGTGGGTTTCCCAGAGGCAGAGGTGGAGAGGATGTCCCAGTGGCCTGGAGCTGTGCTCCTGCAGTGCTGGGAGTTAGGGAGGAGAGAGCAGGTAGTGTAAAGCCAGGTGTCATCCCCATCAGTAGAAGGGCCTGGAAATGACAGTGTGAGATTATGTTGGTGGCTGTGGTCTGCCCTCCACTCTGCATTCTGCCTTCACTTCCTTAGGTCCTACACTATGTGGAGAAACCCAGCACCTTTATCAGTGACATCATCAACTGTGGCATCTACCTTTTCTCCCCAGAAGCCCTGAAGCCTCTTCGGGATGTTTTCCAGCGTAATCAGCAAGATAGGCAACTGTGAGGCAGGCTCCGTGACCCTGTGACCCAGCCCCAAACATCCTAGACCCCGATCCCTGCCCCCTGCCAGGCTCCACGGGTTCCACGTCACCATGATCAACCTCTCTCCCTTTGCCCTTTCCCATTGTCATCTCTAGCTAGTCTCCCTAAGTCCCTCTCCTTCTAACCTCATTCTGTCCCTCTTCCTCATACATCCCAGCTCCTCCTCTGTCACCGCCTGCCCAGTCCCCTTCTGGTCCATTTCTCCCCAGCCCTGGGTGTTCTGGAGACATCTTTCAGAACAGACGGCAACACACACTTGGGTGCACATGTGCTCAAGTGCAGACACACACACACACACACACACACACACACACACACACACACACACACACACTCAGGCTGCCCAGAGCCTTGCTTGCTCGTATGAAGTTTATCCATCCAAAGCCTGAAAGCTTGCTACTAGGCTTCCCCCGTCCAGCTCCCATCTCACGCCTCATTCATTTGCTGACAACCATTTCTCACTCCACCATGTCTCTGCTTCTCCCTATCTCTCCTGGCTTCTTTGTCTCTGTTTCCGCTGAGCTGGCACCTCTACCATCTCTTTCCCCCCTCTCTCTGTGACTGTCTCTGCCCTCACCAGCTGCCTTGCTCTGGGGTGAGTTTGTTTTGTTGTGTCATCCAATGAGGGAGGGTGACTAGTCGGGTAAATGGGGGGAAAGTGGGCATGGGCAGGGATGGGGGTGTTGCGGTCTAAGGGGCCTGGGGCTGCCAGATGAAAGCCGTCTATCAAGGGTAGTAGAAGAGGTGCCTAGGATGTAGATAGACCTTGATAGAGGAGGCAAGCTAGAGGAGGGCTTGAAGAGGTGGCGAAAGTCACCTTCAGTTCCTTCCTGGAGAGACCCCATATCCAGTCTCAGCTAGGGAACTGATGTCTCCTTCTTTCCTGTCCAGAGAGGAATCTCCAGGCTCATGGCCTGGGGCAGGGACCATCCGATTGGAGCAGGATGTGTTCTCAGCCCTGGCTGGGCAGGGCCAAATCTATGTGCACCTTACCGATGGTATCTGGAGCCAGATCAAGTCTGCAGGGTATGTGAGGGCTGGGGAAGAGCCTGTCTGTGCCTCTGATTTTGAGGCTCTAAGAGTGTGGCATTGGGATGATAGGTACAGGCAATGCTGGACCCTAAGTGCCTCACTCCTTTTTCTGTCCCTAGCTCAGCCCTCTATGCCTCCCGTCTCTATCTGGGCCGATACCAGATCACTCACCCAGAACGGCTGGCCAAACACACTCCAGGGGGCCCACGGATCAGAGGTACCCACCCCAGCCCACCCCATCATAACCCTTTACTCTCCCCTGCCCTCAGAGCCTATACTCTTCACCTTAAGTGCAGAAGTGAAGGCTCAGTCTCTTTTCCTTCCCTGTCCAGATCTGTTTTTGGGGTTCCTGCCCCCAGGTAGTTTCTTCTGCTTCTAGGAAATGTTTACATCCATCCAACTGCTAAAGTGGCCCCATCAGCTGTGGTAAGATATGGCCCCAACCTCAGGGAGAGGCTGTTGGGATTGATGGGGATACCCAGGGACTGAGCTCAGGTGCTGGTCTTTGTTTCTGCTTTGGTACACCTGTTGTGTGGTCTCGAACATCCCCACATCCCTCCATACTCATGGCATGATGGTCCTCTCCACAGCTGGGCCCCAATGTCTCCATTGGGAAGGGGGTGACTTTGGGCGAGGGTGTGCGTCTGCGAGAGAGCATTGTCCTCCATGGGGCCACTTTGCAGGTAGGTAGGAACCAGGCACACAGTAGTGTGTGATACCCAAAAAGCTGAGGGGGAGGGCCCAGGTATGCATCCCGGGGCAAGAGGGGTGAGCCCCAACCCCAGGCTCTGCATCTCCCTCCCACACATCCTTGTGCCTGCCTCCTAACTTCACTCACCTTGAACCATACTACTTGACAGGAGCACACCTGTGTCCTTCACAGCATCGTGGGCTGGGGGAGCACGGTGGGGCGCTGGGCCCGAGTAGAGGGGACACCCAATGACCCCAATCCCAATGATCCCCGAGCTCGCATGGACAGTGAGAGCCTCTTCAAGGATGGAAAGCTACTTCCTGCCATAACTATCCTGGGTATGGTTTGTTGGGGGCTAGAGGTAAGGGTTGGGAAGTGCCACAGATGATGTCTAAGGGAGCATTTGTTCTGGTATGTACCGTGCACGTGAGCGTGTGTGTGTGTGTGTGTGTGTGTGTGTGTGTGTGTGTGTGTGTGTGTGTGTGTGAGAGAGAGAGAGAGAGAGAGAGAGAGAGAGAGAGAGAGGGAGAGGGAGAGGGAGAGGGAGAGGGAGAGAGAGAGAGAGAGAGAGGCAAATATTCCCGAGATCCAACCATGTACCTGGCCTGAATGAGTCACTGGAGATGAGACCAGGAGCACATATGGGCAGGAAGGGCTCCCCCTTGATGGCCTAGCCCAGGGCCTAGCTCCCTGTCACCTCTCATGGCCTCCGTGTTCCTGGTGCCCTTGTCCATGCTTCAGGCTGCCGTGTCCGGATTCCTGCCGAGGTGCTCATCTTGAACTCGATTGTTCTGCCACACAAGGAGCTGAGTCGAAGCTTCACCAACCAAATCATCCTGTGAGGGTGATACGTAAAGGCCCTCAGGACTGCTGCCCGCTCTCCTTAGGGCTGCTGCCTGCCTGGCCGTCTCTGTCCAGAAAGGATTTGAGGAAACCAGGCAGAATCTTCCCTTTGCAGGGAGCCACCAAAGGGAGCCACGTGTGTGGCCAGGGATGCCTGGCCTCCCTCCCCACTCCCAAATAAACCCTATGATCCTTGGAGCCAGCTCGGACTCCCGCTTGTGCCTGGGCTGGGGTGGAGGTGCTAGAGGGGCAGCTGAGTCAGGCCCCCCCACATTAGCATTTAAATTGGAGTTGTTGCTGCTGGCTCATGAATAATGAATCCAGAGTCCTGGTAAACCTCCCCCTCCCACAGCCTCAGCCTTCAGCACTAGCTGATTTAGAGGAAGGCCCTCCAGGCTCCCTGGCCTGCTGGCCCCTGACCTTCGCCCTGTGTGCCTGCCTCCCTGGGCCTAGCTTTACAGAACGCTGAAAGCTGAAGGCTTTCAGTGGGCACACTTGCTGGGAGGCTTGGGCCCAGGCTGAACACCCAGCAGCCTGCTCTCCTCAGCTCCTGCCAAGACCCAGCCCTGGCCTGTTTAACGCTTTGCCAGCTCCATCTGCTCCCAGGCTGGCTTTGGGGAGTTGGGGGGTTTTGCCCCTTCCCAGGGGTCTCCCAGGATCTGTCTGTCTCCCACTCCTCTGGCAGAGGTCTCTGCTCTAGGAGATGCCTTGTTACTTTTTGGCAGCCTGATACCTTCTGGCAGGTCAAGCCCTGCTCTTCACACATCTCTCATGTTTGTCCATGACCCCAGTGTGCCCCTCTTGGCACCCCCCTTTCCACAGCTGTGGGTGCTGAGCTTAGTTGCCAGATGAGCTGGTAATGATCGTAATCTGCTAATTGAGAGGAATCTAATTACCCGAAGAGAATAGGGGGGCAGGGTTTGGGTGGGAGGCGGGAGGGGGGTCCTGGCAGCCAGCTTGGGTGGCAGGCAGCAGGGTGTCAGGGCATTGTTGTCAACAGCAAGGTCTGGGACAGACCCCAGGACATCATACTTTCCTAGGCCGGCAGTTAGAAAGATACAGGAAAGCTAGACCAAGGCTGCCCTAGGGACTAGCCTAGGTGTGACCTCCCAGGTCCTGAAAGCTGGGAGACAGCCATGGGCGATGGCCCAGGGTCTTCGCTGTCCTAACCTGTAACTTGCTTCTCCACAGCCCCTTTCCTTGGTTTCTTCCCAACCTGCCTCCAGTCGAGACCGACCATCATCATGCGCAGAGGGTGGCAGACCCACTCAGCCTGGGGTCACCTCCCTAAGGAAGGGGCTAGGAGAAGGTTGGACCACAAGGCCAGGCTCTGGGTCCCTTTCCTCTCCTCCCCCTATCCTGACCCTTCTGTTCCAAATGGTTGGCAGAGGCCATGGCAGCTCCATCATAAATATGATAATTTAATTATTTTCTCAGCAAAACACCGTGAAATCCAATAAGTCTGTGTCAGGCCCTGGCCCCCGGGACCCCCCTCCTAGACCCAGTGGGGGTGGAGACATGATGGCAAGAGGCAGTAGAAGGGGAAAGGGTCAGTGTTTGAAGGTGGAGTGGGGCAGGGAAGTTGAACCCTTCAAAACATTCCCCAGGCTGGGGGTGGGGGCACGTGCAAAGTGTCTTAACGGTGAGGGATGATGCCCCCACTTCCCCCCAGCTCTGGGAGAAGCCAAAGCCCCATCTAAGGGGGCAGCTCACAGCCCATTATGTAGGAGGACTGGGCCTCAAGAGGTAGCAGGAAGCGCCCTTGTCTGTTACGTTGGGACCCTGCACCCAGCCTTGGTCTCATGGAGGTATAGGTGTAGGAGGGTACTGGCTCAGGGGTGGGTTTGAGAAGAGAGAAACCAGAAGGAACTGTGGGGGGAGGGGGAGGGGGAGGGATGCGGGGGAGGGGCGTGCTCCTGCCATTAGTGCCTTTTTTTTTCCAGTTTCCATAAAAAGATTATTCTGTAAAATCATGGAAGGGGAGTGAGCTGGGGACCAGGGAGGGGGGATGAGTCCCTGGCATCAAGCTGGATGGGGTAACAGAGGAGGAGGACAGGGACTGAGTATGGAGACAAATTTGGATGGGCTTCAGGAGCAAGCAAGACAGAGAGGGTAAGCCAAAAACATTGAGTGTGTTGGGGGGGCAGAGACTGGCCAGACTGGGGCTGGAGGAGGCAGTGCCCTCACCACGTCCTTTGCTGGGGCTGCCGAGGGCCTAATTCTACCTCTATCTTAGTCCCTCCCCCCTGGCACTTAGCAGCCATTATGGGGGAGCAGATTGCAGCCCCCTCCCCCTCTCTGGGAAGCAGGCACAGCTGGGGCCCGCTACATCTGCCGCATCAGCACGGAACACAGCTGGGTGTGCCCAGAGCCATGCTCCCCAAAACACAAAGGGGGTGGGAACCAAGGAGAGCCCAGGCCCCTGAGATAGGCACACTGACACCTCTGCCAACAGATACTCCTCAAAGTGAAGCAACACCCACCAACACACGCTCCCTCGTGTGCAGAGACTGAGACTGGCAAACACGCAATTACCCAGCCCCGCCTGCCACCCCCGCTCCCCTCCCGCAGCCCCCTCTCTTTCCCTTCCTTCTCCCTAAGGCTGTCTTCTGTCACCAGGGCCATCTCTGAATTGTCCTAGGCTAGGTCTGGGCGAGCAGGGGATCTCATTGGCACCAAGAACACCCTTCTATAGGGCAAGGGGTGATCAAGAATGCCTGGGGGGTCCCGGGGGCTCACCCTGGGAAGCAACTTACCCTTCTTCCAAGATTATACCCCTCCCCATAAGGAGGCCTACAGGTGGGGTCTCCATGCCAGGACCACCAATGACCTATCCCTGTGGCTCGCCTATGTTCCACTGGCCACCGCAAGGAGGCGCTGCGTGCCCTCAGTATCTCCAGACCTGTTCTGCGCAGCTCCTGGGGCCAGCCTCTGCCAACCCTGTTATCCGGTAGTCCTCTACCCTCCTCAGTTCATCGCTTGGCTTAGCTCCGCCACCCCGGGCCTGTGTGGGGTGCGGGATTCTTTCCGTGACAGGAGAAGTCCTCCTTCCCAGAACGGATGATCAAGAGTTTCTTCTTTCTCCTTTCCTAGTTAATAGCCCCTGATTAAACCTGCCTCCTCAAAGATCTCATTTCCCCGCTCGTCTCCTTGGCCGGGTGTCTTGCCCTCAACTCTTTCCTCCCTGCCCCCTCCCATCATCCCACACGGCGCCCACCCCACCCCCATGCCCCTCAGAGCTTTAATCCCTCCCGCTGCTGTGCGGCCTTATCTACTCCCAGCAGCTTTCGATGCTGCAAAGCCCTCTCCCCCTCCTTCTCGGGATCTTCTCTCTCTCCTTCCTGCTCTCTGCTCTCTGACCAGCGCCCCCTCCTGCCTAGCCTCTCTGTCACTCGGGCCCCCATCTCTGGGCTCCCTGGCTGGCACTAGATCTGTGCTTGACGGCCCTTTGCCCTCTTCCAGCCTCAGCTCAGATTCTAGGCTGCCCACCCACTCCCACTCTTCCTGTTCTATCTCGACCCTCCCCACTGATCCCGCAAACTTCGTGGGTTTCTGGCCGGACAGGATTTATATCTTCTTCTTCTTCTTCTCCTTCTCCTTCTTCTTCTTCTTCTTCTTCTTCTTCTTCTTCTTCTTCTTCTCCTCCTCCTCCTCCTCCTCCTCCTCCTCCTCCTCCTCCTCCTCCTCCTCCTCCTCCTCCTCCTCCTCCTCCTCCTCCTCCTCCTCCTCCTCCTCCTTCTTCCTGGTCTCCCTTTCCACGTCCCCTCCCTAGCTCCTCCAGATTCCTCTAATCTTGAACCCCAACCTCTCCGTTCCTGGTGACCATAGACCTCTTGAGAATACCCAGATAGGGATAACTGATGAGTGAAAGACGGGAAGACGCGCTTCCCTGGGATAGCCTTGTGGGGGTGCAGAGTACTGGTGACAATGGGGGCAGGGCCTGACGGTGGGACGCTAACCCTCTTCAGTTGCCTCAGATCACGTCCGGGCCTCCCCATCCCCCTTCTCCGGGACTCTCATTAACCGCTTCTCCTGCCTCGTCCGTGGCATAAATAACCCAGATAAATCAGCCGCCGTCCGCCCCCCGCCCCTCGGCCCCCGCACAGCCCGTTTGTCACCGCTGCTCGCTCGCCAGCCAGGCCTGGCTGGGCCAGCGTCGCCCCCCTCCATCCTTGCCCCTTCCCGCTCACGTCTGTCCCACACTGGTTTCCCACCCCCTGGTCAGCACCAGGTCCAGGTTCCTGAGCTGCAGCGAGTGGCAAAAAGGTGTCCCTAGGGATCAGGAGGCTGGGGATTCGATCTATAGACTGCTCCTTAAGGGTTCAAAGGTTGTATAGTTTATGAATGGAGCCAGCTAGCCTGTGGTGGAGTCAGGAGCCCACAAATGGCAGGTAGGAGCAGAAACAGCTTCCTTTGGCATCCCTGGGCTGAGAAGAGGTTCCCTGAGAACCCTTCAGGTTGAGTCCTGAGAGGCCTGGGTCTCCCCTTTGGGACATTTTGCTCAAGTAAAAACTCTAAGCATCCTTCCAGCACCCCTTGGCTAATCCGCCCTGTTCGCCCTGTGGCCTCCACCCCTTTCCCGGGATGCCTAGCCGAGTGTACTCTAACCTTTGCCTCCCTCTCTCGCTATCCTTCTCTTTCCCAGTTTCAGGGTACCTAATCCGCATCCCATGGCAGGAAGAATTAGGCTGTGAACAATTCTGAGAAGTGGGGATAACTGGAGAGTAGAAGAGCCTGAGTGGGGCTCACATCTGCCTGAACCGCAACCCCTCCCCACACACCCAGCTCCGGGATCCCTAGAAGCCCCTCCCACTGGCTCAGCCAGCTTTGGTCCTGGCCAGCTCCCTTCAACTCCGTATCCCCGCCCTGTAAGGGGCAGCTGGTCCCCAGGGAATGGGTGAGAGAAACGGGGAGGGGCTGAGGGAGCTTGGGCGCAGGGCTGGGGGTGGGGGTGGGGAAGAAACTGGGCCGGGCCCCAGGGACCAGCTGGGCAATGAGCCGGGGAAGCAGCCGGGAGGCTAAATGAGGGAGATTATCACCCAACTGCAGCCGGGCAGAGAAGGAGGCAGGCAGGGAAACAGGGAGAGGGGGGGAGAGGGGACAGGGCCAGAGGCGAAGGGGGTGTGGAAGGCTAGGAAGAGGGCCAGAAGGGGCTCGGGAGGCGTGGAAAATACCAAGAGATGGGCTGGAAGGATGGCCCCCCCCCCCCCCCCACGGAGCATAACCAGATTCTCAGAGGCCTGGGAGACTGGATTGTAGGGACTCGGGGACAATTAGAGACAGCTGGCCACCGGGCAATGGTGGGCGTCTGCATTCAACAAACTGCTGCTTCATTCCAGTGGCCTGGAATTCCCCCACAGCCACCGCCCCCTTCAGTTACCACCCAACCTTTCCTTTTAGAGGTGAAAGAGTCCCTGCTGACCTGAAAGGGAGGAGACCGTGTTATCCGGGCTGGTGATGGAGGTCAGTGTGCGGTGGAGACAGCTTGACCCTGAGATCCCAGCAGATAGCTAGCAGACAGGGTGTCAAGGCAGTAGTGGCTGCTGGGGAGAGATTGGGGGACAGATCCCACTTTCTTGGCAGAGCCCCAGACTGAGGTAACCTTAAAAAAGCAATTAAATCACCTTTTTTAAAAAAAAGCCCCAGTAAAGAAAAAAATCGATATTGGGAGAAAAGGGAAGCCAGAGAAGGAAAGGAGGGATGGTGTGTGTGTAACTTGGGTGGGGTGGGTGGGGGTGGGGACTGTGTAAAGGTCTGGGAGTCCAATGGGGAGGGGAGAGTATGGGAGAGTACTGCCAGGGAAGGGGGCAGAGAGGGAGCTGTCTGGGGTCACTTGGACCATTGCATAGGAGCTCAGCACCTCTGCCAGTGCCAACTCTGCTTTCTCCTGCTGTGTCCCAGCAAGAAACCACACCTGAACCTGTCCCCAGAGGTCTTATCTCCCCAGCTGTGGGAGCCTGCTGACCTAAACTCCTGGGAAGCGTGCGGGTAAACCCAGCTGTGGGGCCTTGGGAAGCCACTTTGCTGAAAGGTTGGGGACATCTAGTTAGAGCACCATGCATGGCTAGGACCTGATGTGTGGGTGGATTCCACACTGGGGTGACCCTCACCAGGGGCCCGACCTAGCCTTGCAGCCAGGATGAGCTGAGCAGCCACCTGAACCCAAGGGGAACCACTCTTGGAACCCTCCCTCGGGGCCAGCCTGACGCAGGGGAGGGGTGGCCGCCGGGCAGCTCGTGGACCTCGGGCTCTAATCCCCAGCAGCTGCCGTTTCCCTCAGATCGATTCCCTTCTCACTTTTTTTTTTTTTTTTTTTTTTTTTTTTGCTGCTGGTTCCGAGGCTTGGATCGATGGAGCTGCCTCCCCCTCCCCTCTGAGCTTCCTCTCCCTGCTGCTCATTAGCGCCCCGATTAATCAGTCCCCCTTTCCTCCCAGGACAAGTGCCTCCTCCCCTCATGAGGATTCACACTTTGACACACACCCCTCGGGGGGCACCAGTGGACCATTCTTGATACACCCAAGAGGAAGTACCAACGTCCTCCCCACCCCCCAGTGAGCCAAGAGGGGCTTCCATCTCCTCTGGTGATGGCCCATGTGTCCGAATCCTCCTCCAAGACAGCAGCCTGCAGGACTTCCCTACCTGCCTCTGCCAGTGGACAGGGCATTCTTGGCACGGATTTCCTTAATTTAGCATTTCCATTGAAGCTCCCACTCCCTCTGATAAGCCCTTTGGGCTCTTTATCCCCTCCCCGCCCCACCCCCGCCACCTCTGAGCTCTTCACTCACTCCCTGGCCTGGCTCCTGCAGCCCCCCACCCCTTTTCCCCAAGCCTGGTGATAGCAAGGGGTTTGGAGAGCAGAGGACTAGTGAAATGGCCACAGCAGAGCAAGTCAGCCGGGGTGGCCTCTGTCCCAGTCACAAGAATGAGTAGAATCCGGTTTGGGGGCAAAACCAGAAGAAGAGAGGCAGGGCCCCTCCTGGGATGGACAGGGGTGTGGTGGGTGTGGTGGGTGTGGAAATCAGCAGCCAGGCTCTGAGGAAGAAGAGTCTGAGTGACCAGTTGTCTCTTAATCTTGCCTGGCCTCCCCTTCTTTCCCTCCCTCATTCAAACAAGTGGCTCTCTCAAGGAGTTGCTGGGAGCTGCTGTGAGTGGGACCGTGAGATCAGCCGAAGGCTGGAGTCAGAAGTCAGGGAAGCCAGGAGCTGGGGGACAGAAGTGATTGACCCTTCATGGGGCGTGGTCCAGGAAAAGTGCCAAGCAGTGGGCTGAGCACTGGGAGGGAGCATTATTCCCTGAATGGCCCGAGACTGGGCTCTCTGGGGCCCCCACAATTCACTAAGGTACAGCAAGAGTTTCAGAAGCTCCCCTAATGCTGGGCTCTCCATCCTGGGCTGGGTTAGGGCAGGAGGGTCTTCCCTCCCTGGCCTGGCTCCTGCCTCCCGTGCCAGTGCCCGACGGTGAAACGCTGTTGACATGTCCTGAATTATTAAGCACGGGGTGGGCTCCAGAGCACATGCTGAGCGGAGCGGCTGGGGCTGCGCGGCGTGGCGGAGCAGCGCTTGCTCCCTCGCTCACTCGCTCGCTCGCTCGCAGGGACACACGCAGGGGCTGACAGCTGTGCTGGTGCTGATAAGGGAAGCCACAAGGAGACGATCGAGGAGAGAGACAAGCGGCAGCAGAGGCAGCAGCGGCAGAGGCAGCACCGGGGCTGCGGAGCTGCTGGGAGTGGGAGTGACGCCCCCACATCGGGCCCCCACCCTGTCCCCATCCTCCTCCTGATTGCCCTGAGTTTAGAAGAGCAGCCGCTGCCACCACCACCACTCCGGAGGGCACCAGGGCTGCTGTCCAGGGAGGGACAGTAGCAGTGAGGCTCTGGCCAGTCCCAGCAGCCGGGGACAGATGCCGATCGAGATTGTGTGCAAAATCAAATTTGCTGAGGAGGATGCAAAACCCAAGGAGAAAGAGGCAGGGGATGAGCAGAGCCTCCTGGGGGCTGCTCAGGGGCCAGCAGCCCCTCGGGACCTGGCCACCTTTGCCAGCACCAGCACTCTGCATGGGTTGGGCCGGGCCTGTGCCCCAGGCCCCCATGGACTGCGCAGAACCCTGTGGGCACTGGCCCTACTCACCTCACTGGTTGCCTTCCTATACCAGGCAGCCAGCTTGGCCAGGGGCTACCTGACCCGGCCTCACCTTGTAGCCGTGGACCCTGCTGCCCCAGCCCCAGTGGCGGGCTTCCCCGCTGTCACCCTCTGCAACATCAACCGCTTCCGGCATTCGGCACTCAGCGACGCTGATATCTTCCACCTGGCCAACCTGACAGGGCTGCCCCCCAAAGACCGGGATGGGCACCGTGCAGCTGGACTTCGCTACCCAGAGCCTGATATGGTAGACATCCTCAACCGCACTGGCCACCAGCTTGCTGATATGCTCAAGAGCTGCAACTTCAGTGGGCACCACTGCTCCGTCAGCAACTTCTCCGTGGTGAGTTCTACTAGCTGGGCCATCTAAACCTGGGGTGGCCAGAGGCTGAAGTAGGGGTGAAGGGTGGTACTTGAGGGCATCCTCAACAAGGCTTCCCTTCCTTCTGCCACCAGAGGCAGGCCTCGTGTCTTCCCCAGCTGGTGTTTCCCTCTAGCTCCTCAGCCCTGAAGCAGGGGAAGCTCAGAAGGGCTTACCCGGGGTGGTACAGCTCCGCTGCTGCTGCTGCTGCTGCTGCTGCTGCTGCTGCTGCTGCTGCTGCTGCTGCTGCTGCTGCCTCTGCTGCTGCAATGCTCAGGGCTGGGGGCCAGGGGCATTCCTGGGGATGCTCAGGGCCCCGAAGCTGGTCTTCATCCCAAGGCCAGACAGACTGAGCACTACTTTGCTCTGTTGTCTTTTTCTTCTGGGGCTACTGGATTCTTCTCCCCAGCAAATGAAAGTGACAGGGAGAGGGTGGCTAGAGGGGAGAGGTGTCCCTGTCAAAGGAAGGAGTCAGGCTGCCTTCTGGGGAGCTAGCCCAGCCAGCCAGCTGGATGGAGATGGTCCTCGTGTATACTGGGTGCCAGTGACTTCCGTCTCTGTGTCTTTCACACACACCCCTTGGCAGCAGCCCTCACACATCCCTCTTTCATGCTCCCCTTGGTCTTTCCTGCTTGCCAGTGCCCCCACCCCCTCCAGCCCCTGTCCCTGCTGTTCCCTTGCCTGGCTCTGGCTCTCACACTGGGAATCACTCATTCCCTCTATGGGCATAACTCACCCTCGGAGCTGGCACATGAACACACACACATCCTACTGCTCAGGGACACCGTTTCCTTGCATACTCCCTGTCATGCACATTCAGTGTCCCTGTCACTACACCCATTTGCATACCTGCACACCTGCGTACCCAGAGAGCTATTCATTCCATGGACCCCAGCTCATAGCTACCAAGGATGGGGTCATGCTTAGGATGTCATCCCAACTCCTGATACCCTCCTCCCCCAATTTACCCCAACCTCTTCCATCCATTCTCCACGCAGGGACCATAGCCCCCATGTATGTGAACACAAACACATGTACCCTCACCAGAAGTGGACTGTCAGCTCTGCCTGCTATGCTTGCACACCCACTGTCTGGACTCACAGCTGTGAGTGTGGAGGGTGTGTCTTGGACTCTGTCAGGGTTCCTTTCACTCACACTCACAAGCCATTATTCTCCATGTGCTTGAGATGCCTGTCCCCAGTCCCCAGTCCATGTCCGTCTTTATGTATGTGAGGTTTCATCCTTGTGGCTATAGCCTGGTGTATGAGCAAATGTGTGGTGTGGACCTGGTGCCAGCCTCCGGCAGCAATGGGTACTTTCCCTCTTAAGAGCCTGGCCCCTTGTCCACAAGCTCACCCTCGCCGCCTCAGTGTTACCAGGAGACATGCACCCACCAGGTCTCTGGTCCCACCATGTCTGCAGCTTCTAGGGCCTCTTGCTTTGGGTTGTGTGGGTGGGCTCAGTGGGTGGGAAGAATTAACATGAAAAGAGGGGCAGGAGGAAGGAGCTTGTACCAGGAGTGGATTAGGGAATACCAGCCTGTTGTCTAGCTAAACACTCTGTCTTCTAGGAAAATAAAATACTGCTCTCCCAAACCAGAGCTGGGAGAGTCCCTAAAGAGGAAGTGATGCACGGAGTGTGAATGTGGCCTTTGGGACCCATGAGACCCCGTCTTGCAGCCTCACCCCTCTGTGATGGGGGTGGGGAGGGACTCAGTCTCAGCAAGTGCTGCTGGGGCAGAAATCAATGGGGCCTTTGTGTCCCTGAGTTTGTGTCTTAGCTCTCGTTGGGGTGGGCAGGAAAGAAGAGTAATGATGACAGACATCAGTGGAGGAGAGACGGAGGGCACTTAGGAAGTGAAGGGAAGGCGACAGAAGGCTTCTGTTAGGGTAAGAGGTGTCCAGAGAATTGAGGGACAGGGATTCCCTTGATCCAAGCGAAGAGTCCCTGGAATCCTGGGGACAACAGGGGTAAGTGGGGGCAAGGACAGCTTTTCCTAGGTCCTTGGGTATCCTGGAGCTGAAGAGGGAGGGTCAAAGCTTGTAGATCTCTGCTGCGGGGCTGCCCCAGGAACATCAGTGCAACTGAGGCAAAGAAAGCCCCAGGGGAGGGGGATGGACAGGATTCGTCTCCTGGAGTTCCTGTTCACCCATGTCCACTTAGCCTAGTCTCATAACCTCCTGCCCACACCCTCACCTGCTGCATGTAATTTCCCCTGGACCCGGAGTCTGAGACAGTTAGGAACCGGGCTGGGGCCCATGGCGATGGAGAAGATTGGATGAGACTGGAGGAGGGAACGAAGACTGGAGGCCTCCAGTGAGGACATGAGGTCCATAATCAGCTCCGTGGTGAGGATGTGGGCTACATGGTGGAGATTTGAGGGTCTTTGGTAAGGAGATGAAAATGAGAGTCATTTGCGGTAGCACCTGCCAGGGAGTGGGTGGTGAAATGGTCAGTGACTGTGACAGACAGGCTTCGGTAAGGGACCATTATGTGTTTTCTGTTGCTTTCCCTGTTTCCTCCTTCCCACTCCCCACTCTGCTGTGACCTTTCCTCCGGAATCCAAGTTAATAAATGTCACATTTTCCAGCCTATTTTTACTCTGGGTAATGTGCCCTCCCCCAGTCCCCTAAGCTTCTGCTCTTGCTTCTGGTACCACTGAAATCACTCTCACCCCCATGCTCCCAAACATCCCTTCATTTACTCCTAGTCAGCCACTCGGATTGCTGTTCTGTGGACCTATGCGTGTTGGGTTCCTTTGCTAGGGCCTATGGGGGGATAGCAAAGAAGGGAAGCCCTAATCCTCAGCCCCTGTCCTCAAGATGCCTTCAGTCTCGTGGAAGAACAGAGACAGGGGTGCTCAAATGCTTAAACAAGCATGCAAGAGTTAATCAGCCATGCAAGCAATGTCATAAGGTGTCAGGATTAATCGCCAGATGAGGTACATGGACGGTAAGAGCCCCAATTCAGAGAGAGAGGCCACTCTGGGCTAAAAGAGACTGGGGAGGCTGAAGGATGGGGCAGCCGACTGAGGTTTGGAGAGGAGAGAGGAGGGGAGAGAAGACAGGCGAGGTTTCTGAGGGTGCAGCCCAATGGGGCTTTTCCACACCCTGTCCTCCATGCCGGCCCCTGGATCTTCTCCCTTTTCTCCTCCACTAGGCCTCACACCAGCCCACTGCTATTTCTACCTCATACTTTGGACACCACCCCATTCCCCCCCCCATACACACACACACACTGTAGGGCTCTCCCTTCTATCCCCCAACTGTGTGCCAAGCCCCAGTTCCACCCCATATCCTGGCTCACTCACAGGCTTGGGAGGAGACAATCACTTTCTTCCTAGCCTTCATTGCTTGATCTGTACAATGCAAAGGTGGCTCTAAAAGCAGCGGGGAAGGGGGACAGGACTGTACACCGTGTGTGAGTTCCAGAGCTATCTGATCGTGTGAACTTGAACCTTAGTTCTGTTCAGTTTCGTGGCCTTGAGGATACCAAAATGCTTCCATGAGTTTCCATCTGTGCATTCATTACATAGGCCATAGGGAGGGCGTGAGGGCAAGAAGCAGGAAAGGAGTTTAGCACACTGCCTGGCATGCACACCATGGTATGCACTCTGCAAGTGCCGGTTGTCACAAACACCACCACCTCAGCTCCTGGCCATCTTTTAACCTCACCGCCCTCGGCATCACCCGATGGTTTCTGATCCCTGTTCCTGAATGACACTGCTCTTCATCCCCTAGCCTTGCCACACCCCATAGCCCTCGACCCTCACTGTTCTCTCTACCGTCACAGCCCTCCCAAGCAAGCACAGGCATGAACATATGTGCATGTACTCTATAGATCAATGCTAGACCATAAACCTTCCGTGGTGACGGAAACATCCTATGTCTGTATTGTCCAACATGGTAGTCGCTAGCCACGAGTGGCTGTTGAGCATTTGAAATGTGATCTGGCATGTGCAACTGGTGCATGTTGGACAACATAGTGGTGAATAAGGTTCAGATTGCCTGGCTGAGGCAGGGCAGGAATTACTGATGGGACTAAAGGATGTGCTTATGGTGATGTTTTGTGGGCTGTGATTAGAAGGCAAGCTAGGTTCCAGGTTAAGCTGAGGGCAGGGCCAGTGTCTTGGGGCTGGGAGCTTTGGGGTGTCTGAAAGCCTCATGTGAATGCAGATATTTCTTTCCCCAGAGGCAGACATGACCTTGGTCTCTTCTCTTCCACGCCTCTGCCTGAAAATTGAGGCAGGGAGGAGGAGGGAATCCCTTGGGGAGTGGGGGCAGGTCTCAGATCCTGGTTGTAGGATTTCCCCAGGATCAAACGTGCAGACAGCCCCTAGAAAGGTAGAGGCCAAAGCCTGTGGGCATGTACCTCACTGTCTCCATCCCTCTTGGCTCTCAGGCTTTCCTCCCCCTCCCAATCCTTCCTCCCCACACGCTGGTGACTATTAATCACTCGCCCTGTTCTCTTCCTCTCTACTAATCAGGCACAATTAGACAAGGCCTCTTCCAGCTGGGCAGTCCCCCCCTGCCCTCCCCCTCCCCTCACAGCCCTCCCCATCCGCTACCCAGGACAGCTCTGAGGCAAGGAGCACTTCATACAAGCCTCTACTACTCTGGTTGCCCTGACTCTCAATCTGGGGCTCTTCAGCAATCTCCTCTTTCCATTCATTTCCTCCCTCATCCTTGTTCTTGTCTAGTGTGCCAGGCCAGTATCGGCAGGCTCTGTCTCTGACCCCCTGCCATTGTCTATAGAAGGGGCTATCCCATGCTCACTTCCCAACTCCAGAAAGGGGGTATTCCTTCTGATGTCAGTCCAGGCCTTTTACATACCAGATGAACTTTGTTAACTCGGCCTGAATCCCCCATCTGGTCCTCTGTCCCTACGATCCCATTATGTCCCGAGGTGTGGACCTTGTGCACATTTAGTGAACATCTGGTTAAGGGCTGCTCCTGCCTTGGGGAGCTGGGCAGGTGGAGTCAGAGAGAGCAATACTGTGAAGAATGGGGTCTCAGCTAACTGCTGCCCTGTGTGAGGGTGTCAGTAATCTTCTGTGCTGTCAAAAGAAGCTCCAAATCTAGTTTCTTTCAATAAAAAAAAGTTCTCTGGTTTTAACAATGCTGTAGGCTGCTTACAGCTCAGATTGCAGAACCCAGGTGGGTGCTGCACATCTCTTACTTAGCACTGGCTGCTGCTCCTGGAGGGGCGCTGTCAGGCTGGCTGCATTGGCAGTGAAGTTGGTGGACACTGTTAGGGAATTATGTCTTATGTCTGAAGGGCAGGGCAGGGAAAACATCGCAAAGGGCTGGTCTTCAAGGGCAATGGGGAGGGCCATGAGAGGCATGCCCCACCCAGCCCCACTCCAAGAAGCCCTGTGGCCTCTTCATTAATCAGGAATCAGCCCCGAGCTGGGCTCATTATCAACTCAGCTTCTCCTGGCACTGCTGGAAGATGCTAATTAGCATCTGAAGAAATGGCCCCCATACGTACCCCTCCTAGCCTCTTCAAGGACCCCCATCCCTGCCCTTGGGCTTCCAGGAGGAACCTGCCCCCTCTTGCGGTGGAGAGCAGAGCTGCCTGACCTAGGTCTGGGCTGAGGGGGAGAAAGGATCAAACCCTGGAGGGAAGAGGGTCCTAGAGATCCCAGAGACCCCAGCCTCTAGGCTACTGGACCCACCCCTGGACGGGGAGTGGAGTAAGTGGAGATAGAGCCCAAGGTTGGTCCAGGAGAGATGTGCAGCCTCCCTGGAGGAGGAGGGACAGTAACCTGGAATTGGGGAGCCACCAGCTTTTTCTGTCCTTCCTAGCTTTCCTGCACCCACCTTCTTTCAGCACCTGGATCATGGAGGTGGGGACAGCCAGCTTGATGGGCAGGCGGAAGACGATCTCGTCTACCAGAATTGTGCATTTTATTGTCATCGTTTTTGTGTTTGGTGGGCTGTGACAGAGGCTTAGGGTCTTTAGAGTACCCCCCTCGCGCTGTGGGGGTAGGAAGGAAGACAGGGAGTCTGAGGCCGAGAACAGCAAAGGTCTAATGCTGTGTGTCTTCTAGAAAAGGCCAAGGATGCCTGCATTTCTTCCCATGACTCCCAAGCAGGGGATAGCAGGGCTGAATATCCAGTCCACCCCCTAGATGTTCGTTCACAGTGCCCTTGGGACACCGCTTTGGGTTGGAGGGGGAGCAGTTCCAGGGAGATAGGCATAGGCTGCGGCAGGCGAGGCAGCAGCAAGAGTTCAGAGAGGAGCCACGGGATGATTAAGGGGAAATGGAGGATTGATTTAGGAGGAAAGATTAAAGGAGCTAAATCCGTGGCGCTTGGCTCAGCGGTGACTAAGCGTGGACAGGATAATAGCTTACAAATGTGTGAAAGGTGTAAATACCAAGCGGGGGTGGGGGGTGGGGGAGGCAGCTTGGCTGGCCAGGGGAGTGGGGACATGGGACTGAGCAGACCCCGGGGAAGGTTGCGAGTCCTGAGGGACTGCACCATGAGGCTGGGATGCAGGTGGAGGTTGAGGTATTTGCGAGCCTCTGATTTCAAGAGGTTTCATTTTCAGGGCCCAGCTCCCTGGACCTCGGGGTGAGTGACCTCCACATTTCATTCCAGCCAGACTAGAGACTGAGGTCGTCGTAAGTTCAAATCTTGCTCAAATCCTTCAGTGCCGCCCTAGCACCAGGCCTACTGCTAGTTTTCACACTCACTGGCCACGCCCAGCCCTGGTCCCCAGCTCGGTCTACTCCTGTCTGCGCTGCCCCAGCTCCCGCCCCTTTGATCGCCTCCCGGGCCGCAGCGGGCGGCGGGCGACAGGAAACGGTGTCTCCCTCCGCGGTGGAAGCCTCTGGCGCTGCTGTGTGCAAGGAGGTCACTTTGCCGAGAAGCCGGGAGCCGAGGGAATGCAAATGAGGCGAACCCAAGGAGGAGAGCCGAGGAGCCCGAAGGAGACGAAGGGAGGGCGCTGCTGGGTGATGGATGCCTGCCCCACAGGAGACACAGCCAGTGGGCAGCGTGGCCCGTGGGTGCGGCCTCGTGGTGCAGCTCGGGCAGCTAGGTCTGTCCTGCCAGAAGTGCAGAAGTGCGTCCACGACAGGGGTTCCTGATGGGCACCCACCCACTCGTCCAGTGGACAGACCAGGACACACACACACACACACACACACACACACACACACACACACACACACACCTGCTACTACTACTACTATCACTACTACTACCCCAAGTCTTGTTAGGGTTGAAAACTCCCCCCACCAACTGTGAGTGTGAAACTCTTTGTGAGTGTGAAACAGCTTTGTTTGCCTCGTGCGGTGGGAAAGCCAGGGAAGGACTTAGTTACCGATTAAAAACATTTTCGCCTGCAAAATTATCTTTCTGGAGTTTAATGCTTAGGCAGTGCCTGAAAAGGAACAGGTGTAACTGTTTACCTTGGTCCACTTGGGAAGCAACCCTAAGACCCCCATTTCATACTTCCACTTCCTGTGCCCCTCCTATGCTCTGGTCGCTGGGCCTTAGTCAGTCCCTCCTTCCCAGCCACCATGGTTCTCACACATTGGAACAGATACTACCAGCATTCCCAGCCCCACATTGGAGGAAGGTTCCCTGAAAATCACGGCGGGGGTGGGGGTGGGGCGCATTGAGCACTGGGAACTATTGATCATGTAGTAAGGAGTACACCACCCAGGGTATAATCCTACTGTCAGACCAATTGGAAGTGCTGCAAGTAGCCTGTCTTCCCTCTGTCTATCTGATGTCCTTCCTGGGTGGTGGGCCAACCAGCGTATTCAAAGATGTTTTCCCTAACCGTCCAACTGAAACCAAACTCCTGTTGCATGAGCAGTGGCCTTCCTTGGCTGGGATCTCCATCACAGCATGGCCCACAGCCAGCAGCTTCTATTGTGTGACTGTTGGGTTTGTGCGTTCTGTTTCCTCTTCTTGACCTGGCACTTTGAATATGCCTGGCACATGGTGCAGGTACTCAGCTAACACTTTTTTGAATGAATGCATGCCTCCACATCAGACAACAAACTCCTTGAGACAGACTGTTTTGTTCTGAGATGTATCCCTAGTACCAAACAGTGACTGTCACATTGTAAAGGCTCAAGGAATACTGTTTGACACATGGGTTGTTCCAATACCTGCCATTCTCTGCTACGTGACCCTGGCAAAGTTTCTTACCCTCTCTGTGCCTCTACCATCTTGTCTGTGAAATGGGGACAATGAGAATAACGTCTACAATATTTTCCCAAGCATCTGAGTGTTCATTTATGTAAAGCACTCAAATCTGTGCTCCGTTCAGAGTACTTAGCTGTTGCTAACGTGTTATGATGTCTTTTCTCGAGCCAACTTTGAAGGGCACCTGCTTTTATTCCCATCTCACAGATGAAGAATGGAGGATCAGGGAGGTTAAATGACTAAATCTGAATCCCACAGACCGGTAAGAACAGGTTTCAGCGATAAGGCAGGTTGAGCTTTCCATCTGCTGGGAGAGCCACATCTCAGAGCCTGTGCGTTTTGCTCTGAAAGAGCTCCATGCTGAAACCTCCTAAGGGCAAACATCTTTACCAGGAGCCAGGGGGCCCTGTGAAGACGGGCCCAGTGGGAATCCAAAACCAAAGCGGTTGGCTGTGCTGGGTGACTGGAAGCTCCCTCCCTGAGGTGGGCCCCTCTCTGAGTGCCTGCCATGCACGGCCAGGAATTTATCTCTAATCTGCAGTCCTAACCTGGGGAGGAGGAATTGCTGGTTGCCTTTTACGGAGGTGCAAAGCAAGGTGTTAAGAGATTGTCTGGCACCCAGCCCTCCATCACTGCCTCAAGCTGTTTGTTGAGGTTCGTGGAAGAGGAGGGATTTGAACTCTGTCAGGCTTCAAACTCTCTCCCTTCCCCCATGTTCCGAGGCTTCTGTACCTATTCCCAGCACCACAGACCAATGCTGGGGTGTCATGCATATGATTGTCTGTTTATTTAAGAGGGGGGTCTCACTGTGACCCACAAATTCCTGGGCTGAACCAATCCTGCTTCGGAGTTCTAAGTAGTGGAGACTACAGGTGCTTGACCTTGGGCTTGCTATTTTTTTCTCCTCTCAGACTTACAACTACCTCATGAAACAAGGCAGGCAGAAATTTTCTGGAAGGTTCCCTTTGATAGGAGAGATAACTGAGGTTCAGAAAAGTTGAAAAATCACTAACCCAGGTTCCAGGCTGTGGGGGTAGGCTGCAGCTAGACTCAGTGTCTACTGACTCCCAGGGAGGTGACAACATTAGCAAAGAATGCTGGCACAGGTTGGGGAGGCCGACGGGGTTGTAGAGCTGAATCTTATTCCTTGTGTGCGCTGGGCATTGGGCTGGCATGTCTAGTCTCTTGCTTTATCCTTTGTTCACTGGGAGACCAGCACGGACATCCAGGCATTCTGAGTCCATCAGAGAGGACAGAGAAGATGAAACACTGAGCCTGGATCCCGGGTCACCCTGGGTAGAGCCCTGGTTTAGGAGCTCTTCCCACCCAGAGTGCTAGTCGTGCTTAGATGAAGATGTATCCAACCCCTTGTATTGGTCTGCAGTGGACTCCAGGGAAGTTCATTCCAGGGCCCCTAAGAAGGAGGCACAGGGTGGACCTCACAGAGGGGGGCAGAAGGAGAGGGGCTACCATCCATAGAGAAGTAGCTAGGAGAGAGGTGCTGGGGTCTTGGCAGAAGCTGGGTGCCCAGAAGGCTGTGAAGATAAAACCCAGGCTGCAGATTAGCTATGGGATTAGCTGCCTGGTCCTTGCTGCTTCTGGCTGCTTCTTATCTCCTGGAGGCCCAGGGCCTTCTCCCACATAGCTGAGCCCTGGCCCTACTAATTGGCTATTAACCCTGTGGGCTCTGTGGCTACAGGGAGGAAGAGGAGCTAGGGAGGGCTGGGTGGGGGGAAGCCAGCAGCCTGGCAGAGAGAGCTATCTTGGGAAATGGGAGCTGTGGATGGATGGAGCTCAGAGGGCTGAGAGAGAAGCCATCGCTCAGGGGAGCAAGCTCTGGACAGATCTCTTCTAGCTCCTGATCATTGTCTCAGGCAGATGGGGCGGGTTGGAGCGGGCTGGGCAGGGGGGCGGGGGAGGAGAATAGGGAGGACATCTGAATAACCTCAGGTTCATAGTAAAAGTCTGGAAGGAAGACAAGCTATAGAAACTGAATGCTCACATGCAGGGATGGACAGAGAGAAAAGCAAATAGGATAGAGAGGGCAAGTGACAAAGAGGCCAGACAGCATCTAGGCTATGGGAGAGAAAGGGATGCTGGGAGGGTAAATAGGCAGAGAGACTGAGTCCAGAGGGACAACTGTTTGGGTACCCAGAAAAGGTTGAGCAGGGAGCTGGAGAAGTAGAGGGACAGAGCAGGAAACAGGCAGTGACTCGGCCAGCGCTGTTGGGAGAGATCATCAGAGAGGGACCAGTAGAAGGCTGGCTAGAGGAAGCTGGTGGAGGGATCCTAGGTGCTCTGTTTATAGCCCAATCACTTTCAGCTCAGGGAAGTTCCAGGAGGTTGCACACTCCAGCTAGGAATGGTAGCATGGGATTGGAAGCCAAGATAGAGGGCAGGTGTTAGGGTTTTGACAGGATCAAGGCTCCATGGGCAGTGCTTAGAAGCTGAGGTTGTCTGAAGAAGACCCTTTCACCATCAGGACACCTCTTGGCCCAGCGCCAGCCCTCTCTGTGATTGGGTCCCAAGGCTCTCAACTCTTGTATCCACAATCTCCTTTTAGGCCAGTCCATGGGGAGGGAGCAGCGGACGGCCAGTGGGCCTTGTGGCTGAACGGCCGTGCCGTCTCCATGGAAGAAGCTGTGGGCTGTGCTGCCACCAGAATTCTACCACTTAGGAGCCAGTGACTGGCGCCACCACCAATGCCTGGGCCAGGGACTGTCTCCGGGGCAACGACGTGCTCTTCCCAGCAGTGGGGCCTGACCCAGGCTGTGCAGGTGGCCCAGTCCTGACAGTCTGGCCTGTCCATTCTCTACAGAGTGTCCTTTGAACCTGGACTACTTTTCACACCCTCTGTGTCACTCACTGCTCTCCCCCCAGTATGATTTGCTAGGTAATCAACTCCTCCCAAGTTAGGGGTGAGCTCCACCCTGCGGGGGGCGGGGGCTGGACTCACTGTCCAGTAGCATGTGTCTGTGTGCCTATGTTGAAATATAAGCCTACAGCACTGCTCCACCAAGGGAGCATTTGTCATTCACTGAGCCCACACCAGGTATTTTATAAGTGCTGATTGTATTGTACATGGGGCTCCATTGGGTTCAAATCACTGCCCTTTGCTGGCTGTGCACACTTAGCTAAGCCACTCTCCCTCTCTGAACTTTAGTTACTTCACCCTTCGGAGAGGACAACGATAATTAGCTCATGTGGTTTGTGCAGAGGCTCCAAGGAGAAAATATACCAAAAGCATTTCTCAAATGACTTGAGACGCCAGCGGTGGTGGTGCACACGCTTAATCCCAGCACTCAGTAGGCAGAGGCAGGCGCATCTCTGTGACACGTGTATTCACGTATGAAATTCTAAAAGAAAAGAAAGAAAAAGAAAGAAAGAAATTTTTGACCTGGAACAAAATGAGGATGTCTGATCATGTTTGCCTTTCTCCTACCCTTCACCCCTCCTTCTGCTAATCTCACTGGACTTTAGGAAATGCCAAGAGGGAAGGAGGCAGGACTCCAAGCTTCAGGGCGTTGCAGACCTGTGAGTGAGGCTAAGCTTCAGAGAGACCGTGGCATTGCTTGGCAGACATGAGTGAGCAACACAGACCCAGGGTTCCCTCACACGGCCTGGGCCTCACAGACCTCTCAACTCAAGCTTGCACTCAAAACTGGCTGAGTTGGCAGGAACTGATTCCAGCAACTTCTTGGCCTGAAACAGGAAGATGTTGGGCACTTCCATATTCCCTGTATCTGCCTTTCCCACATCAGCAGGGAGACAGTAGTCTTGTACTCCGCCCAGCCCAGATCCTCTCTCTCCACAGACATGTCCCGAGAGACCATGACGAGGCCCAAGCTGTCTTGCTTGACTCTTGTGTCTCCTCTACTCATTTTCAGTTTTAGCAGCAGAAATGGAACATAGGACCGCCCCCCACACGCACACATACACGTGTGTGCGCACACACACACACACACACACACACACACACACACACACAGTGTTCATTCTAACACTGAGCTATACTCCTGGCCCTCTTTACATTTTATTTTGAGACAGGGTCTCACTAAATTGCTGGAGCTAGCCTTCAACTCAATTTGTAGCCTAGGCAGGCCATGAATTTATAGTTCTTCTGTCCCAGTGCAGAGCTGCCTTGTTCAACTAGACCTTTCTATTTACAGATCAGCAGCTTTGTAGAAATGCAGATTTTCGTTCCAAGGAGTCAGTCTACCTCCACATATTAAACTGGAAGTGGCACTTTACAACGGGGAGCTGGGTACAAACTGGCATTTGAGAAGTGCTCATCTTGGAGGACTCTGCAAACTGGTCCAGTTCTCCAAACTCTGTCTCCTCACATGCTGAATGAGGAGATAGTGAAACCACCCTATGGGTAGCTGAGAGGGTTCGATTAGACTGAGCCCCAAACTTAAATGTCCAGCGTACTTTGAATGCTCTAAGGTGTCTGTAATGCCCACTCCTGTAAGGACCCTGTGATGCTCCAGGTGATGGAGGGGACAGATGGACAGGAATGACACAGATGGGAGGAAGGACTGGAACCCGGAAGCTGGGGAGGGACAGGTGAGGAACAGAGAGGCAGAAGGCTCTGGGAGGAAGGGGCTGAGAGATGGAGCTGAAAGGAAACAGAAGCAAGGGGAAGGAAGGTGCAGAGTGAGGCGCACCCCATCTCTTTCCACCCTGAGGTAGCAGCTGGGTGGTCTGGGGCGGGAGGTTACTAGCAATGAATTATGTCTGGAGCTTTGCATCTCCATGAGTTCCGTCCAGTCACTAGCTGTGTGGCCTCTTTCAGGTCACTTTACCTCTCTGAGCTTCAGATTCCTTCTCTGTATCCAAGGCCATTGAACACATCTAAAATCAGAGGCCCTGGGTGGATGGCATGGCATAGCAGTAGATGCTTTCGTGTTTTGTAAATGTCAAGGTGCCTGCTATGCGTATTTTATTGTTTTGGAAATCAGCTTGGGTGAAGGCAGTACTGGGGTGACGATGGGGTGGGAGTGGGGGTAGGGCATTGCTGAAGCTGCAGATAGGTAACTCACCAGAGGAGGGAGGACAGAACTCCACCCCTCAAGATGTCCCTGGAGGCCCCCCTCAGATTGCTTTAAAACCCCACTTCCCAGCTCTCAGCCCTCGGCTTCCATTAGTCTCTCCCGCTACAGTCAAGCCTGAGGAGGTCTTTTCCCTCCATGCCACTTCATGCCCTTTCTCACTCAGCTCTTACAGTGTGAACACGTGCATTCCCGGGTGAGGAGTGGGGGTAGTGTTGGAGCACACTGACCCCTGGTCTCCAGAGAAGGTGCTGCTTGTGATGGGTTTGACCCAGGGGCGCGTCTCTGTGGGGTGAGCCTGGCAGGGGGGAACCAGAGTCCGCCTCTTTCAGTAGCTCTCCCATTCCAGCTGCTGAGTGACGCCAGGCAGCCACTAAAATCCCGTCAGAGCCTGTGCCTTCATCTTTGGGTCGCCAGCGCCACCTGGTGTCATTGGGGAAGAATGCTTATCGAGGAGACGGGATCTGGGCTTTGGATGGTAGAGGTATATGGGACAAGTGTACGGGGCACCAGGCAGGTTCTCTGCTCCTGTACAGCCTGCTCTCTAGTGGGGAGCATGGGCAATGGACAGTGAAATGAGTAGGCGAGCAAGGTCTCAGAACAGAGTGAGCATGGGGTGTGAGGTGAGAGAGATTCAGGACAGGCAGCTCTGCTATTCCTGGAGAGGGAGCGACAACAGGAATACCAGATGTTTGAGTTTGTCACACTTTCAGGAATGGAGGGACAGAAAGAGTCTGACTTTGTTCTCGGGAAAATAGGAAGCTATCATTATTTATTTTAGTTTAAAAATAAGTTTTTCTGAGCTGGGCGTTGGTGGTGCACACTTTTAATCCCAGCACTCAGGAGGCAGAGGCAGGCAGATCTCTGTGAGTTTGAGGCCGGCCTGGTCCACAGCTTGAGAATACAGAGAATACGGAAAAACACTGTCTAGAAAAAAAAGATTTTCTGGGGCTGGGAGATGGCTCAGTGGAAGAATGTGCAAACATGAGGACTCTGAGCATCCATGTAAAAAGCTGGGCACTGGGGCATGTATCTGGAACCCCAGTGCTGTGGAGGCAGAGACAAGAGGATCCCTGGAGCTCACTGGCCAGCAAGCCCAGCCAAATTGATCTCCATCTCAGTGCAAGGCTCTGTCTCCAAGAGTAAGTAAGGTGGAGGGTGTGTGAGGAAGGTGCCTGACTTTAATCTCTGGCCTCCACCACAATGTACACACTGGGTACAAATGCACACATGTACAAAGAATAGAATGAGTTTTATTGTGCATCTCTGAGATTTATAGCATGATGCATAAGCTACAGATAAAATCTGGCAGGGGGATGTGGTTGGCTTGAGTGCTTTGACTGCTGTGTGGAGAACAGAAGGGAGACCAAGTAGGTGGAGATCATGTTGGATTTGCTATGGGAGTGGAGGAGATGCAGATTTTTATTTGGGGGGGGGATGTAGATTTTAGGGATCCTAACTCAAAAAACCAAGTAGCAATAGCAGTAGGAGGAGGACCCTTTACTCAGTGGAGGGAGGGCAAGACTTGGAGGAACAGCAAGAGGCTGAGCCTGCGTGGTGGTGCACAGCAGAGCTTGTGTGGTTAGAACAAGGGTGTGAACTCAAGGCCAGCTACATGAGGAGCTGTTGTTCAAAGAGCAGCAACTCTGGGGTAGGAACTCCTGGGGTGCCCCAAGGCCCCAAGGAGGAGCACACCCTACTGGAACTACACAGTGTGAACCTTCCAGAATAATAAAATATGTTCCATCTCCATCCAGGTCTACACTCGCTATGGGAAGTGTTACACCTTCAATGCAGATCCTCAGAGTTCACTGCCCAGCCGGGCAGGCGGCATGGGCAGTGGCCTGGAGATCATGCTAGACATCCAGCAGGAGGAATACCTACCCATATGGAGGGAGACAAGTATGCAGGCGGGAGAGGGATAAGGGTCAACTCAGGGATGGGGCCTGGGCTCTGCTCTCTGCCTGGAGTAGGTTCTGAAGAGGTCTCCTCATCTCTGCTGTGCAGATGAGACGTCATTCGAGGCAGGTATCCGGGTGCAGATCCACAGCCAGGAGGAGCCTCCATACATCCATCAGCTGGGGTTTGGTGTGTCCCCAGGCTTCCAGACGTTTGTGTCTTGCCAGGAACAGCGGGTGAGCATCCCCAGCTATGTCTAGCCTGGGCACAGGGCACATCTGTTTAAAGGGATGCTGGCCAGATCTGCCTTGCAGACATCCAGTCTGCAAGCCCCATGGCCCTTGCTGGGGCTCTTGACCCTGGAGGACTGGGCCTTGACTGACATGCTTGGCCTTGACCTTGTCATGCCCCATCTCTGCAGCTAACTTATCTGCCCCAGCCTTGGGGCAACTGCCGGGCGGAAAGCGAGCTCAGGGAGCCTGAGCTTCAGGGCTACTCAGCCTATAGTGTGTCTGCCTGTCGACTGCGCTGTGAAAAGGAGGCCGTGCTGCAGCGATGCCGCTGCCGGATGGTGCACATGCCAGGTGGGCCCCTCTAGCCACTCTTTGGCCTGGGCTCTTCAACTTCCAGGGGGCAGAGACATGTGTACAATATGTACACGTGTCTACACTCATGAGCATGCATATGCTCAGGTGTATGTTTGGATAGTATGTTTGGGAATGCATGAGTACACATGCTTGTGTGCATGCTAATATATATTTGTGTGGATGTGTGTGTTGGGGTTGTGTAAACAAGAGTATGCATACGATTACATGTATATGTGTATATATGCATTTTCACTGTTTTTATGCATGAGTGACTGTATACTGATCTGTATGTGTATGTGCAAACATGCATGTATATGGATGTCCACATGGGTGTGTGGTAAGGGAGAAGGGAAAGGACTGTAGATCTCAGAAATTCTCTTCTCTCCTTTCAGGCAATGAGACCATCTGCCCGCCAAATATCTACATTGAATGTGCCGACCACACACTGGGTGGGTGCTGCCTTCCTCCTTTCCTGCCTCTCATCACTCTCCTCATCCCTCTGTGTACCCTTCTCTGTGTCTTCCCACCCCTCCTCCCAACCTGTCCTTGCAGGGGGTGGGTCCAAGGGCTTCTGCAGGTTCAGACACTTGTATAAGTGGTGACAGAGCACTGGGAGTGAAGGGCTGGGCTTCCCATCTCAGTTCTGCCAATGAACTCTCTCTCCTTTCCCCATCCCCCTCTCTCTAAGAAAGGGAAATGACTTCTCTCTGAGACCTAGGAAAAATACATTGCTGGATGTCAGTATGGGTAAAACAAACTCCATCCTTCACGGGCCTCACATGATCTGCACCTCATCCATTCATCCATCCATCCACCCACCCATCCACCCACCCACTTAACAATTGACTGACTGAATCATTCTCTAGACCTATTCAATGTGTTCTGCATGTTGAAAGTGAGGGCCCAAGGGCCTTGTCCATGAGGACAGATGCTAACAGTGTAACAGTTCTTGAATAGCAGTATCTTAAGGGTGTTACAAGGTCCAGGGGAGGGACACATAGCAGGAAAGGCAGGGAGGATTCTACATGGAAAACTACATCATCAACAGAGATTTGAAGGGTTCTACATAGTAGGGAATTAATTGTCCCATGTCCCAAATATCTTGTGACTAGAGTAAGCATGCTTTGTCTAAGGCACCCAAAGGTCAGTGTGGCTGGAGGCAGAGGTCAAAGGAGGGAGCAGAAAGTAGAAGAGGGAGGTTCTGGGAAGCCAACAGAGGCTTGCGGCAAAGTAGAAAGGTGAGTGGGTGAGATGCAGAGGGGAAGCTTGAAGCAGGACACTAGCTAGGAGCTCACTGCAGAAACCTAGCTGTGATAGGCCTCTGGGCACGCACGTGAGATGTTGGAGCAGCAGACTGGTATATGAAGATCTCCTCTATGACCCCATTCCACCCGCACTTGTGTGAGTGAAGAGCATTAAACAAAGGAACAGACGTCAGCTGGCTAAGAGAGCCACAGGTATGGTGAGAGGCCACAACCTAAGTGACACCAGGGAGCCTTCGCTCTCAAGCCTAAAGGTCTGAAGGAAGGAAGCCGGGGGTGGGGAGGGGTGGGGGGAGACACAGACACAGAGATACAGAGAGAGACAGAGACAGAAAGAACACTAGGGCTGTTTGAGAGGAGTGCTGGTGGTCGTCTGCCGCAAGGAAAATGCAGCCTCTGCCTGTCTGTGGCCGGAAACTGGAGAAACAGGAAAGGAGTGTACAGGTATCTCTGCCCTCTCCCTTCCTGACCTGCCTGACCACAGGCTGGAGGGCAAAGGTGTCAAGGTGATGCATTTGACAGGGAACAGTAGCCTTCTGGGGCATGAGGCAAAGAAAAAGAGAGTGAAAAGGGAGGCCTGAAGGGGCAAGCACGGACATCCTAGCCAATCAATCGTCCATCCACCTCCCTCCCTCCCTTCCATCCCAGCATCCTCCCACTAACTCCTTGTGTGTCTGAGATCTCATTGACTAATCCTGGCAGATACCCTCTCACATCCTTGTCCCAAGGAGCTGGGACAGAGGGAGAGATTTGTGGAGATGGCTGTCATCATGGGTAGTTGGTCTGAGGGGGACCCCAGTCAGCATGCTCTAGGAGGTGGCAGGTCTGGCTCTTTGAATGGACTTGCCAGCTCAGATAAGACTCTGTGCCTGTCCCCATAGCTGTTGGGCCTGTGGACCACCCTCCCCACTGCAGCTGGCTGCCTTTGTGTTGCAGACTCCCTGGGTGGAGGTTCTGAGGGCCCATGCCTCTGCCCCACACCATGCAACCTGACTCGCTATGGCAAAGAGATCTCCATGGTCAAGATCCCTAACAGGGGCTCAGCCAGGTACCTGGCAAGGAAGTACAACCGCAATGAGACCTACATCCGGTAAGACGTGCCCACAGACCGGCTTTGACGGGAGGGCTCTTCAGCAGGCCTGGGACACAGCAGAGACTGAGAATGAGCTGTCCTTTTGTGTGTACTGGGTCTCCTGCCAGGAATGCCATTCACGATCTTTCTAACTGCCATCCTTCAAGTTACATCCTGGTCCACTTCCAGGAAAGCTCATCCCAGTCCAAGTCTGAGCTGCCACAGCTCTCTGCACTGCCCCTGCCACTGCACAGGTCCCGTTGTTTTAGACCCATTATGCCTTTCTCCTCATATACATAGAGAGAGCAAGGCCAGGCTGGGCTCTATAAAACCCTTTCTGCTACTACAGCTAATACAACAAAGCCACCAGGCTAACACAGCTGGACCTAGCTCCCTTTGGGAGTCTGAGGCCACCAGGTTCCCAGCACAGAGGGATCTTAGATCAGGATCAGCTAGCTAGACTAAGAAGCCCTTGCCAGCTGCCTCCTCAAGCCCAGAAGCCTCACACAGGTGTCATTTCATGTCTCCCAGGGAGAACTTCTTGGTCCTGGATGTCTTTTTTGAGGCCCTAACTTCTGAAGCCATGGAACAGCGAGCAGCCTATGGCCTGTCAGCCCTGCTGGGTAAGCTCTGACCCTTACCTCAACTCATGTGTGGATCAACCCAGCCTGTTCCCGCTGACCCTGACCTCTCGCTCCTCAGGGGACCTCGGGGGACAGATGGGTCTGTTCATTGGGGCTAGCATCCTCACCTTGCTGGAGATCCTTGACTACATCTATGAGGTAAGGACATGTAGGAAAGGTCAGAGTGAGTGGATGTGGCTCCTGGATGGGCTGGTCTGGCTGGGCAGTGGGCTCAGGGTTCTAGAAGTGCCTGAGGGTCTGGTGCTGAAGAGGCTGGGTTGGGGTATGGGGACCCCTATGAGAGGGGTTGCTAGGCACCAAGTCCTATAACTGAGACCCTTCTATACCCCACCTTGACCTGCAAGGTCTCCTGGGATCGACTCAAGAGGGTGTGGCGACGGCCCAAGACCCCACTGCGGACATCCACTGGGGGCATCTCCACTTTGGGGTTGCAGGAGCTGAAGGAACAGGTGAGTGACCTGCTTTCCTCCCAACCCAGAGAGCACCCTCTCTCCAGAGCCACTTCCTGAAAGTTCCCAAGACACCCCAGAGGACACAGGAAAGCCATTGTTGAGACTTGAGTATACAACTTAACTACTGTCCCATCCCCTTTTCATTTTTGCAGAGTCCTTGTCTAAGCCGGGGGCGTGCTGAGGGTGGAGGGGCTAGCAGCCTGCTTCCCAACCATCACCACCCTCACGGCCCACCAGGAAGCATCTTCGAAGACTTTGCTTGCTAGGATGGTGCTGTGTGGGGAAGTACCCATGAGTCTGGGATTCTACCCAGGCCCCACACATCTCCTGCTCCTGGGACAGAAGGCGTGGGGCAGCCCAGGGCTAAGGGGAGGGGTGGTGCTCACTGAGAGACCAGGACTGGGGTCCTGCTCTCCCCAACCCAGGCTCGGCTGCCTTGTACAAGAGTCCTTCTTGTCCACACTCCCTGCTCCCAGGCGGGTGTCCAGGAAGGGCTGAAGACCAGACTAGAGGCCCCTGAGTGAGGAGGGGAGGGAGGAAGAGAACGATGGGGGGATGGAACCCTGGCAGGGCCCCTCTGTACATTTGTATATATTTAGGGACTGGGTGGGGGTGGGACACAGACATAGAAGGGTGGGGCTGAGGGGTGGGTGACACAGGGTAGTCGGGTTCCCAGCCCGTGGCAGAAAGCAACTCTTTGGGCCCCAGGCATGTTGGGCTGGTTCTATTTCCCTTTTCCCAGGCCCAGTTCCCCCTTGGCAGGGGGAGTGGGTGGCCCAGCAGGCCTGGCCCAGCTCCCAGCTCCCCCTGTACCAGCCCCACCACAAGTTCCCTCCACGGGAGTGAGTGGAAGACCTTTCAGACCTTGGCTGAGCTTAGGGGGTGGGGCAGGGGGAGCGGCCTTCTCAGTCCTTGCTTCCTAAAGACTGGTTTCATAAAGTGCAGGCGAAATTGGGAATAAAGAGTCACAAAGGATTCTGTGTCTATGTGTCTGTGTGTGTGAGAAGGACAGCGAGTGCGTGCTGGCACATGCTTGCCGGGGACAGGGCATCTCCATGACTTGGTCCATGCAAAGAGAAATGACGGTCCCCACACAAACAGGGGTTCTGCACCCTTAGAGTCAATCCCTATTTCCGTGCCTATCCGAAAATGTTGAATTACCAATCTACACTCATTAGTCCACACGTAGCCAGTTTATTAAAGCCAGGGCTTCATCACGGATCCAGAAGGGACAAAGTGGTAGATACCACACCAATTCCTTCCTCTGCTTCCTCCTTCTCTAACAACTCCTCTACAGCCCAGTTTCCCGGATAAGATCCCAGGAACCATGGCTGGCGTTAGGCATAAATACACAGAGGCCACAGCCCGAATCAGCAGCGTCAAGGAGGCAGGGAAAATGCACAAGAAAGGATGGCTCTAGGGCACCTCTCTCAGGGCTTGTCCTGAGCCCATGCGCCCACAAGCAAATGACCAGGGACCAGTGGGCTGCCCTGGGGTCCGAGGCTGCAGCCAGCCCTGTCCAGCGAGGCTGGCATGTGGCTCCAGGTTATCAGGGAAGAGCAGGGGACAGGTGTAGGGGCCTAGGTGCTGTTGCCCTGTTCCTGCTCAAAGAGTAGCATGGCAAGCTGGGTGCGGGAGCCGAGGCCCTCGAGTAAGCTCTGTCGACAGCGGTGGTACAGATCCTCACTGAGCCGTGCACTACAAGGCTGGGCCCGGTAGCGTTGCAGCAAGGCTGGTTCCACTGCCCGCAGCACATGTAAGCTGGAGAAGCGCAGGAACAACTCATACACGTCCAGGCTCTCTAGCAGCTCCTCCTCCTGCTCAGAGGCTGCCGCCAGCCGTCCACGGGCTGTCACATAGTCGGAGTTGTAGAAGCATCCCTCGCTGGCAGCCTGGCGATCAAAGTGGCCGGTGTCACGGCCCAGTTCTGGTGGCCCGGGCCCCTGAGGTGGGGCCACAGCGGGGTGGAAGGCCTGGAAGTGCATGGGAAAGAAGGCCTGCCAGCCAGAGATGGCATGCATGCGGCAGCGGTTCAGGAAGTCAGGTGTGAGCACTGTGTCTGGCCCGGCCAGCAGGAACAGAGTGTCCAGTGGGTGCTTCTTGGAGAGTAGATCCATGAGACGCAGTGGAGAGGGTGCGGCTGTCTGCACGCTGAGCCAGGGCACTCGGGCACCAGGGAAACGCCGCTCTAGCTCTGCCACGTGGGCCTTGACGGGTGCGAAGACATCTGCATGGGCTGCCCGCTGGGCCTGGCGTGGCTCATACAGTAGCAGCAGGGTCAAGGAGGCTGCATCACCAGGCTCCAGAGCTGCGGTGGCAAAGGCTTCCAGGAAGCCAGAAGCCAGGTCACGCTCAGCTGCAGCTAGCGGCAGTAGCACAGTGAGCCGAGAAGCCTCAGTGACGTAGGGCACCGGCAAGATCTCCACTCGGCTCAGGGGCCTGAGGAGCTGTACTCTTCGGGTGAGGGGCCAGCGGCCACCCTGGGGTGTCAGCGCTTCCAGCTGCAAGTCCAATGTGTACTCCATGCCCCGGGCTGGATCAAAACGCCGATAGCCATTCACCAGCTGCTGCTTCTGGAGACGCAGTGCTGGTTGGTAACGGCGGTTGAGCTCCTCTAAGGCTGTCCCCAGGACATCGGCCACATCAGCCTGGTCGGCTCCACGCAGTGGGCATCGTGGTGAGCCATCAGCACAGGAGAAAGCGTACTGTTCCGTGAAGTAGTCCCAGCGCAGGACCTCAAAGCGTGAGGCAGGGCGGGATGGTGCTGGAATGCCCACTGGCCAGGTAGAAGCCCGTTCCCCATCAGCAGCCAGTCTGCTAGTATTCTGGATCTCCCACTGGGCCAGAAAAATAGGTCATGAGCAAAGTAGGAAACCATATAGCCAGTCTATAACTAGAGGCTATGTGGGCAGTCAGTGAGGGAGGACCTCCCAGCCTGCTGCAAACCTCTGCTCACCCAAGGGCCCCACACAGTCTCTCCATAGGTTGAGGCAGCTTGAAAAGTAAAGGGAATTTTCCAGAGGTTCCACAGAGGTCAAAGACTCTGGATTTTAGCGCTGCCTTCTTATTCCCCACGATCTCTCAGAACCTGTTCCTCTCTAACCCTTTATTCCCTTCCCAACCCTCAAGCCCAGACTGTACCTGCAATTCTCGAATCTCCTGGTATGTGCGGTCCAGCTCAGCCCGGGCAAATACCTTGTGCAGCTGGTACATGTGCACAGGGTCATACACAGGGTGGGCTGTCAAGGCGTTGCGGAAACGAGGGTCCCCCTCCTGCACAGGTTCCCCAGGGCTCAGCTCCAGATAGCTGTAGTGTACTCCCTGGGGAGAGGACGGGAAGCACCCATAATGGGGACAGTCACAGAACTGTCTTTCCTCCATCTCTTAGCTGGTGTCTCATCTCCTAATCCTATACCTGGTTATGGACTTGGCAGTTAAGAGTTCTGTGAACTTTAAGTCTATTCGATTAGCTGATGCTATACAATCCTGGTCAAGTCTCTTTGAATTCATCTGTGAAAACGGTCTTAGAGGTGCCCACAGAACTAAATAAAAGAGCCAACACTAAATACACACACAGTGTTCAAAGATCTCTCACTTTTCCCTAATCCCGATACAGCCCTGCCCAATAACTGTTCCCATCAGCATGCAGGAGGCTGCTGAAGCTCAGATTTAGCAATATACCTAGGCCCATTGGGATTTTTTTTTAATTATAGACTAATGGCCTGTATCTATACCACTCTGTATCTCTCCTGGCAAGTATGCCAGCTCTGTGAGGAGACACTAATGGGGAGGCTTATCTTCCTACCTCATGGTCACCTGTACAGCCCACGCCTGTGGCATCAAGGATGCACCGTCCCAACCACTCATCTGGGCGAGCACTGACGATGTCATTGCGGCAGCTTTCCAGGTGGGGGCGCAGTTGCTGTAGCAGGGTGCGGGACAGTAATATTCCAAAGCCCCCGTGGCAGTATCGGCCTGGGGTAGTATCTCCACCGATGAAGTCCTGGGGCCGACCAAGATAGAGATGGGTTGCCGAGGCAAGGCTGAGGTGGCCAGCTAGACGTTCCAGTCCATGAGCCTCAGTGTAGGTGGCATCAGGCACTAGGAAAAACCAGTCAAAGTCATCGCCGTGTTGCTCCAGCAGGTGGCGCAGCGCCAGGTGCAGGTGTCCGATGGGCCGCTCTTCGCCCAGTGTCACCACGGCCATGCCTGATGGTGTCCGCCGACCCCGCGCACCGGTCAGGAACACTACACGCTCCAATCGGTGTCCCAGAGTTCGGTTCACAGCCACACCCAGAGTAGGCAACGTGGCCTGTGAGGTCAGCACTGCAACCAGCAGCCTCTGCCTGATGCCCAGCTCCGTGCTGATATACCGAGTTCTGGGAAAAGACAGTTACGAACAAGATCGCACACAGGCTCCGCTTGTTATTTCTCCTCTAGGCCCGTTTTGCACCCACGAACAGGATAAGAATAACATCTTTCCCACGAGGCCTGAGAATTTAAGTGACACCCTGGTGTTTGTATTTAGGAGATAGCAATTACCATGCAGGTAAGAGAGATATATTAGATCTAATTTCAGGTTTCACAGGATAGTAGTTGTGTCCGTGAGTATAATACTTAATTTGAGCCACCTGTAAAATAGGACTGATTGTATTTAGACAGTAAAATGCTGGGCATACCGTGCATATACTTCCTGCTATGTGAAGATGCTGTCATCCCAAGTATGTTCTATAAATAATGTGAAGGAACATATGGCATAGTGGTGTAGAGAATGTCTTTCCAGAAGGGGCAGACTGAGAAGGTAACTCACCTTCCTAAGGTAGAAGGTAAGCTGTACAACTGGAACTCACTGTTACTTAGAAGAAATTACTTCAATTCGTGGGCAGAGACATCAATGTGATGAGTACATTCCTCCCTCTCCCATCTCATCCCAAGGTGGCCCTTGAAACCCATCTAGGAACGAAATACAGGTAAATTCCAGGTCCCTCTCTTTCCTTTCCCCCTTTTTATACACTTACCCTCCTTAACACTAACCCTAAACAGACCAGTTAGGGGGTAAGAGGGTCTTTGGGGGAACTATGGGTACAGCCGGTTCAGCTCAGCTTAGATCCGGACGTGGTCCAGAAGAAGCTTCAAACTGGCCCCCTGCCTCCCTGGAAAGCAGGGTAATAGGAAGTAATCGAGGCCCAAGGACTTCCTGGCCGGCCAGCCCCTTCCTTCCGGAGCCTGACCCGGCCTCCCCAGCGCGCGCGTCCGGGCTGGTACCCGGAGGGTGGGGCGGACGGAGCGGATCAGTACCTGACGGCTTTCTTGGCGGCCTGGCCGGGCTGTGCAGGATGATAGGGTAAGACACGAGGCTCCCAGCTCTCTGCGCCGGCCCCAGGTCTCTCGCGCTCCGCTCCAGGCTGCACCGAGTTGGGCCGGCGCGCCGCGTTGGTGTTTCCGCGCGGCGGCAGCTCAGGGTCTCCGGGTTGGGGCGGCCCCGGGCCGCAAGGCTCCTCCACCCAGGTGACGCTGAGCAGGCTCAGGGTGAAGCCCAGGGAGATGCCCACGGCCACAGGCCCCGCGGGCCGCAGCACCGACAGCAGCAGCGACGCCCGCATGGCGTCCCGACAGCGGGCCCCCGGCCCCCGCGCAGCCCGAGGAGGCTCCGAGGGGGCGGGACCGGGAGGGGGCGGATCCGGAGGGCCGGGGCCCAGCAGGCGGGCCCGCTCCCTCCCCGCGGAGCAGAGGCAGCAGCGAAAGCCGGAACCCCCGCGTCGGTCCGCTGCCCCTCCAGCTGCGATCGGCGTCCCGGCCTCCCCGGCGGCTGCTGTCCGACGTGTCATGCGACGGCCCCGCCTCCGAGGTGGGGTCTCAGCCGTCAGCTACCGGAGAGGGAGGAGGGGGAGGAGGTTAAAGGGGAAGGACCCCCGGAAGTGCCCCCTCCTCAGCGCCGGAGAGGCAGACGCCGGGGGAGGAGTCCCCTGCTTCCCCCGGCGTGGTTGGTGCGACTCGGGTGACGTCAGAAGCAGCCCGCCCCTGCCTGGATGGTGCACCCTGAGTGACGTCAGGAGCAGAGGCCGGAGCTGTCCATCAGCACCAAAGGCCGCCGGCGGGCTCAGGGCATGGGGCCGCGGCTCCAGGGCAGCCCGAGCTCCTGCTCTTTCTCCTTTTCCTTCCCCGGACCGGGCCCGAGTCCCCGGGCCGTGGGGCAGCAGTGCCAGCCGGTGTTAGAGGTGGAGCGGCGACGACGTTGCACAGAGACCTGTCTCGCCGGCCCGGCAGCCCCCTTCACACGGCGGACTTTGCCCGGACCCCAGTCCGTAGGAGTCTCTGGCGTCCCACAACCCCGGCTCCGGCCCCAGGACAGCCTTTCTTGCTCGGAAGCTCAGGTCACCTCCAGCCCAGGTAGATCTTGGACAATTCCAAATTGAGCCTCTCACAGATGGTGCTCGGGCTGCCTCTTTTTTTTTTGCCAGCAGCACCCTACTCTCATCTGGCCCCATCTAGTGCCTCTTTTAAGTCCACCCCAACTGCCTCTAGCCAGGCACTTGTTTCCCTTTGTCTTTGCTCCCCATTCCAGAGCCGCTTCCCGAGCTGCCTGATGTGGGCACCATTCCTTTGTCCACTGTGCCCTTGCTGAATTCCCCCTCTCGCACTGTTATCCTGGTGGAGACCCACGACTGACTTTTGGCCCCAATTTCCTCCCCGTCAGGTTGACCTGGGAGGGTGACCCTCTTCCATTCCTAGCACTATGCCTGGTACTATGGAAACTCTGCGGTTCCAGCTGCTGCCCCCGGAGCCAGATGATGCCTTCTGGGGTGCACCCTGTGAACAGCCTCTGGAGCGCAGGTATCAGGCACTGCCGGCCCTCGTCTGCATCATGTGCTGTTTGTTTGGAGTCGTCTACTGCTTCTTTGGTGAGATCCCCCTCATTCCTCACCTGTGCCCCTCCACTGTTTCCCTGAGGTTCCTTTTCTGGTGTCTCCCAAATCATTTCCAGTCCATCTCGCCGCCACCCCCCCCCATGGCTATATCTTTCTCTTGTTGATCCCAGATATATTTGTAGATTGACTCTAGATTCTACAGAGCACAGGTTTTAAAATTAGGCTGTTTGAGTTTGATCCTGGCTCTATATGTTAGTCACTGTGATATAATGGGTATGTTAATCTGAGTCTCAGCTTGTCTCACCTGGACAAGGGCAACGATGTTTGTCTCATATAGACACGAATTAGTAGGTACTCAAAAGAATAGTAGCGATTGTCATGAAGATGTTGTTTGGATCACCAGGCTAAGCAGACACTGAAAACACTTAGCATGGTGATTAGACATGGTCCCTTACAGCAGGGCATATTGTATGGTGGAGGCGAGACCTGAAATATTCACACTTGTGATACATATTAGTGTGGGCTGGATGGTAGTCACACACATGGAGATCGCCTACAAGGCAGATTTCCATAAGGATGGTTATTGTGAAGAGTTGTATGGGGGAGGGCGTGGTATGTCTGTAATCTCAGCACTCAGGAAGCTGGAGCAGGGGAACAGAAGCTCAAGGACAGTTTAGATTATATGGTGAGGTGTGTGTGTGTGTGTGTGTGTGTGTGTGTGTGTGTGTTCGCGCAAGCAGTAACTTCAGTAGTTCAGTTGAACAGATGATGTGGGTCCAGTTGACAGCTCTCAAGGTCTTGGCTACCTTCCTTAGAGAGAAGTATCCCTTATTCTCACTTCCACTAAGCTATCAATCACATAGACTAGTGGCAGCTTAGAGTAAATGCCCAGTGGATTCTTCAGAAAGTTATAGAACTTCACAGTGGGGACTGCCTTCTATGAGAAGGGACCAAAGAAAGCCTCCAAGAGGATTACAAGCATCAGAATCAGTTTGGGCACAAGGGCTAGCAGTTTGCCACAGTGTGGCAGACTCTATACTTCCTGTGAGAATAGTTGGGAATATGGGGTGTGGATCAGATGGCCTTTTACATTTTTGAAGGGTAGCAGGAGAAATGCTCCCCCACAAGGGTTTAGGACATGTAATGGACCTTCAAAGATCTCCACGCCCTCTGCTCTGTGTACCCACTCCCTCTGCATGGTGCTCTGGATAGTTCCATTCCTTATCCTTGGCTCCTGTGCCATCCTACCTATCCTGGATGCTCCTGCCCTGGGATTCAGAGCCTTTTTCTAAACTCTGCTCCTCTCTGACTCCAGAACCTTCTGGGATCTGATACCACCCCCATTCTTGGGGCCAAATCTCCCTTTTCTCTCTTATCTTTCTCTTTGGCTCTCCCTGCCCTTCCTTGACTTCCACCTTCCCAGCTGTTCAGGATCTGTACCCCTCCCTCTTTCAAGTACTGCTAGTGGGTGTAAGGTCCCTATGGGTCCATCTACAACTTCTCTCCAGAGACCCAACAGCCCCATATGGGACCTAGCACCCTCCCACCGGTTCTCTTTGATCCCTGTAACACCAGTCAGGAGACTGTTTATCCACAGATAGTGATGCCATTTCTCTGGTCTCAGTATTCCCCTTTGTCTTTAATAATCTTAATGATTCTACTTTTGTCCATTCATCTGCAAAGACCTCATCTCCCCAAACACAGCTCTGCTCTGTCTAACCTCCCAGCAGAGCTTTAACTATGAAGCCCTATGACCATACAAAGACCTCATCTTTCTAAACCTATGTGTCCTCAC